>VDFB02000003.1:582102009-582217005 GCA_007258455.2 Sequoia sempervirens
AATATTTCTCCCATTATGTTGTTTCTATTTTATTTTTTCTATGTGACTTCATTATATATTGTGTATCATACATTTTTATTATTCCACACCATGATATGTTTTCATTTTTGCAACTTAGTTATTTCTTTTCTTACTCCATTTCCTTCTTCATGGGGAAATCCTATATTTCTCTTTCTTTTAAGGATATCACCTTCACATATATTGTGCTTAATGCTATTCCATGATTTGTCTTTCTCTATGTATTATTTTCTCAATATAAATATTATTTACATATCTTATGAATCCTTTGAATTTTCCCTTCCATTGAGGGAAATTGTATGATTACACTTCTTGAGCACCCAACACAATTAACAACCAAAACTATAGGGATTTACATGCTCCCAACTTATCTACTTTAATGAAAAAATATGCCAACTTAGGGGCTTGATGAAGGAAATCTCCAAATCAAACATCACCAATTATTGTGCCCACCAAGACTTTGTTGACAATATCTTTATATGTTGTTTAATTTTGAAATCTAGAAGCACAATAGGAAGTATGGAATTTATGTGAACTAAATTAATGAGTTTCAAATTTGTATAGTGAAAGGATACTATTGTTTTTTAGGAGTTGAAATTGTAACTTAAGGATCAATATCATGAGATTGTGGTAATAGGAATTACATGTAGGGACATTCAACTATGAATATCCACTTTTTGTGCAAAGGTCACTAGCATGACTATACGACCATGAGTGTACATTTTGCACTCATAAGTGTGATTTTGATGGTAGGAGGTTAGGTCAGGAGTATCTAATGGATTTCTTAGGTTCCAAAAATAGTTTGAGCAATTGTTGAGCATTCTTCTAGTCTTCTATGATCTTCCCCAATCATTTGCTTTCCTTGAACACCAATAATCCATTAAATATTTCTCTAGCATTCTCCTTATTAATTTCATAGTATAATTCTAGCTCACTTATTTCCCATCTCTTGTACTTTCTATAATTATTACTACTTTGAATTGATAGCATCTTATATTATTTATACAGAAAAATAACTAGCATTAGCATAAAGAAAGATACAATAGAAAGTAAAATAATTACCTCCTAAGAATATAGGAAACCTTTTATTTTCCTTTCAATATGGTATGATGAATAGTATATTATATAACTAGTTAAGATTGCTTTAGGCATATAATGGATAGTTGGAATCTTGAGAGAGCTATGAGCTAGTTAATCTAATAATTGTAAGTAATCAAGAATAGCTAGTTGTGCTATGCAATCAATTATATGTGATGAATAATCATGTCATTTATTCTCTAGTGTAGGATGATATCATGTGTGAATTATGTCATGTATATAATTGATTGTTGTTTGTTTATTAGTAGTGGTATATTGGTTTGTTACTTAAACTTTGTTCCATTCATTTGGTTGATTTAGGCTTTTTCAATACATGGGGTGGAATGAAATTTTGTCAATGGGCTCAAACCCACTTTTATCTCCTTGCTAGATTAGTTTGCACAAGTGAAGACTAGATGGAGATTGTATATTTATTCATTTGTAGATGGCATCTAGTTAAAGTTCCTTGTAATGTAATTGTAATGATGTGTATGGTTTGTAAATATTTTTTTCATGATGTATTATGACACTATGATATTTAAGAAAAAATCTATGGTTTTGAAAAGGACCTTGTATAAAAAAATGGATTTAGTTTCTATTACTTTTGGTTGATAGATTTTTCCTTGAACAATTAATATAAAATGAATCTATAATGCCCAAAGAAGGACTAATTGATCAGAAATAGTTGGAGAGATCACCATTGCATTGGTGATCTTCCCCTAAATTTTGATTGAGGTACAACTCCCTCTTTTGATATAATTTTAATTTTTTGAAATATAAGAAAGCGGTTGTATGCTTTTAACTAAAAAGTAGAGAAGACAAACTAATATATATCCATAGCCATGAAAATAGATGCAAAGGAAATTTCTTTAAAACTAAAGAAAACTAACTTTAATGTTAGAAATGGATTTGCAAGCAATTAATATCGTAGCTCATAGACTAGACTATCAAAGCTTGCTAACTTGATTCAATACAATTTTAACATAAATGTTGTAAATAAATGAATCAAACACCACTGAACAACACATCCTCACAGGGAAGGAATATTCAAATGTTCATCTAAGCTCATAGAATTATTCATAAACATTAGTATCTAACTCACAATTTATTGCACACAGACAATAAAAATTCACAACAATATATTAAAACTGCAAAATTGATCGTTCTATTATGATCAATTCTTACTCATCCATCACAATGCAAGGGGGATAAAAAATGTCAGACCCTTGCAATATCCAATGAAGGGATATTTAAATTTTTACATCATTATGGTTGGGGTTTCTTGAAAACTGATTCTTGAATATCAATCATTGTTTGGATGAATAAAAGGTTGGCCAAAAACTGACTAATTCCTTTCAGATTATGACAATACAGTCATTAATTGATATTTTAAAGGGTGGTTATGATTACATCCCTATTTATGATCAATATGATAGGGGAATGAATCAACACTTGGTGTAAGCAGGCCATGTTGCCTACACTTGTGTGAAATGTCCGCCACCTTTAATTTTTGGTGAATGTTGACAAGCCACCTAAGACTGCTTTCATATGATTTCTTTAAATGCAGAAGATTTTTTTGATGTTTGAATATTATTCACTAAATTTCTATCACATCACCTTGCCGAGTTCATTGAGTTTGAAGCAATTTGGATGTACTTCCAACATTTATTTCCTTCAAGAGAACTCAACTAGTTCTTTCTCTTCTATATGTGAACTTCGTCACTGTTCACTTTGCACAATGTTAATTTTTGCTTCAAGCATATCAAGCACATCAAGTGATATAGTTGTGGAGAGTGATTTCCTTGTAATTGAGGGTATTGAGTGCAACAGGGTGCTGACATAATAGTGGTTTACAATTCCTGAGAGGAACGAATTTTAGCTGAAATCACATATTTTTAGAAAATATAATGATTTAAGCCTTAAAAAGTTCCATTTTAAGGATTCCAATTGAAGAGGGTTTGATCAAATCACCTTAGATCAAACCCCCTTGGATAGAACCTCGCTAGTTTTAAACCATACCTATAAAATGTGTCTCCTTTACACCTATCAAAATGTTGATAAAAAAACACTTTTGATTTAGATTTTCAGGATCAAATGAATTCATTTAAAATTTATTTCAAATGATTATGGGTATTCCTCGAACAAGCTATCAATGAATATATTTTAATATGTTTTGGTTTTGTTATGTATTTTGTTTTTAAGTTTTATTAAACATGGGTTTTCATGAAAATGAATTTCTTTGTTCTTCACATGTGGAAAAATAGAAGATTATCAAAAAATAAAAATAAAAATATAGGTGCGGTGATATTGAAGTTCTTGATCAACAAAAAATAAAAATAAAAATTGACATATACAAAAAAGATTCACGCATTATCTGATGGCGCTATAATACGAATTGTAATTCGTTTGACTTTGAAACTTGATTAAGGAAAAAAATATTCAATAAAAAACTATCTAACAGAGTGGAAGCACTAGATATCAGAGTTACAAATCTAAATTCGAAAGAATTAGAATTTTATCCTTCATGGAAAGAAAGTTATGCGTTATATGGTGTGTGTCACTTTTAAAAATGTTGTTTTCTAAAAAAAACAAGTTTTCATGGGAGATGGAAAAATAAAATTGATTCCAAAAATTTTGAAAAAAATATTTTAGAATCTGAGACAAAGTGATGAGACTCTATTTTGCACCATCTTCAAATTCCTCACAGTTTAGCCGCTATAGGTGCCCGAATGTGAAGATTTAGTTAAAAATAATAATTTCAGTGTCCAGTTTGGCCAAAAATTGTAAACCACTATTATGGGATCACCCAACACCATTCATAGACTAGTTATAAACTAGCTCAGGGACATCTTCCTAATCCACAATGATGTAGAAGAGGATGTAATTCAAAAGATCATAGGTGAGAACTTCATATGTACTAGGTGCACATTCACAATTCCAATATGCTCGAGTGTTTCCTATACAATAACATGCGTACCTTTGGGAGTTTTGAATGGGAGCTGCGACTTGCCAAGCATTTAGTTATTCCAAGGTATTTACTGTATGTTGAAGATGCTCTAAGAGGTCTCTTTGTACATCCACGTGTGGGCTTGGTTGGTGATGCAATATGTATTGCCTCTACATTTTGTAATGATTGAGTCGATCAAGCTATTGCCTTATTGCGTGCTGGGTTGGAGCACAACAACATGAAAACCTTCACCCACTTTGTTGAATTCAATGAGAACCTCTTTTCTCCTACACAGATCGAGCATATGCAAGAAGTCATGAGGCCATCACTTGGGGTCCTCATTTTTACTCTCTGCATCTAAGACCCCTTGAGCTACTAAATCCCCCTTTTTGTGATGATGTAATACAAATGTTTTATGATAAATATAAAATATATCTATCTTTTTTTGGCTTTCAAAATGCTGTCTATTCCAAGTATGAAAGTGTTGTCATTGATGTCCACTGGCTAACTAGTTATCAACTGGTTGTTGTTGTCATTAATGTCATGGATGCAGGTTATTGTTTGTATATGTCAAGGATATTGAGAAAATTATAATGAAGAAAGGTTGCAGGTATTTAGTGGTTGCTTTGGGTTTCGCTCCTATGTTGGTATGGTTCAGATATGTTGATCATAATTGTTGGAAGTTTCTACATCTAGATTCTTGGATTCTGGATCATTGTACAGTGAAAGTTATGTTCACCAATTATGAATTGTGTTTTTTAGTATCTCTAGTTGAGGTTCGGGAGAAATGTAGTTGCTTTGAATTTCTTCTTGTTCGAGTCTTATGACTTGTTTTGAAGTTAAGCTGTTATGATTGTGTTGAAGATAATTTTGTTATCTGGAAGGATTGGATTGTGCTAAGAATGTGTGCACTTAATTGTTCTATGCGTTTTATATTGGTTTGGCCAATCTTGTGTTTAACATTACTTTCAAAGTTTGTGGAAGTGTGTTGAAGTGTGTGTTTGGGTCACCCTCATTCTAATTCCACATTAGAATGTTTTGGCATCGACCTAATTTGAATTTGTAAATACAAATGGTGTGTGTGGCTGACTTTGGATATGTTTCAAAGTTGGAGATGATATAAATATAGGATGAGATATTGTTGAAAAGATATGCACATGCAAAGGAATAGATGCGAGATTGATGCGAAGTAGAGTGTGGTTGAGAAGATCAGTGCAAAACCTAATTACGAGTTTTTTAGAAATAGTGAGTTGAAGGTGTACTCTATCATTCAAGCATGTTTGCAAGTATGAGAAAATTATGGTGGAAATCTCTATTGCATTGAGATCATCTTATCTCTGTAATGAATCTCTTCTATCTTTGTATTGTGTGGCAGTGAGCCCTCCTAGTGGTTAACCCTTGTTGGATAGTGAGTCTTAATTTAGACAGTGAGTCTTGTGTTGGCAGTGAGCCTTTGTATTCGGTTTTGATATTCTCTATATTGTGAGCTAATCCTCACTGTGGTTTTTCCTTTATTGGGTTTTCCACGTAAATCTGGTGTTATTGTGTGTATATGTTTTTACTTCTTTCAGCTACTGCATTTGGACTTAATGATTAATCAAACTAGCAGAATAAACGTTTTGTGACTGGTAATTGAATTAATCATTGGTGATTGTTGTAAAGGATAAATTTTATACAACTGATTAACCCCCCCTCTCGGTTGTCTTGCTCAACACATGATCTTATGAGAATCTCCTGAAAATCTTATGTTTGCTTTTATGTTCATTTCTCTCATGTGATAAAATTTTCATTTTATGCTCATGGCGAATGAATTTAGCTCTCATGGATGTATTTCTCATGAAAATTTATTTCTGTAAGTAGCCTTTATTTTTGCAAAAAATATCTTTGTTAATGAAGCAATATGTTTTGAGTTGGTTCTTAAAATAGTTCAGAGTCTTCTTTAGTTCTAAAAACCTGCTCACATGCCACCTTGCTGAATAACCCCCTTTTAGACACCTTAATATGCTCATTAACCCCTTCTTTCATCTATAAATAACACTTTAAAAGTAACCAAAACTTAATTTGAAAAAAAAGATGGGGATGAAAAGGTTTTGGGAACCTTGTTGGGAATCGACGAAGGTTTACAAACTTCGTAGTAGTTCATTGAGTGAATTTTTTTCTTTTTCAATCTTTGCCATTGTTGGTTCAATTTTTCAACCCTATTGATATTTCGGCAACCACGAGCCAACTAGCAACTGCGACAAAGATTAACAAAAAGGGATTTAAAGCTTAAGCTTGTCAGGTGGGAAGGAGGTTACAAAACTTCATTGGTATCTAACATTGGTTTGAAAAATTGATTAAAAACCAACAAAGGAAAACTTTAGATTTAATTGGTGAGGTTTTCTTTGTTTTAAAAGGGGGCGACTGAAAATTGTTGGAAATAGGTTGCCATTTAATTGCAAATCCTAAACATTAATTATTTCATGTATCTCCTAGATTCTTGGAATGTGTTCAACAACACTAAGATTAGGATGAGATTAATTATTTGGATGAAATAAATCATGAAATTAACATTTGTAGTTATTCCTAAATAATAGGAACATGCGGGTGCACACATGGTAAGGTGAAACTCACCTTGTGTCTAGTTAACTATACAGAGTAACAGTTAACACTTGAATGCATGTAAAGATCCTAGGAGTTAGGATTTGATGTTTTGCATGCTTGAATTCGATTAAAAGTTCATTTAAGTTCAGTTCGTCAGTTAAACAGTTTAGTTTTAAGTTTTAGTTTGGATTCGATTCGAAGTCAATTTAGTTTAGTTTAGTTTAAAAGTTTTAGTTTAGTTTAGTTCAATTCGGTTATCTTTAGTTTGCATGCATGTTGGTTATTTTGGGTTGCATGTAGTTAGCTTTAGTTAACTTTTAATGCATGGCTAATAACATTGAGTTGTATGATAGTTAATAGGGACTACCTCCAATTAACAAGGGATGACCATTCTTTGGGAATGGTGTTGAGTAAATGTTTCAGTTAACTATAAAGCACTTGAAGCCAACTTGGGTGCCCAAGATGCTTTATTGGAATTACCTCTCATGCATGATAAGATATTTCTGAAGGCTCAGTTAAGTAGCTTTACTTAAGGGCGCCAACTTTGAGGAAGAGCTTTGGAATTATCACCGAAGTGAAGGAGAAGTTGAAGCTTTAGTTTGGGACACCCAAATGCATGAAGCACATGTTGTAAGCTTTAGTCTTCACTGAATAACTCAACTTGAAGGAATATGGCATACCTTTTCAAGGGCTTGAGCTTATGCATTGTAATTATCACCATTTGGAGATTACAAGGTTGCATATTGTCTGTATATCTCATTCAAGGTGAATAGAGTTGAGAGAATTGTTATTGCAGGTTCTGAAGAAGATTGGTAAAGATAGAATAAGCATTCTCAAGCAAGAATTGGAGCTATTGTAATTCAGAGTTTGAATAATAGAATAATTCTTGGTGGAGTTTTTTCCCGAAAGGGTTTCTCCACAGTATATCTTGTGTGATCCTTCTAATATCCTATCTAGTTCTTCTATCAACTTTTCTCTACATTATACAATAGTAAAATGGATTAATCAAGATAATCACCCACAAAGAATATATGTAACAAAGAAAAGACTTACTTAGATCAGCAATATTAAAGTTTTACAGAGTATTAAGCTAAGACAACACCTCATTTTTCAACAAAAATGATGGCAATGGTTACATTCTATAATAATTTAGAAATTACAATGTAAATTGTTAGGAAATTAAATAAATTGGAAATGTTTTTGATAATATAAGCTACATTTACAAAGTGCAATACCCTTAACACGAGAGGCCTAAAGGCAAAAGACATATCAAAAAATGAAAATTATAATAGCATATTATCTAGAACAAAAACGATAGACTGACAACAATAGGATCACCCACCCAAAAACAAAACACACCCCACCCATTACTTAGCTAACCCTCCCACTCCTTAAATAGGAGTTACAACACATCATCCCCAATCCAGTCATTGCTGGATTCCTCTTCCATAGTCTTCTTTCGAGCTCCTCCTTCAACACTCCTGACAGTGTAACAACAAACCAATGGATGATCTTGATTGTGAAGTAGGTCAACCTTGTGAATTTATTTTCCAATCTAGCCACATGGGTCTTTAGGTTTTTGAGCTCCTCCTCCTTATCAACTTCCTCTTTGTTAGTCATCTTCCCCAGATTTAGATGATCAGAGGACTCCAATGTGGAATCCTGTTGAGATATCTTATTTAACTCGAGGAAGTGGCTCGACCCTTCCACAAATTCCTCGGTCTCTTCAACAATGTCATTCCTACTACCCTATTTACCACCACTCTGCTTTGATCTACTAGAAATTTCATCGACCAAGACCTATTTTTTAATCTTTTCCAATCTAATAGATCTTTAGACACTAGTTTGCTCAACCCCCATGTCAACACTTGCAACAACCACCTTATCCTCACGGGAATCTCTATTAGTAGAGTCCACATCTTCATTGTCTGTGGGTGGTTCTTCAACTTGGAAAGTTGTGTCCTTACCCTTTTTTAGATCTTGCTTGGTTTTGGTAGAAACTTTGTTATCTTTCTCTATGGTTGTGTTTTTGAGCTCATAGAGCCCTATTGCAGCTTTAGACTGAGCCAAGCCTATGCCACCTTTTTTTCTTTTTGGATTTTGATTTGGTATCCTCAAGGGGTTAACTAGTTGTGGGAGGATTCTTCCTTTTAGGGCCCATTGAAGCAGTAGGTGAAGGTTTAATAGGAGACTGGTCTGAGGGCTTAGGTTCCTCTATCCTAACAACCGAGATGGGTTTCTGTGGACAAAGAGCCAAGTGAAAGTGGTGAAAATGGAGAATGAGACCTTGGTGTAGGGGTAAAAGGGGGGTTTGTCAAGGTTTTTGGCTGCAATTTACATTGTTTCCCTAACAGTTTTTTCAAGTGATGTGAGCAAGAAGGGGGGACAATTGATGAGCATCTTATGCCTGAGGTGATTTAACATAGGTAAATGATAAAAATAGAACACTTTAAATCTCCCCTCAGGAGTTATGTATTTCATTAAGAATAAACAAACTTGGTCCCATGGCTTCGACAACTTATCCCATTCAAACCCCACGTGCAGCTTGATCGACACTTCATTCTTAGGGAAAAAGATCTAAAGAGTCCAAATCTTGAACTTTAGTATGTTTTTTGAGCTATTGGCTTAAGCATGACAACCCCATGGCCTTAGCTATGACCTCCTCATTGATTTCGAATGAGATGCCACCAACTATAACCCTTCTATCATTCAATTAGCTTGCAAACTAGGAAGAGAGATTTTCATCATGTCCTTGCAAGCAATCCATTAAAGGAGCGATTCCTCCCTCCACACAAATATGCCAAACTAAGGGGTCCCCCCTGAATTATTCACAGGATCTTGGCTCAATTCGAACCTTGTTCCCTACCATTTTTGTAGTAAAAAATAACTTGGAAATGCTAATAAATAAACATTTAGCAATATAAAAAATTCATTATAAATGGTAAGATAGAACATGTTAAAAAAACCATTGTTTCCTATTTTGAAAATGTAATTCAAATTTAGTTGGAATGCAATAAATTTTTCTGATGAGCTAGTTAATCTAATAATTGTAAGTAATCAAGAATAGCTAGTTGTGTTATGCAATCAATGATATGTGATGAATAATCATGTCATTTTTTCTATAGTGTAGGATGATATCATGCATGAATTATGTCATGTATATATTTGATTGTTGTTTATTTATTAGTAGTTGCATATTGTTGTTTTACTTAAACTTTGTTCCATTTATTTGGTTGATTTAGGACTTTTCAATACATGGGGTGGAAAGAAATTTTATCAATAGGCTTAAATACCCTTTTTTCTCCTAGCTAGATTAGTTTATACGAGTGAAGACTATGGAGATTGTATATTTATTCATTTGTATATGGCATATAGTTAAAAATTCCTTGTAATTTAATTGTAATTATGTGTATGGTTTGTAAATACTTTTCTCATGATGTATTATGACACTATGATATTTAAGAAAAAAATTATGGTTTTGAAAAGTACTTTCTCTACAAATGGATTTAGCTTTTGTTACATTCTCTAATAATTTAGAAATTACCATGCAAATTCTTAGGGAATGAAATGACATGAAAATGTTAATAAATACACATTTAGCAATATAAAAAATTCAATGAAAATTGTAAGATAGAACATGTTAAAAAAATCATCATTGACTATTTTGAAAATGTAATTCAAATTTAGTTTTCAGAATGAAATATTTTTTTCTCATGAGCTACTTAATCTAATAATTGCAAGTAATCAAGAATAGCTATTTTGTTATACAATCAATTATATGTGATGAATAATAATATCATTTATTCTATAGTGTAGGATGATATCATGTGTGAATTATGTCATGTATACACTTGATTGTTGTTTGTGTTGATGTTGATGATTGAACTCCACAACACCTAGAAACCACCTCCAAACAATTATCCTATCACATTTGAAAGAAAGATCAAAGTAACTGGTTTGCTATGCAACCAAGAGAGAAAATATTGAATCTAGAGGAGCACTGATATGTACAATGTATTAATGGTTCTGAATTGAATTATTACAATGAATGTGCAAACTTTATAAAAGCATGCAAAAGAAAACCCTAGATGAGGATTGCGTTACATAGTGACAAGTGTTATAATCTCATGCAATGAGACAACTTGTCCTATATTTAGTTCAAACTAATAATAAAAAAAACTCCTAATTTTAGCTTAAGTGAACTAAAGTAATAAGGTGTTGGAATCAAGGAACACTAGGAGGGGGGGTGAATCAGTGTTCTACAATTTTTAACTTTATTGATATGATCTTTAAAGCATTTATAACATTCAACCAAAAGAAAGATGCATGAACATAAAAAAGGAACCAAAACACCATAACACAAGGATTTTTTATTTGGAAACCCTATTAGGGGAAAAACCACAGTGGAGGTCAATCCACAATATGATCTAAGTATACTCAATTTTTTTTTACAAAAGGGGAATGCACATGCATTCAGACACACTGCCTAGAGCTCACTGCTCAGATACAAAAGAAGACTCACTGTCTTACAAAAGTATTTGGATTACATCCAAAAGATTTGAACTAAAAAAATAATATCTGCTAATGCCTAATTATAGTTTTGATTAAGCACATTAATTGCTTTCTTGACCTTGTGTCTGATTCTGCTCTATTTGCTTTAATTCGCATCACAAATCCTTTTATGCATAAGTGAAATTGTGCATAATCACTCTACAATATCTCTGACTTTCACATCACACATCAGCACACTTTGTACACACATTAAAATGATATAAATGATCACTTATATATATCTTCAAATAAATATTTAATCAACCACATGTTGGCTTCAATAAAACATAAAATATTTACAAACCGTTGGCTTAATCCATAAATAATTTTCAATGCGCACCAACCAAAGTCAGCCACAACACAGTGAAGACCCAAATCATCATGCTTGAACACCAAACACTTCAAAAAATTACTTATTGAAGATCCACAACATGGTACATTCACTTAGTCAGCCTTTTGCACTGATAAACAAAAAAATAATCAACTGGATCTTCTAACTTGCACAACAATCGATACAAGGCTCTATGATTCAAGGAAAACATAGATCATTCATCTAACAACCTTCCCTGAGATCCACAACTCAAAATGATAACAAAAAAATGCATATGAATCAATGAACACAATTATGTCGGATGCTTTGTTCTAGCTTGACAATTAATCGCTTAGCTTCAATCTGACTTACAGTATGAGCAAATGCTGAGTGTGGATCAAATCACTGACTAAGGTTGCCATCAATGAAAACACTAGGTGACATGTGCACTGTCTCTTTCCAACATAAGGTACTTAATAATTAATTAATGAATAATTAATTATCAAGTGATGTCCTAATTACTCCAACACCCCCCTTAGGATCAACTTAGGGAGAAGCTATAAAACCCTGATGTAGAATGAAATGATGGATGCATGGATGGGTCCCAGATACTTGATTCCTAATGAGGTACCCATGTACAAAATAAATGAATCTCTCATAACTAGAGAAAAGGATAAAACCACATGGGAAAAAACTCCTCTCCAAAAGAGAAAAAAAATGATGCACTAGTGAAAGAAGGATAGGAGGACTCAATGTGACCCCCCAAGGACTACTTTTTGCACACAAGTACAATGGATACATCCCCTTGATAGGATAGAGAAAATGAAGATATGAATCCTCCCATAAAGAAGTAGCTCCCGTGCCAATGATGAACGCTTGAAGATAGAGTATGATCCACTACTTGTAAACAACATTTCTCCCCTTAGGAAGAAATAGATCCATTGGTAATTGGAAAAGCCAATCCATAAAGATGGGTGAATCTGGAATCCAAATCCAAATGATGTGTGCCTCTGAAAATTTATCACGTATCCACATGTCAGAAAGTGATGATGCCGATCCAAGATTCATTGAAGACTGATATAGAACAAGTTGCAAAGGTGATGAAGATGTTGGTCCAATAGTGGTGATGTGGCTGTAAAAAAAGAGGGGATGAATGTACTCAAAGTAATCCTCTAGATCTACAATATAGGACTCCACAAACAATGATGATTTCTACAAGATATGAATCCTAAGTAGCTATGTCTAGAAGATGAATGATGTGCTGCATTGAACCAATAGGGGCCAAAGATGTGGCAATGTCAAACTGATTAGGAACAATAGAAGATGATGATGTAGTCTCGATCTGAAAAGTGGGAACACGAAGACAAGTCTTTGAACCATAAGAACATGCAATACCTATGATATACTCAAGCTCCTCTAAAGTATCATCATCAAAGCATATAGAATTTGCATCTGCAAGAGGGATGCAACAATCTACAGTAGGATCCTCTGGGTAAAGAGAGATATGAGGGTCTCCATAGATCTCCCAAAGATGAGTCCAAAGTGTGGGGAAATTCAATGTCTGATACAACACACATAGTGTGAAGATTAACACTAGAACATATAACCCCTACAATATGATCTATGATGATGCCCCATGCTGATAAACTCCCTAGTATGTCTAGTGTAGGTATGAGACCATACAAATAAGGAAAAATATCAAGCCACCTGAGATGTGTTAGGATGTCATTTCGTTAAGACTCAGTTATCCTTATCCAAGTCGATCACATAAGTGTGAACATAAAATCCCATGATACCCACTTAAATGAAAAAATTAGAGACTAATAACCTCGATAATGATAAAGTAGATCAAATGATATCATCTTACAAAAAAAATCGTTTCCAATTGCCAAGATATCTAAGTAATTGACAGAATTGTAAAAACAAAAAATACTAAATAAAATGTACTTAGGAAAAATTCTAGAAAAATTACATGAATAGATCTAAATAGCTCTAACAATACCTTTCTAGCGCCACTTGAATCACAAAAATCAGAGATACAGGCAACAAGTTGTGAGCTCAGAAGTGCAAAATGAAGATCTAACTTTGACTGAGTATAACAGGAACCAACAACAAAATTTGATAATGAGACCTGCACCAATGAAAAGTTCTCAGAATCATCTTTGTAATGATATCTTGTTTTTTCGATTTCAACACCATATGCAAAAGTTACAGCCGATTGACAAAAATAGGTCAAAAAAGGCAAAAATACCTTGGCTAGTGGCTAGTGGGTGGTGAAATTTTTTAAAAGCTTTTTTGCTTTTCTTGCTTTTTTCTTTTTACTTTTGCACTTTTTTTTTGCAAAAAAAAGTAAAAAAAATTAAAAAAAATTTGATGATGATGAATTTTTTTAATTTTTTTGGAAAAAATATTAAAAAACTAGAATATTATTATCTCAAGATAGGATCTCTCAAAATACAAATAGGAGGTTACAGATCTGGAGCTCTGATACCATGTTGAAGTTGATGATTGAACTCCACAACACCTCGAAATCACTTGTAAGTAATTATCTTATCACAAAAGAAAGATCAAAGCAACTGATTTTCTATGCAAACAAGAGAGAAAATATTAAATCTAGAAGAGCACTGATATGTGCAATGTATTAATCTGAATGGTTCTAAATTGAATTATTGCAATGAATGTGCAAGCTTTATAAAAGCATTCAAAGGAAAACCCTAGATGAGGATTTCATTACATAGTGACAAGTGTTCTAATCTCATACAATGAGACAACTTGTCTTATATTTAGTTCAAACTAATAATAAAAACACTCCTAAGTTTAGCTTAAGTGAAATAAAGTAATAAGGGACTTAATAATTAATTCAATAGTTTGTTTATTAGCAGTGGTATATTATTGTGTTACTTAAACTTTGTTCCATTCATTTGGTTGATTTAGGCCTTTTCAATACATGGGGTGGAAATAAATTTCGTCAATGGGCTCAAATACTCTTTTTTCTCCCAACTAGATTAGTTTGCATAAGTGAAGACTATAGAGATTGTATATTTATTCATTTGTATATGGCATATAGTTAAAAGTTCCTTGTAATGTAATTGTAATTATGTTTATAATTTGTAAATATTTTTCTCATGATATATTGTGACACTATGATATTTAAGAAAAAAATATATAGTTTTGAAAAGTACCTTGTATAAAAAAATGGATTTAGTTTTTGTTACATTCTCTAATAATTTAGAAATTACAAAACAAATTGTTATGAAATGAAATAACTTGGAAATGTTAATAAATACACATTTAGCTATATAAAAACTTCAATACAAATTTTAAGATAGAACATGTTAAAAAAAACATTGTTGACTATTTTGAAAATGTACTTCAAATTTAGTTGGAATGAAATAAATTTTATGCACATGTGAATTTTATTATGGAATATTACTCTAAGTAAAAAAATAAAATCAGATGATAGTATAACAAAAAAATCATTATTATAAGTATTTAGTGATAAACATTAAGTTTTAGTATAAATTAAATAAAAATAAAAATTAAGGAACAACAAAAATAAAATTAGATACTATAATTTAATTTAATATCAATTATTATATATAGTGAAGAATATCCTAGAAGTAGGTGTAACATATACATATGCTATGATATGCATTTTCTTGCATCACATAGAAAATGGTAAATTAGTTTAAATCAAAAGAGTATAATGATTATTTAAGTCTAGCATTACAAGCCTTCTTAATTTGTAAAGATAATTTATTAATGTTTAATATTGATTGCATAAAATAATGAATTACTTTTAATAAAAGGGTTCATATTTTTTTCTAAATTTACATGAAAATTATGAATCTTATTGTAAAAGGGATCAATGCAAAAAAAGGTTTGGGAGTCAAAAGATTACTATTTTTATATTGGATTAAGAAAATAATTACAAAAATGTCAACAATAAATTATAATGAAAAATAGACTTATCTAAGTAGCTGAATATAATATATCAATGATGTGAAAAAATTCTACATCCCAAGGAAGGGACAACACAAAATCTAAAACAAGAGTAGCAAATACAACACCAAACAATCAAACTAAAACAATTCTCCTCCTCCTGATGATAGGATCACTGAGTGTGATTAGAAACGTTGATTGAAACTCATACACAGTTATATCCAAAATCTTTCTACATTATCTTCATGGACTATGGAAAACTCATACCAACTAAAAAAAATCTTTCTAGAAGGCATCACTGATATTATCCAGATGCATTTGAGTAAATTCATCTTCCATCCAATAACATTGCAATTTTCAAGAAGAATGGTCATGTTTGCAAGAATATACTTGGCACACCTTTCATTTTTCTTAAAGCCTGCACATCTTAGAAACACATCAATAAAAAAGTCATCAGAAAACACATCTTGTTGGAAATTTGATATTGTTGTCAATCTAAAAGTCATTAATTTTAGTATGGGATTCAAATGTACATACTTGATCATGCAGGTCAGCCATTTTTTTTTAAGCTCAAGCTTAGACTAGAAATAAAATTTTAGATTAAGGATATATGGAGGGAAAATAGCACAAATAATTAGAGCTTCCATTTATAGGGGATAAAATGTGTGAGAAAATAAAACAATGGAACAAAATTTCTAAATGAGATCAATTATAACATGTCTAAAGGTTTGAGAAATGATGTTGTGGTGTGAGGAAATAACAAGAAGAGTAGCTTGAGGAAAAAGAGCAAGGAGAGTGGTAAACATAAAGCTCTAAAGATGTTGGACATGATGGCAGAACCAAAAGGCATGTTTAATAGTCTCCTTTTTAGAGAAAAAAGGGTACGAAAGAATGAAAGAGATAAGGGAAAGTTGATAACCAATAGAGAATTTCGCATGCATAAATTTCTAGGAAACCCGTTGGGCTTCAGAATCAAATTTAGGCCTCCAAATTAGAGAGCTTAACTTGTTCCATTTTGTTCAATTGAACTTGCATTGCCACTTGAGGTTAAGATGGGGAGATAAGGCGATTGAAGGAAGGAGTCTATAAATAATTTTGAGAGGTAAGACTTGAAATATTTTATTATTAGGCCATTTCCAATCCTTTAGGAAGTTATCATGATACATGATGGATTGCATGATATAAATATTAGGAGGAAAAAAATGCTAGATTGTATGGGGTGGAATCTTGTTTGCTGGGGAAAAAATAAATTGAGACTTAAGTTGTTGCCATGATTTCTAATTAAAAGTGCTAGGATCCCACAAGTGATGGAAAAACTGAATACCCTTTTTAAAGAGATGTTTCTCTTTAAAATTATTGAATTTAGCAAGGGGAGAATTTTAATATTGGACTGAGTAGTTCCACTCGATGTAGGATGAGGCAAAACTTAAATCATGGCTAAAGGTTGGATCATACCAAGAAAAAATATTTGAAGTAATCTACCAATAATTCCACATGAAATTGAAAGGAGAAGAACCATTTGTTTTCAAGAAGGGAGAAAGAAGTAGCTTATCCTTCTATTAAATTGAATCCCAAATGCAACCATCATTCATAACTTGGATATGATATTGAACTAGATACTTCCAAGGAACCTCTCCATGTAGGGACCTTAATATTCATTTATTTGTGAGACAAATTCCTTGCATATAGGGATCTATGATTCCCAATCCCCCTTTATCTTTTGGCTGGATGCAATGAGTCCATGAAGTAGTAGGAATTCCTTTTTATTTCCCAATTAATCCAAAGGAAGTTCCTGATTAACTGTGTTAGATATTTATAGAGGGTTTTAGAAGGAAACTAACAAGAAGAAATGTAAACATGGTTGGCCAGGAGGATTTTTTTGGCAACATGAATTCTACCAACCATGGATAAAAATATGTTAGTCCAATTTAGGAGTTTATTTTTTTAATTTTAGACAAGAACCATTTCTACATTTCCTCGAGAGAGACTTTAATGCTAAAGGGGATCCCAAGGTACCTTGTGATAATACCATGTTTCACCTCCCACCAATCATAAGGAATCTAAGGTGGTTGGGAGCTACAATGTGTCATTATGAATTTAGTTTTATTCATGACCAACTTCGATCCTAAGGTAGAGAAAAAAATATCCTAAACATCAAGGGTATGAGATATCTCCTCTATTGAATTTTGAATGGAAAGAATGCTATCATCTACAAAATAAGAGTTAAGAGTATTAGTATTTCTTGGGAATGAGATACCTTGAATAAACCTATTAGAGAGTGTATTCTAAAAAAATATAGCCAAGATAATCCACAACAAGGACATAAAGGAAAGGTGCAAGAGGATAGCCTTGGTTAATGGATTTTTGAAAAGGTAATTGGGGTGAGAGAAGACCATTGACTACAACTCTAGCATTAGCATCCATGAACAACATGTTCATTTGGTCACAAATTTTGGGGCCAAAGTCAAGCAACTTTAATATTTTGAGAATGAAGGCCAATTGATGCAATCATAAGCTTTATCAAAATCAAGTTTAATGATAAAATCATCCTAGCTAGATTGTGGAGCCCACTCAGTCATTTCCCAATAAAAATAAATTGTTTAAGATTAATCTTCCACCTAAGACACCAGTTTTATCTGAGCAAACAATCAATTGAGAAATTCAAGACAAAAAATTAGAAATGATTTTGTTTAAAGTATTAAGGAGGGTTATAGGTCTCCATCCATTAACAATATCTTCATTTTTTCCTTTAGGGAAAATTTTAATCAACCCTTGATAAATAACACCTTCGAATGATTCAATTTCAATTCCTTTGAGGTAAACATTGTAAAATTCCTCCTAGATGTGGGGCCAAAGAGCATTGTAGAATTCAATTGGGAGCCCATCAATTCTTGGGATTTTTTCCAAGTCCAAATACTGGAGGGATTCATCAAGTACTTCTAAGGAAAGGAGGTGGATGAGAAATTTGTTGTAATTTGAGTCTATTTTTTTGTGTGGATATAGCCAACAAAACTATCCTCAAGAATGTGGAGAAGAATGTTATCATCCAACTCATCATTAAAAAGGTTTTTGAAGTGATCATTAAAGAATTACATAATGTCAAGATGTATTTTTTTCAAGGTACCACCAACACATTTGATTGTAGAAATTTGTTCAATTTTGTGTTTGTGATGAAGCATCCAATTTTTGAAGCATATTTTAACAATTATAAATTAATTGTTGTAAGGAGATGTTTTTAGGGTTAAGAGAAAGGTAGAATTCCCATGTTCTAGATAGGATTTGAGATATTTCTCAATTCTACTATTTTTTTCAATTTATCTCTTCAACCATAATCATGAAGGAAAGAGGTACATATAGCAATAGCTATCTCCCACCAACTTATCAATCTATCTTATTGAGGCTTTGGTTTAGTGTTCCAAGTAGCTAGGAGACCATAAATACAATCCTACTTCTTAGGATGGGTGACATTCAACTTATATCGAAGGAATTTACAAAGGGGGAAATATTTGAGAGGGAGAGGTTTATGAAAATAGGAAGGTGGTTTGAAAGAGTGACTGAGATATCTAGAGAGACAAGATGGCCAAAAAATGAAGGAATAATTGGCCAACTAGGAGAGATATAGAAGTGGTCCAACTTGATCATTTTCCTTAAAGATCCTTCACAACAATAGTTTCAAGTGAATCATTGAGACATTTGAAGATTAATTTTTCCCAAAATGGCATCATGACATCCAATGGAATTTCAGGCTAATGGTCAAGCTTCAAATTTAGAATCAGATAACTTAGCAATTTTTTCCCAACCACAGTTAGCAAGGTTCTCTACCATATTTAAGTAACCCTCCAAAACTAATCAACATTGGGGAGATGAAGATGAATCTATTCCCATAAAATCATTCTATCAACAAGTGAATTAGGAATGTATATAGAGAAAAACCACACAAGCATATCATTGATAAGACTAGTGGACCAAACACAATATTATTAGGATCACATCCAAAAGCTGCAATACTTCACTAACCAAAAACTACACCACCACCACCAATCATGGAAGAATCAAGCACCCAACCAAATGGAAGCATGGGTAGCATCAAGACACACCTCACCATCTTTCACTTCTAAAAGCATGATTACATCAACCTGATTATTTTATATAGAATGTTTGACATGATATTTATGCATGAGGATTGTTAAAACTCATACATTCCAAGACTAATTTTTTCACTTCATTGGGAAGATTTGAGGAGAATTTACTCATCTGATTGGAGCATATTAAATTGGTTTATTGATAAGATTTTTTGAGCATCCATAATGTGATATTTTCCAAACATAACCATAAGGTGGTCTTGATCAATATGCTCACATTGCAAATTCTATGACTGATTTCTAACATGGTTGTTAGTTTGAGGGGGGAGGGGTGTTTTAGGAGAATAATTATTACTGAGGGGAACCTCATTTTTCCTTTTCTAGGGATCTATGATGAGGCACAATTATAGAATATTTTTAAGATTTGACTCTAGGTAGAGTGGGTGGTAAGTGGAGAGAGGAGGGAATGAAATTTGGAGGAGGGTGATTGGGAGTAGGAGGGGTGTTGTGTAGGAGTGGAGGGGGGTTTGAGTAGGATTTTGAAGATTTTCATTAGATATTGGAGCATCGACATGGAGGTTATTAGAGGGTGGTTGAGTTGTCTTAGGTTTATCAAAGCGATAGTAAAAAATGAGAAGCAATTTCTTGTGGAAATAGAAGTAGGCATTGGTTTTTATTTATCTATAACATAACATGTTGATCAAACTCAAAACTGGGCCTAACTAATTTAATTGAGTTTGGAAGTGGTTGAGTAAAATACATCTCAATACAAGCCCTAGAGTAAGAACAAAGACTGGCCCATTTGTCAGAATGTTGTTTACACCACAAGAATTTTCCAAGTTGGGAAAAAATTTCTTGTAAAAAGGGACAAAAGGATAGGTTGATAAAATGTAATTCTACCCACATGGGATTTGGATTTATTTATTCCCTTCAGGTGAAAATAAAGATCCCAAACCTGGACATAATATGTGTGTCCATAGATAATCCAAAAACCATACTTTAACACCACACAAACATGGTCAAGATATGAAAACATGCATGCCACATAGCTTCTACCATAACCATGAAAGTATTCTATGACTCAACCCTTGAATTCCTAATTAATACAAACACATTTGAAAAAAATCTCGTTATATTAGTATGCCTCTCAAAAAAAACAAAATGATAGTTTTTTCCTTGTATTCAAAGATAACATCAATGATTTCATTAGAAAAATCAAATGAAATCACTTTACCTTCTTTAATACTATTATGTATTCTTATGGGTTTCACATGCTAAGTTGGAGTGATTGAGGTAAAGGCATCACAAGGTATATCACTGTTACTCACCAGATGAGCACCAAGCCCTTCAATAAACATGGCTTCCATGCAATCCTCAACCATCAAGGATTTAGAATTGGTGTTTACTAAATTTTCTCCTTTGATTTTTTTTTCTCCAGAACTACTACGTTCCCTAGCCTTCTTCTTTATGTTATGCAATTGAATTTTTAGGGCATGGTGAACTCTAGGGGATATAGCTTGGGATGAAAATACCTCTTGGAACCTATCCAGTGCAAAGAATGAAATGGGCATAGAGTTTGTTGTGAGTGGGAGCACAAATAAAGGGTTAGGGTTTTTGGCTCTATTAGTTTCTCAAAAGGAATATTATCCACAAATGCAATTATATAGGTTAATAATTAAAATAAAATACTCTAAGCAAGTAGCCAATATTCTTGAATAAGAAATTCAACACAATAATAAGAGACACATGATGATTTATTACGTAGAACCACTCTCAATATAATAAATTATCCAGAATAAGTTCTACAAACAATATTCTTTGTATGTGCATGCATACACATATAAGTCATTGGAAAATTAAAAGTTTAATAAGTTCTAATATACATTAAACAATACATGGAGTGTTCAAGGTCACTTGGACCCAAATGACAAAATAGCTTGATAGTTACCACTTAGGAGAGGGTAATGATAAAATTAGATTATCCCAGAATCTTCCTTTAAAGTTGACTTCCAATCTATTTTGTCACCTTTGCATAACCCCCTCCCATTGCCCAAACCACTCTTGATGGATGGTCACTAATTGAAGGAATGCAACCTTAAAAAGATCTCAAGGAAGAGCCTTAGTGAAGATATGTTGCTTAGCTAAAAAAAATGATGAAAATTAACTTGAACATCTTGAAACAATATCTTGACATGGTTCACATGATTCTCAATGTGTACCACTAGCTAAGGATGAGTTGGATTGGGAATCATCTTATTGCACTTTTTAAATTGTTTATATAAATAGTAAGATTTGTCTATGGATACACAAGTTATGAAATAAAAACCAAAATGAGTTGACACAATGCTTCCTTACCATTATAGTATTTAGCCTTGAAATTGTAGACAAATATATTATCACTAGTAGAAAAACAACAATAAATGACTAAAAAAACTACTAAAAATTGCATATATATGACTAAACTTGGTCACATGACCATTAGTAGTTTATTTTTGATCATTTATAACACGACCAAATTTATGACTAAACCATTTTTAGTCATTTATTTGGTCGTTTTGATTGATCAATTTGGGAGTATATTTAGTTGTTAATTTAATCATTGATTTAGTCATATTTATTCACTAAGCTTGGTCATGTGACCATTAGTATTTTATTACCAGTCATTTATAACGGGACCAAATTTATGACTAAACCATTTTTAGTCATTTATTGGTTGTTTTGATCGATCAATTTGGTAGTATATTTTTAGTCATTGTTATAGTCATATTTATTCATTGATTTTTGTCAATTAGTAGTATATTTATTCACTAATTTATGTCAGCTGGTAGTATATTTAGTCATGTGTTTAGTCACATTTATTCACTAATTTCTATCAATTGGTGGTAGTATATTTAGTCAATTGGTAGTTTATTTAATTTTTTCTATTCATTGATTTTTTCCTAAAAGTGCTAGAAATGAGATAATGCTTTTGAGGTTTAAACATAAAATGCAAAAAAACATAATCAATCATTCATTTTCACATAATGAAACATCTATTAAGAAGGAAAAATACTAAAATTTTATTGAGAAAAGGTGTTCTTAAAGCAGATACAAGACTTAAATATGTGTCTAAGTTACTTTGAAAAATGTGTTACAAAGTGTGTTTCTCACTGCTGTGATTGAGAAAACTGAGCTACAATGCTCTATTTTTTGCTTATACAACTCCATAACATGAAATAACTACTTGAAAAATGAAGCCTAATGGTTCTATATCTCATTCCAAGCATGTGAGAGCATATAGGAACTAAAATTGACTAAGTTCTTATGCTTAAAAATAGGGGAACCTATTTTACACGCCCAAGAGGTCTTCTTGTTTGACTTGGTCTCCCCCGGCTCCTAAAAATGTGCCCCAACTAGTTGTGAAGCTCCTAGATACCCTCAAACTTCCCCCAAGAAGCTCAAAATGTTGTCCTTGTCAACATATTTTCCTTTACTATTTTTCTGTTAGAGTAATAAGTTGTTTTACTTAATTAATTTAATCATATTGGTTAATTAATTAAGTCACTTATCACTTTAGTTACTTAAGCTAAACTTAGGCACATTAATAATTAATTAATTATTAATTATTAAGTGTGCACACTAGGGTTTCCCTTTTAGGGTTTCTTGATCTCCTTTTATAAGGATTGGTCTTATTGTAATTATTAACGGGAGAATATCTGTAGCTTTCATATCTTTTTGAAAGTTTTCTCTCTTCTGTAGCTTTTTCTTGTTGAAGTTAATTGCATACATTTGTTTGCAGATCTCTTGCGTGGAAGGTGTTTTGTTTGTTGTTTGATCCTATGGCTCGTGGTTTTGTGCTTGTTTCACAATTCTAACATTTTTTAATCCTCTCCTAGATGCTCTCATGATGTCTTTGACTGCTCATAAAACTACCAAACTGTTAAAACTTTTTCATGAATGCTCAAACTCCCCCTTAAAAATATTAACTTATTGTCCTTATCATCCTTTCATGAGGTTTTAGAAGTTCTGGTCATGCAAGGAAAAAAGGCCTTCATTTAAGGGTTCAAGACTGTCCATAAATACAATCTTATGGGTTGTAAACTTCCCTTAACTCAAGTCATAACCTAGATGAATCTTCAGAATATACCTTGCTTGGAGCTTAAATACAAAACTTTTTATTGGTAACATTAATAAGCTCTTTGTCACATTGTCCCCGCCTATATGAAACAATTGCCAGAGTTGGTTCCCTTTTCTCATTGTATTTACCCACCACCCAAGAATCATAGTAGGTATTTGTAGAGAGGAAGTGCTCTAGATTATTATTTGTATCAATAATGATATACCCAATGCATGTTGTGTACATGTACATCTTGACTTCCTTCACTCACAAGATTCTCTAAAAATTGTGTCAACAATCGAAGCCAGTTCCTAGAATAAAAAAAAGACAAAACAAGAACTATTAGCTTAATATAAACCTTATGGAAATTGGAAAATAGCTTTGGAGATTTTATACATTACCTTTTTCTCGCATTTTTCAACAAGTGGTTCAATAAGAATGAGATAATGAACAAAAAGAATAAGACCTTTGATGAAGTCCTCAGGACAATCATCATCAAGTAGCTGACCAATAACTAAAGGAGAATTGCTTGGATTTACCTGATCAACAATCAGAAAAGAGTAAACAATTTAGTCCTTTAAATGCATGTGCATAACCCACACAATAAAAATTATAAAGGATGATATTGTAACCAATATTTGTTACATTAGCCCTCTTCCAATAAATAGGAATTCTGTTTAAGTTTATATTAGTTCACTATTAAAAAGATATGACCTACCAATAATAAATTTCACTTGGAAAGCATAAAATATTTTGGTACACATGGCAGTCTTTCAGATATTATTAGTAACATGATAAATATGGTCTGTTTATAGAACTCTTTTTAGAACCTAAAGATATTTGAAATGAGTGACCTGAGACTTGAAGATATATAAGGTTTTATCTGGCACAAAACATGGAGGGAAAAAGAAGTGTTCAATATGAGGACCAATCTTTTGGACATAGCCTTCAATTTTTTACAACATATTGTTTGAATATAAGTAATGGGAAAGATATGGTACAAATCCAAACTGATCACAAACATTTATCAATGGACGAGCATTTGGAAGTCTTACTTCCATAAGAAAGTTCTTTGTCTTTTCATCATCATAGAAGTTTGACTCTCTGGTTACGCATTCTACCTACTTGATTTGTCTAGTTTTGGCTACTGCTTCAATGTATTTGAAGTGAATTTCAGGATCCTCACTGCCAATGACATTGAAAATATAGTTTACCATATAAGTACAATGTTCCTAGGCTACTACAAAATTATCTCCTTAAATAGATCAATGAATATCAGTGAAAAAATGATACAAGTGACAATCCAAAGTCAAATCACCTAGAGCTCAAATATGCACCCAAGAAAAAATATAGCCCTTCATAAGACTTGAACTGTTCAAACAACTTGATGCATGAATCTACACCCAATTGTTTAGAATATTCCCTGGCAACCTATGTGACATGAAGGAAGTTAACATAAAAAATAAGAGATAAATTATCAATGTAATCTAGATCCAACATTATTAATTTGAAATAAATAAAAGGTGCACAATTTTTACTTGGAGAATTATTTGGAGATTTCCCCTTAGGTTGATAAGAAGGAGATATTTCATGCACTCCAAAGCCCACTCTCTAGAAAGGGTCCCAAAGAACTCAACAAGGACCTAAGAAATACTGTAATTAGTAAGGGAATTGGTAGTTTGTATTCAATTTCAAGAGCACATCATGTTTCACAAACCTGTGGCTAGATAGCATGGGTGTTGACAATGCCATGTTTAATATCAGAAAACTCTATATAGTGTTGTACCCAAAATTTACAATATTAGTGACTAACAAAATATTTCCTAAGAAACCATTTGACATAAGGAAATATGTATCAAATTTAAATATTTCTACAACAATAAACATAGACAATGCTTCATACTTGACATTAGATCTAAGTAAAAGCCTAAATGCATCACAATGAATCACCTACCTGAAGCACACACATATATAAACCAAATTTCTCGCACAATTGTGCAATACGAGGACAATCATAGTGACTGAAAATTCCATTTGCCAAGATTGCATCAGTACCATTGGGGAAAGTGACCAAATTAGTCTCAAGAACCTGCAGAAAAAATTAAAATAAATAAAGTTAAAATCACAATAATTTCTACAATCAACAATGTATAAATAGTTCATTTTCACTCTTGCCGGACTTTGCATGTAAGCATGTTTTAAACTAGGTCTAAAAAAATTTAAAAGATATTTTCTCCATGATCATATTAAAAACTTGCTTTAGTTTGAAGATGAGCATGTTCTGAAAAGTTAGACTTCAAAACATCCAACAAAAAAGTTGTTTCTTCATGGATCATGTTACACTACATATAGATTTACATATGAAACAAAAAAATAGTAAGTTATATTAACAAATTATTATACTTCAACATAAGAAGTTTTTCCTATGTTTATTTTGGCTACAAAATATCTAGACAATATTCTAAATCAGATTGACCAACAAAACAACCTTTGATAGTGTGTGCCAAATTATATGATATGAATAAATTATTAACTAGCATATATATATTATTTTAATAATAATATATATAAAATACACCGAGAGATATCCTTCTCGATGCGTCTATTTTTTAATCAAATTTTTATTATAAAAATTGAATAGGCACTTTGAGAAGGATATCTCTCGACATATTTTATATATATTATTATTAAAATAATATATATATGTTAGTAGCAGTCGCAGTGCAACATGTAATATCTTAAATAAATTATTTTTTACATTTATTATAAAATTATTATAATAATTAAAATATTATAATATGATTAGGGTTAGGATTAGGATTAGGTTTGGGGCTAGTATTAGGATTAGGGATAGGATTAGGGTTAGGGTCAAGATTAGGGTTAGGGTTAGGGCTAGGATAAGGTTTAGGGTTAGGATTAGCATTAGGTTTAGGGTTAGGATTAGGTTTAGGGTTAACATTAGTATTAGGGTTAGTGATATGATTAGGGTTAGGGTTAGGTGTAGGGTTAGGATTGGGGTTAGGGTTAGGGTTAGGGTTAGGGTTAGGGTTAGGGTTAGGATTGGGGTTAAGGCTAGGATTGGAGTTAGGGTTAGGGTTAGGTTAGGGTCAAGGTTGGGGTTAGGATTGGGGTTATGATTAGGATTGGGGTTAGGGTTAGGGTTAGGGTTTAATTAGGGTTAGGGTTAGGTTTATTAATTTTGTTTAGGGTTATGGTTATGGTTATGGTTACAGTTATGATTAGGGTTAGGGTTAAGGTTAGAATTAAGATTAAGGTTAGGGTTAGGGTTTAATTAGGTTAGGTTTAGGAGTAGGGTTAGAGTTCAGATTAGGGTTAGGGTTCAGATTAGGGTTAGGGTTTAATTAGGTTAGGATTAGGTTTAGGGTAAGAGTTAGGGTCAGGGTCAGGGTTAGGGTTTAATTAGGTTAGGTTTAAGAGTAGGGTTAGGTTTAGGATTAGGGTTAGAGTTGGGATTAGGGTTAGGGTTTAATTAGGTTAGGGTTAGAGTTAGGGTTAGGGTTAGGGTTAGAGTTAGGATCAGGGTCAAGGTTAGAGTTAGGGTTAGGATTAGAGCTAGATTTAGGGTTAGGGTTAAAGTTAGGGTTAGGGTTTAATTAGGTTAGGGTTAGGGTTAGAATTGGGATTAGGGTTAAGGTTAGGGATAGGGTTAGGGTTAGGGTTTGATTAGGGTTAGGGTTTAATTAGAGTTAGGGTTAGAGTTAAAATTGGGATTAGGGTTGGGGTTATGATCATGAATATGTTTATCATCACGATTAGGGATTAGGGTTAGGGTTAGGGTTAGGGCTAGTGTTAGAGGTAGGATTAGGGTTAGGGTTAGGGTTATGGTTAGGGTTAGGTTTATCATCATGAATAAACCTTTTCGTGATGATAACCATAACTCTAACCATAACCATAACCCTCATCTTATTTGTGATGATAATCCTATTCATGATGACGAACCTAATCATGATGATAACCCTAACCTTAACCATAGCCCTAACCCTTTAACCCTAACCATAACAATAACCGTAACCCTTACACTAACCCTAACCCTAACCCTAACCCTATTTGTGATGATAACCCCAACCCTAATCCCAATTTTAACTCTAGCCCTAATCAAATTACTCTATTTATCCTTAAACCCTAAACACTAAACCCTAAACCCTAAACCCCAACCCTAAACCTATTCAAGATTATAACCCGAACCGTATCCCTAATTCTAACCCTAAACCTAATGCTTTTTGTGATGATAAAACTATTCATGACCATAAACCTAACCCTAATTCTAACCCCAATCCTAACCCTAACACTACCCTAACCCTAATCCTATTTGTGATGATACCTCTTCGCGTATAATATATATATTAATTTATTAAGATAGATAAGTTAGTAGCAGTCACGACGCAACACATAACATGAATTAATATATAATTATACAGTATTATTTTATTATATTATTACATAAATAATAATATTTTAGTATATTTAATATAAAAAATTAAGTTAGTTTTAGGGTTAAAGTCTGGTTAGCATTAGGGGAAATATTTCAATTAGTGTTAGGCTTAAACTATAGTTAACATTTAAATAATGTCATGGTTAGTGTTTAATTAGAGTTAAATTTGGGATTATGGTTAAGGTTAGGGTTAGGGATAGGTTTATAAATGATATAATATAGTAATTTGGTTTGGGTTAGAGTTAAAATTGGGATTAGGGTTGGTGTTATCATCAGAAATAGGTTTATTATCATGAATAGGGATTAGGGTTAGGGTTAGGGTTAGGGTTAGGGTTAGTGTTAGTGTTAGTGTTAGTGTTAGTGTTAGGGTTAGGGTTAGGGTTAGGGTTAGGGTTAGGGTTAGTGCTAGTTTTAGGTTTACGATTAGGGTTAGGGTTATGGTTATCATCACGAATAAGATTAGGGTTAGTGTTAGGGTTATTGTTAGGGTTAGGGTTATCATCATGAATATAGATTAGGGTTAGGGTTAGGGTTAGGTTTATCCTAATCCTAGTCTCAATCCTAATCCTAACCCTAACACTAACATTAACCATAACCATAACCATAACCCTAAATCCTAACACTGACCCTAACCCTAATATCTATTTTTGATGATAACCCTAACACTATCCCTAAAGCTAACCTTAATCCTAACCCTAACCCTAATCCTATTTGTGATGATAAACTTAACCCTAATCCTAACCCTAACCCTAACCTTAATCCCCATTCGTAATGATAAACCTATTCATGATGATAACCCCAACCCTAATCCCAATTTTAACTCTAACCATAACCAAATTAATATATTTTATCATTCATAAACCTATCCCTAACCCTAACCCTAACCCTAACCCTAATCCCTATTCATGATGATAACCCTAACCCTAACCCTAATCCTATTCATGATGACAAACCTAACTATAATCCTAACCCTAACACTAACCCCAACCCTAATCCTAACCCTAATTCTATTCGTGATGATAATCCTATTCGTGATGATAAACCTATACGTGATGATAATGCTAACCCTAACCCCTACCATAACTGTAACCATAACCATAACTGTAACCCTAATCCTAACCCTAACCTTAGCCATAACCCTAACCCTAACCCTAACCCTAACCCTAACACTACCCCTAACCTTAACATTAACCCTAACCATAACCCTAACCCTAATCCTATTTGTTATGATAAACTTAACCGTAATCCTAACCCTAACCCTAATCCTAACCCTAATCCTATGCATGATGATAATCTTATTCATGATGATAAAACTTATTCGTGATGATAACCCTAACCCTAACCCTAATCCCTATTAATGATGATAAACCTATTCGTGATGATAACCCTAATCCTAACCATAAGACTAACCCTAATCCTATTTGTGATGATAATCCTATTTGTGATGATAAACCTATACGTGGTGATAACCTTAACCCTAACCATAACCATAACTGTAACTATAACCATAACCCTAACCCTAATCCTAACCCTAACCTTAACCATAACCCTAACCCTAACACTAACCTTAACCCTAACACTAACCCTAACCCTAACACTAACCCTAACCCTAATCCCTATTCATGATGATAACCCCAACCCTAAGCCCAATTTTAACTCTAACCCTAACCAAATTACTATATTTTATCATTTATAAAGCTATTCCTAACCATAACCATAACCCTAACCCTAACCCTAACCCTAACCCTAACCCTAATCCCTATTCATGAGTTTAAACCTATTCGTGATTATAACCTCAACCCTAATCCCAATTTTAACTCTAACCCTAACTAAAATACTATATTTTATCATTTATAAACCTATCCCTAACCATAACCATAACCATAACCCTAACCCTAACCCTAACCCTAACCCTAATCGAAACCCTAACCCTAACCCTAATCCTAACCCTAACCCTAAGTGTAACCAAAGATTTATTTTAGAATTGTAATTAAACCCTAAGCCTAACCTTAATTGAATTGTAATCCTAACCCTGATGATAACCCTATTTGAAGCTCAACCCTAATCCTAACACAAACCCCAAGCTTTATTGTAAAACCATAACCCTAACCCTAAACCCAAGCTTTATTGTCGAACCCTAACCATAACCCATATTCAACACAAATCGAATCCTCACCCTAACCTTAAGTAAACACTAACCCTAATTAAACTGTAACCCTAACCCTAACCCTAACCTTAATTGTATTCAAACCCTAAATTTAACCTTAATTGTAGCCTAACCCTATTCATGATGATAACCCCAACCTTAATCCCAATTTTAACTATAACCCTAACCAAAATACTATATTTTATCATTTATAAACCTATCCCTAACCATAACCATAATCCTAACCCTAACCCTAACCCTAATCCCTATTCATGATGATAAACCCAACCCTAACCCTAACCCTAACCCTAATCCTAACCCTAACCCTAACACTAACACTAACCCTAACCCTAAGCGTAACCAAAGATTTATTTTAGAATTGTAATTAAACCCTAAACCTAACCTTAATTGAATTGTAATCAAAACCATGATGATAACCCTATTTTAAGCTCAACCCTAATCCTAACACAAACTCCAAGCTTTATTGTAAAACCATAACCCTAACCCTAAACACAAGCTTTATTGTAGAACCCTAACCCTAACCCATATTGAACAGTAATCGAATCATCACCCTAACCTTAAGTAAACATTAACCCTCATTAAACTATAACCCTAACCCTAACCTTAACCGTAATTGTATTCAAACCCTAGATTTGACCTTAATTGTACCCTAAACCTGTTCATGATGATAACCCCAACCTTAATCCCAATTTTAACTCTAACACTAACCAAATTACTATATTTTATCATTTATAAACCTGTCCCTAACCATAACCATAACCATAACCCTAACACTAACCCATACGCATATTGAACACTAATCAAATCATCACCCTAACCTTAAGTAAACACTAACCCTAATTAAACTGTAACACTAACCCTAACCCTTATTGTAATTGTATTCAAACCCTAAATTTGACCTTAATTGTACCCTAACCCTATTCATGATGATAACCTCAACCTTAATCCCAATTTTAACTCTAACCCTAACCAAATTACTATATTTTATCATTTATAAACCAATCCCTAACCATAACTATAACCCTAATCCTAACCCTAACCTTAACCCTAATCCATATTCATGATGATAAACCCAACCCTAACACTAACCCTAACCCTAACCAAATTTTTATTTAGAATTCTAATTAAACGCTAAACCTAACCTTAATTGAATTGTAAGCCTAACCCTATTTGAAGCTCAACCCTAATCCTAACCCAAACCCCAAGCTTTATTGTAAAACCATAAACCTACCCCTAATTAAACTCTAACAATAAATTATATTTAAAAAGATCATTTTCTTTTCATTACTAAATATTTTATTTCAATTCTATTTTAAAATTTGAAAACTTATATTTATATGCAATTGTAAATTTTAGGAAATTTCTCTCATTCAACATTATTTTTTAATATATTTTTTTTATAAATATTTATTATTTTGATTGGAAAAAAATTACTTAAATAAATCTATATAAAAAACATCCAAGATATCCTTGTTTTAAATAGATCTTCAATATTTTTTAATTTTAAGTCTATTAATTTAGAAACTTATTTTTATATAAATAGTAAATTTACAATATTTCTTTTATACTTGATTTTACAAAATTTTAGAAACTTTATTCTTTTGTGAAAGAGTTTGAACCTTTTCAAACCTAATCTTTTTCATTTTAATAAAAATATCTACCACTAAAATTTTAGACATAAATCTATGCCATTTAAAGAACACTTATATGGATAGTAATTATTTAAGTACTTCCCATAAATTCATTATGTAGCCGTGTAAAAGTAAAAAGAACAATTTCTTTTCATTACTTTATAGTTGTATTTACAATAAATATATATATAAAATTAGAAGCTTACTTTTAAAAAGATTACTTAAATAAATCTATATAAAAAATTAGTAACTTATTTTTTTATGAAATAGTAAATTTACAATTTTTCTTTTATACAATTTTATAAATTTTAAAAACTCTATTTTTTTTGTAAAAAAGATTGAGCATTTTTAGAACAAAATCTTTATCATTTTAATAAAAAAATATCTATCACTAAAACTTTAGACATAAATTTATGTCATTTAAATAACACTTACATCAATATTATTTTTTTAGATACTTCAAAATAAATTGATTGAAATACTTCACAATAAAATCCAATCAATTTTATAACTATTGAAATAGTTTTTCAAAAGAATCTAATTTTATTCCTGTTAGTGTATATTCCAAATTTCCAAATTAATTATAAAAAATGACTTAAAGAATACATTTAAATTCAATAAAATAGAAATTGGATTTTTAAAGAAAAAAACCTCAAAAGAAATATTTGAACAATTTGCCCAAAAATATTTTAACATTGTGTACATTTTTATAATGCTAAAAACACAATTAATTATTTCTCGAAAGCACTGCTCTAAAAAAAATTACTATAACCCTAACCCTTATCATTAGTGTCCTCCTCTAGGTCTGATGTACGGAAGTGATTTCCCAAAATTTATGAAGTATTCTACACACACGTCACTGATGGTCTTTTTATTTTTTTTAAATCTCGCTTATTTCCATCAAATTTTCGTGTGATGAGAGTCTACAATTACTTTCAAAACATAAAGCAAACATTAGATACCCAAATTTTTAAATACTCTATCAAAACATTATAAACCAAATATTTAGAATATCTTAAAGAACAAATTCAAAGATTGTATTCCGTTCATATCAAATAAAAATTCACCATCACCAGTAGAATCTAATCTAGCCACGTATAGATTAAAAAAATAGAAGTCACTGCAACCATTGCAAGTGACTTACCTCAAGATTCTGCAGGAAATTTTTACAAAACCCTTACACAGCAGAATTTTTTAACAATGACACGAACCCAAACCAATCTCCCTATGGCTAGTGCTTCAATCTATTCACAGTAAAACAAAAGGTGGATTTGAAAAGATTGGGGTTTTAGGGCTCGGGACATAGTACAGAAATGGATACGACAAAGAAAAAAAATACATAAAAAAATAATGCATCAAATATTACTTTTAAATTGCAGATTTGTATTCAAATATTTTGAAATACACGTATTCAAAGTATGAAATTAGAATTGCCGAAACAGAAACTAAACATTACAACTACAGATCTAGAGTATTGACGGTTTCAATGATCTTCGATATCAACAACATACCCATTCCAGATCCTGTGCATCCGCGAGTGAAAGGTATACCTAAACCCTAGAAGAACACAAAACAAAAACTAAAAATTAGAGCTACAAATCAACAATTTCAAGGGTTTCAACATTTAGAGAAAGATTGGAAACCTGAATGTACTATGTAGGCAGTCGCAGTTCTCAACCTCCTTGCACATGACATCCAGGACTGCATCAATGTGCCTGGCGCCCTCGGTGTAATGGCCTTAGCCCAGTTATTTATGATGCCAGACTCTCCAAAGACATTGACCCCTTGATGCCACAACCATTCTCTCTGGCTCGACTAGAGAATTTAAAGGTTTTGAGGGAATGGGAGAAGAACAGAAGTCAAAACGCTTCAAAAAAGAAAACGGTTCACGAATGACTGTTCATTACCATCCACCTCCAGCAATGGCCATGAAGTGCTTCGTCTTTGTAACTACCATCAGTTTGTAACAGTAGAGCTTTCTTTTTTATGTACTCAGGTTTTTTCCACCCCTGCTGTGACTGTAGAACACCTTTCGGCGTAAATACCATAAATTGTATAATGAAAAAATAAACATATTATTAAACTTGAATTAAAACATAAAAGAAAATAAAAATGTTACATATATGAACAAGATACAACATCCTAGAAGTTAAAAGAATTGATTCAACATCATGATAAAAAGGTAATTTTCAATACAAAATATAATGCAATTTTATTGAACTATAAGATGTTCATATATATATATATAATAAAAAATGTTAAAGTCAAAGAGTTTCCAAATCTTTCAAATACAACATGATAAAGATCCCTGAACAACACATTCAAACTACTGCATAAAGCAGTGGGCCAAGCTGTCTAACAACTAGTACATGATAAACACCAACTATGTCTTTTTTTGCAAATATTTTAGTGGCCATCGTGTGAAGGTTCCTTCTTTCTCTTTTAGATCGATAGCTCCATCTATTTTGTCTTCATAAGCAAGGAGTATGTTACTTGTGACCTTTAAAATATTTACATTTGCATCTCCTGTTCCTTTCAATTCAACTCCATGTACAATAAATACTGAGTGAATCCACCCAATGCCCATAGAAACACCATCAAACAGATCCAACACTTTAACTTTATCCCCTTCTTGGAGTTTATCAATACACTTTTGCAAAAATAAATAAAAAATACACATTATATTAAGATAAAAAAATTCAGTAACACATAGATAAACATTTGATAAATATTTATAAGAAACTAGAAAATGACAATAGAAAACCTAAAACCATGCACCTGACATATTAAACAAAAATTAACTTCTCTCTATTTGATACATAATGGATGTCAGATAGAGAAGGTGTCTATAAGTAAGTTATATGTTCTCCCTTATTTGCATAAACTATGTATAAGTTAGCTAATTACACTTCACTACTATTCTAACAAGCTTCTATCACATAGGTAATGATTACCCTTATTTACATAATAAAACAACCTTTACTTACTTGAATAGTACTTACATGCACGTGGTTTCATAGCACTCACCTCGAGTTCAACACCAATACTTCTATGAATATCATGCACATGCTCATCGAGTTCAGCATAATCACTATCAACATTGACATGAAGTTGTGCAGATTTGCAAAGAGCTCCATTGACAGGGCCTTTTTCTTTTTGTTCTGCTTTCATATAATTTCTATGCATGTGGTTTAATCATCATACAAAAATTAGTATAAGTCAAGTAAAGAATGCAAAAGCTATAATTTTTTGTCCAAAAGAACATTTTAAAAATGAAGAATGAAAAAACATTGGGATAGATTAACCTACAACTTAAAGAATGCAAAAGCTATAATTTTTTTTCCAAAAGAAGAATGACAAAACATTGGGACAAATTAAATTATAACTTAAAGAATGTAAAATATATAATTTTTTGTCCAAAAGAACATTTTAAGTATGAAGAATGAGAAAACATTGGGATAGATAACTGACAATATCTATTATATTACCTCAACTTCAGCAAAACTATGACTATGCTACACATTATTGTCCAGTTGATCATGATCACTATCAATATCAAGAGATTTGTTGACATCAAGGTGTTTTTTTTTTGTGTTACTTTGATAAAATTGCTTTGCATGTGTTTTAACCATCATGCAAAAAAATATACAAAACATTCAATAATCAAGTAAAGAATGTAAGCTATTAATTTGTCCAAAAGAACATTTTCTGGAGCACTCCAACAATAAAGAAACTGGGTTGGGTTCTCCTATGCTCAGATTTCAATCTACATGTTAAGAGGCATTTGTATACAAAATTTCCAAACAAGAAGAAATGAGATCAATAGAGCCTCTTACCTCGTCTGAATCCAAGGAATTATGCTCATTCCATGCAAAAACTATAGGCTTAAGAAAGGAAACCAATTGTGAAACTTTCTTAGTGAGATTGTATATGCAACTCATTACATGTTGGTACCCTTCATTTGAGTTGACATGATCTGGAGAGGCTCTTATTGGGCATCTAATAGATTGTTGTGAAATCTTTGTTGACGAATTAGATTTCCACTTCATCCTACTCTTAGATTTACTAGGATCTAGTGCTACCATATAATTGAAAATATATTCTGCACCTTCTTCTCTATTACTGTTTTCCACCTATAATACAATTTCAATTTCAACATATAGTTAGTTCAATAAAAAAATCAAAATAAACAACACATCGTAAATTGAACCAAAAAGTCATACACTTACTCCAAATTTGTCTATTTTGGCTTGTAATCCACCTCGTCCAAATGTATATCCAGTCACTGCATTATCTCTTGCTCTCTTTCCTCTGTTACTCTTTGTCAAATATTCTTTGGAACACATACTTTCTTTCAATGCCTCCCACTATTTGGGAGATATAGTGAACTCTAATCTCTCTTTTCCCTCCATGATTGTTTTTCTGTAATTGTATCTAAAATTGTTCATCAAAAGTCTCATCTTTTTCTTGTAATATTTTCTAGAGATTTGTCCATCAATAGTCTCAAAAGCATTTTCCATTTTTTGTATAACATTTTCCACTTTGTGGATCTTTCTCTTCAAAATTTTATTTACAAATATCCAAATGGGCCTTACATCTTACACTCAACTTAGAAGCCCAACTTGTAGCATTTGGCCTAATGGGCTCACCATCTCTCGATACCTCAACCAAGAATGAATTCTTTCCTTCTAATTTTCTTTCTTTTGCATTCCTCTCTATAGATTTCTACAAATCTTGACTCAATCTTTGTATTTTGACAAAAGGAGACACATCTTCTATTAAACGACTACCAATATTTTTGGCTGATCCACTAGTTCTATCAAAAGTTGTAGATGCAACAGGTGCACTCTGAGGCACACCAAATGCAAGCGGTATCTCTTCATGAATTTCATTAACCAAAACTTCACGCTCCTTGGCCATATTAGGTGTGGCATGAGTAGGTATATTAGTATCAGTCTCCGTAGATTTCACTTCAAACACATCCTTTAATCTTGAATAAATCATCTACAGACTTACTGTTCCTTTGCACTCATGTTTTTCAATAATTTCTCTTAGAATTTGTACTAAGAGATGATCATGACATTGCACATCACCATGTGCTATATCAGGCTGCACATTATCAAAACTATTCTTTTCACCAATTGCATTTGTTGGATCACAAATGCATTGGCTTCTATGAGTTGGTAGCACTGCATCTTTTCTTTCCTTTTTTTTTTCTTTGTATTTTCTTTGAACTCTTTTTGTTTCCTCTTAAACAATTTTTTTTATCATATTATGTCTTATATACATAAATCTCTTACCTATAAATTTCATTAAACACTATTAAACAATTGATATACTACTTAGTGGATTTACCACTTGCTTGTTTGTGAAACCAAGATGCGATAAATATTCATTACTTTTTCTCTATGAAAGCACTCATGATTTGTTAGTAAAATTTCAGCATTAGGGTCACTATCATATAATTTGTGTCTCAAAGTCTTTTTCCTCGTTTCTTGAAGTCCAAATAAACAATAATATGTAAATCAACAACTTGAATTAGTAGAATAACAATAGAATTTGAATCTCATATTTTGGACATCGAATGAGCTTTTGCTTTTAGAAACCAGTCAAATTAATCACACAAAAACAAAAAATGTGCCCTGACAAACTAAAAAATATGTACTTGATACACTTGATCTGAATAACAAAGTAAAATCAAAATGGAGACAACCACACAATCGTATTCAATAATATCAATAAAAAACTCAAACCAAAAGTTTAGCCCCTAAATTATAACTTCTTCTCCATTGATCTACTTGAAAAGGATTTACCATATGTATCAAAAGTCTTTTATCTTCAAAAAATTATCCTACTAATGATTTTTTTATTCAATCTTGGTTTCCCTTTTATAGATAGATAAGGAGAGTGACAAGCTTCAAACCATTTCATTTCAAAAAATGTCTTTTCAGTTAGCTAAATCAAAAGGTCTTAATTATTGTTATTTGCATGTGGTTACATAAAAGTAATCAAAGATAAGAAATGAAGAGAACTCATTAGATGTTGAAGTCCAAAGCACTCACAAGACACCAAAGTCCATTAGTCATCATAAGGTACCCATGATCATTTTGATCTAGAAAGGTCCTCTCCCCATGATAGCATCTTCAATGCTTGGTACTTCATAATTTATTACACTAGGCTTGTTCTTTTGGGGGAGTTAGATATGTTTTCTCCCATTTGAACACCATATAGTCATCAGGCCATTTATATTCCTATATTTTTGATATATTGGCAAGGTGACTTCTCCATCTACTATCTAACAATCCTCTAGTCTCTGCAATGAACTTTGAGTATCCAGAATCTAGTGCAATCATCCCGTCCAACATCAAATTAAAACTATGGAAATTTATATCATTATCTTGTTGTAAATGAGCAATGCAATTTGGGACTATTTGTTTGAACTCAATTTTCCAACTAGTGAAATATTTTATTTGATCATATTATCCAAGCATCCTACCTAGGCACAAACCACTGTTTGATTGTATGGAAAGATTCTATTCTTCTAGTGATCTTCTAGCTCTCCCCTGACACATATTGGGGCTCATTAATCACTAGTTTCACCATCCTCTCTATGGGATTTAAAGCTATAGGTGGGTCCACACTTCTCTGTAAGACCTTGCATAATGTGCTTAGTGTATGATGGATGGATTTCCATTTCTTAAACAAAGGATCCAAAATGAGAGAATGGGAATTCATCAATTTTACTACTTGGGACAAGGAAGTATAACATTCATGCACATTTTCTACCTTGTCTATCACCATCTTGATTTTGTACTCCAAGAATTTTTCTAATGCACCATAGATTTGTTTCCTTACTTTGGTCTCCTCATTGCACTTCCTTAAGCTTTTTATTTCTTGCTTAAAGGCCTCTATTTGATTAGTGGAAATAATGTTAGTCTTTTGGGTTGAAAGCTAGTACAAGTTACCATTTCAGTACTTTGAGAGGGCCTACCCCTTTTAGTTGCTACTTTAGCTTCACATTCTCTATAAGTAACCTGTTCAATTCATCATTCATATTTGTTTGTGCTTTTTCATATTCTGCAAGTTTATTCTCCAAACTCTTGAAAGCTACTCAGGTGAACATAGTCGAATGCATAGTCATGGTAGCTACTTCTAAGGTTGAGGTATCTTTGAGGGTCTTGACCATTTCACTCCCTCTCATTTATTACACAATGTTTAAAAGTTTTGGCTTCTTCATATTTTTTTGCTTAGCTCAAAAGGATAAGGTCTCAATTCTTGGATTATATCTTGTCCCGCTCATGCCTTGCTCTAAATCAAACTCAACTATTAGCATGGTGTCTTCTTGATTTCTTACCTAATCAAGCAAGAACATCCTTTTCAAATCCATCCCAGGTATAAGCAAGATATTGATTTTCAACACCATTTTCCTAGCTTCTTGTGGACTAATGTCAACATCATTTATCCTCAATTCATTGAAAGTTTGGGCCACAATTTGATCATGTTGAGATTCCTCAACATCCATCTTGTTTATTTCAACTCTTTCCTCAAAATATTTTATTTTCATTTTAATCTAAAACCCTTTGAATTTTGGGGTGTTGATAAATTCATCATCCTCCATGAATCTGAGGGCTGCAATCATTCTTTCATCATCATTCATCTCCTACTCACCTTGTGCATACATATCCACCCTTGCCTCTCACTTGTGTGCTTTAGTTTCATGCTTTTGGAGTGGTTGCTCAACTTCAATATCATCTTTTAAGTTCCCTAGCACACTGGCCACCTCCTCTATATCTCCAACCTCTTTTCTTATCTTGTATGATACAAGGGGATTTGGATCCTGTACCTTTTGTCTCTTTGGCCCTAATCGCTTTGGAGGTGATTCTGGAGAAGCATATTGCATTGAAGTAGTGTTTGGAGGGGACTCAGAGATTACAACTCCACTTGATCTTTTGGTAGGAAATTTGGTGGGATTCTCCAACTTTATTCTTGATTTAACATATAATTTATCAAAATTATCAATCATTAGGTTGATCCTCTTGATGGGATATGAAGTTTCATCTATATAAAATATCATGATATTGATGTCTGTCTTCCTCTTTTCTTCCTCTAGTTTTGTTAATATCACCCATTTTCTTCTCCTCTGAAATACTTCTTGGAGAGTCAAGAAATTTCTTATCACATACTCCTCATAATCAACATCATGGGTGATCCCAGACTTAGTGAGAATTGTTTTTCTTACAAAATTCATGTGGCCTTCAGGGTCAAAGACCCTTTCTCCCCTAGACTGCAAAGAATATCTTATTTTCAAATAATGTTCCAACTCCTCAAGAGTATCAGATCCAATGAGAAATTCTTCACATATGGTCAAGTTAGGAAAGAACATTCCCTTATTCTGTTTATGCACATGTGACCTCCTTATCCATCCATAAAATTTTCCACATAAAATCTAAGAAATCCAACTAGAGAGGAACAAACTTTGGAAACACGTGTGGGGCTTGGGGACATCCATATACTCTTATTATTGTAACATCTAGCAAAAATAACCAATCACCAATGTTGTGGGTATGCCCTTGCTCTGGCCTCAATGCCAAGGGTATTAATAGTTGTAGTATTGATGTATGTAACCTTGGTGATTTATGACCAAGAACAAACATAATTATTACTACAAAATCATGAAGAAAAATCACATATTTTCTCCTCTTACATCTACTGTCCCATAGATAACACTTATTTTGAATAGGTAGTTGATCACCCTATTAATCAAACATTCCAAAACACATTATCCTAGTCCATTTATCACCGTTTTGATATAGAATTAGGTGACACAACAAAGAGTAACATCTAAACATGATGGGTGCTTTATCTTCTCTTACTTGCAACAATCCTTCATGCAATGCTCTCTCAATAAATGAAGCAAAATCATACTCAATATTTGTCTCAGGGTTTTGGATCCTCATGACCATCATCATTAGGCCAATTCAAATATTCTCTTGAGAATCCATTCCAAGAATTTGAAACAAGGAAAAATAGGTTCTCTTAAAATATATTTGAAAATATTCTACAGGAAATGGCTCAATACGTGAAGAGGAGATAGTTATTCTTTTGTTATATTCACCCTTCCTCATGTGCATAGGGAGTTCATCACTCATATAAGTTTTCCTCTACTCCTCACTTTTCTACAAGTCAATTTTAGAAAGGGATTATTTATTCAAGTTGAAACACTCTCCAATGGAATACTTGGTTAATACCACTAGTGGTGAACCATCTGTCATCCTTATGGTTCTAGTGGCTAGATGATAGTTTCATGCCAACACTCTAATGAATTCAACATCTATAAAGACATTCAGGACTACCAACTTGGATAGGTCTAGAGTCTAAGGGCTTGACACTAGGATTTTTCCATCTCTTTTATCATAAAAATACCAAAAAAAATCCCACCCAAAGATGGGAATGATTGCATCCTAACACCCATGAGCAATGTATCTAAACACTTTATTAAATCCTTTATCTGTTGAATTAGGTAAAATGTCTAGTATGGATTGTTGCAAAGGCCTTTTCTTCACCTTGGGTTCTTCCTTCTTACTCACAGGTTCACTCTTCTTAGGTGGCATGGTGTAAAATTTTTACTTCCTTTTGAATTTTCTAAACCATTAATTGTAGATCCTAGTTGACCAAATTCTTTATAATTGCTTATGAAGAGTGTTTGTGCACTTACCTGATGATGTAGTAGTTACAAAGCTTTTCTTCCTCAAAATCATTAGCTCCTAGAACGACGATCCTTTTGAAAATGATTGCAAAAAATGGTGTCTAATTCTAGATATAATTACTTCTAAACTCTATTAATGTCTACTTCATTCAAAATATTTCATAATCTACACCTATTTCGATTTTGAATATATGTCATTGATCTTAGAAGATCAAATGGTTCATGATAATCAAATAATTATTGTCATAGTTGACATAAATGCAATTTCCAACTTATATTGCAGTACCGTTGTCACTTCTCTTTACTGTTGCAGGATGGCGGTGTCACATAATATACTCATTTTGGCTATCCCACTATACCGCAGGATTTATTTATGCTATCACTTTTCTACTACCAGAGTGCAGGTCTAATACTGCCATACCACACACTTCTTTTATGTTATAGTTTGTTCACTATGGATGGCGGGTTATGCATCCTTATGATGCCATACTGCAAGTCCCTTTTAATTTTAAAATATGTTTATCATGGGGTGATAGGTTATATAGCTTCATACCGCCATAGCGCACATGTACTTTTGCTTTACAAATTGCTAATTTTGGGATAGTGGGTCATATATCTTAACACTGCTATACCACATGTTATTTTAATGTCATTGTTTTTTGACTATGGGATAGCAGGTTAACCTTTGATAGTTAAGTTGAGATCATACCGCCATACCACAATTTTTATTTTATATAGTCACTACTTTTTGTGGGGTAGCGTTATACTTCTATACTCAAGAGACGTATCACTATCATCCCACACACATCTTTTATGACTACCGCATGTTATATCACTATATGATTATATCTTATTTTCTACCTCACCATACTGCCGATGGCCCTTAAAATTGAACAACTACTCCCATGGGGGTGCGGTAATGGATTTTTATGAATGTAAAGGTGCTAAACACATCTTATTTAAGCATGTATGAAGATTTATTAAATATTTGGAACTGTATGTGGATTTTTAGTGTCATTCAAACTTAATGTTAAGATATCTATATGTATTATTAAATCACATATGTTCATTATTGTTTCCTTCATACAAGCATATTCAATGCATGTGGAGGCTAGAAGCTATATTACAAACTAAAGCTATTTTTTTGCAATATTTGATACCTTTAGACCTTGCTTGCTTCTTTTCATATCTAGCAATTCTATAGAAGTTAGAAAATTCTAGCATCTAGAAAATATATAGGACATAAAGGAAATTATATTCTAACTAAACAAGATTAATTTCAACCAAAGTAAGAAAACTAAGAAGAATGCTTGAACCTAACTTTAAATGCACTTCAAATCAACAGTGAACATCTTAGGTTTTGTTTGCAATGTACCAGCAAAATAATGATTGCATTCATAAATGTATCAGTAAAACAACATAAAAAAAGAACACCTATACTTAGATCTTTATTACATTCAATAATAAATTAAACCATACATATAACCAAATTTTAGGTGACAAGATTACAAGTTAAGGTGACAAAACATCATCATAATTAGCTGCATTTCCAGCAAGATCAAAATCCTAACCACTTGTGTCTTCATCTGCTTGATTTTCTTCCACATCCTCATCTGTGACATGCAATACATTCCTCCCAATCTCTTCATTGGTAATCATAATCTCTTCTTCAAACACTCCATCATCGTCTTCATCCACTTCTTTGAACATTTGTTTCTTGTAAATTAATATATTTCCCATCAGGAATTATATCGAAAACTTCCATGAATTTTCATTTCGAACAAGACTCTATTTGAATGACATATTACCATCATAGGATTCTTACATCATCAATTAAAAATGATTAGTTAATTTGAAGAGGGGAAACATATGATTGATCCATCTATGATAAAAATATTCATGTATTTGCATGTACAAATCCATACTCATCAAATTGTTCTATGGATGGTTGGATCCACTTACATTTTAATAATATAGGACTATTTTCACCATAGTCCACTCAAATAATTTCTTGGATGAATCCAACATAAAATTTCTTCTCATTTTTGTGAAGGAATTCAACACTAACAACACAATCACAATTTTCTTTCCTTTTCCTTTTTCTTCCACTCTTAAATGACTACCATAGGCCCACATTCCACTGAAATGCATAGCCCATAAATGTGGAGATTGTGAAAGCCTCTGTTGTTATATCTTGACCTTCTTCTTTTGCATCATTGACTGAATTAGCAATCCATTCTTCAAATTTTGGAAAATAATCACCTCCAATCAAATCAACATGACATCTGCGCTTTTGAGGTCAATGTTGCATGCAATATTTATTGTCTTCTTCATATTTTCTACATAGAATATTAATGTACAAATAGTAAGATTAATAATATACATGTGTAAATGCAATTGGGTAAATAAATTATTGTGTAAATATTTTTTTACCTACACCACTTATCGAACAAAGATGTGTTTTGAAGAATATAGGCATGTATCACACTTCTTTCTTGATGTGATAAATTGAAGCGACATCCATTGCCTTCTAATACTTCACCTAAAACTCTCTCATCTTCGTCATCATCCCATACACACCGATTGAAATTTTTAAAATCCTTCATATATTCTATGCAAAATCCCATGGCCTCTTGCATTGAATATTCCTCAAACATGCCACCTGATGAGCTCAAAATATGCTCATAATTTGAATATTGTGATGTATTTTTAATACCCTTACTCTTATTGCTGATAGTTGTTTTAACTCTTTGATTAAAGAATTTTTATCTAAAATTGGGTAGTATTCAGTAGCAACACATTCCTATATTCCTGCAACTTAACATCTCTATGTGTCTATATTAATTGTCCTGTTTGACCTCCCGAATGACTGATATAATGCATGTGGTTTTTGGATAATGAAATGGATTTAATATATGATTAATGAATGTGTATCGTGTTATTTTCCACGCGTTCTTTCTTTCGCTTCTGTCGCCATGTGCATCGCAGGTTGTTGAAGGAAGCATGAATGAGTCAAAGCGCAACAGATCTTGGCCCTACAGTAAAGTCCATTTCCAGCACGACATCAAGGAAGTTGTTCCAATAAAGACTCTCTGACCGGGTCATTGGGAGGAAATATAAATGATCATTAATCTAGGAAGAGTGGAATACTAAATTCTCTCTAAATCGTGTTGAACAGATATACCTTCATTTATGAGAAGTTTGTTCCTCAGTTTCAAGATGCATTTATGTCCACGTCTTTCTCTGTTAGAGTTAGGTAGTTAGTTGCTTTTCTAATAGAAATAAGTGTTCCTCTTGCATGAGTAAGCAACATAGTGTGTTAAAGTTAATATTATAATGAGAAACATTGTTTTGTGTTAGTTTTCTTACAAGAAGAACAATCAATGTATATGATTCCAAGTTTATGAATAAAAGCTGATGAAGTTTTGAGTTCAATTCTTGCATAAACTGGTTGATGCTTGCTAAGGGGGCCCACTTAGTAAGTATCTGTAGTTAGTTATTTATCTCCTGTTGATTATAAGTTAGATTTCATTCTTGAAGGTTTTAGTGCAAACTCAGTCTTATATTGTTCCTGCAGCATCGAGAATCCATCCCTGTGTTTGTTCCTGCAGCATAAGGCCAGTTCATAGTTTGTTTCTTAGTAATAGTTGTCATGATTTTTTCTTTGATTAAGTTATGCTTAAGTTAAGAAGACTTTACATTACATTCCTGCAGCATAAGTAGAATTCCTTTCAAGCATTTATTTCTGGTAAATTGTGACTGAAACTGGTCCTTAGTGCACATATAGTGCCGCTCCATTTCAAGTATACGTTCCCTGGTTTGACAATGTAAATGAACGACCATAAGAAGATGTTAGTCACCTGCTGGAATGTCCAATTCCTAGGTTAGGATTTTCCATGACTTTTATATCCTTTTGTGGAATCAACCATTTTTGGCGCTGTTGTCGAGGATGGTGTCAAGCTAAGAACCTATCATAGTCATTGTTAGCAGTAGTTTAGTATGTTTATTCAAGAATTTTCAAATTCCTTCAATTTACGGTTAATTCTATTGCATGCATAGAAGAAGAGATGCTCTGGGAAGATTCCTCCCTAACCTTCCATTCATTGATAATAATTCTGAACCAACTTATAATCTATTTGAGGAAGGAGGAGACCAAGATATGAATCCATTTACTAAAAACTTGCTTGTTGAATTGCCATTTTCCCCAGCTGATGAAGAACCTCAAGAAAATCCATTTGATTTGATACTCCATCAAGCAAATATGGCACGTAATCCACCTAATCAACCTCCTGCTTTTGAATTTCCCATCATTACTCAGCAAGATAATGATAACCTTAAAAATATTCCTTCTTCATTACTTCCCAAGTTGTATGGACTAGTTACAAAGGACCCAGACACTTTCTTGTTTGAGTTTGAAATCCTCTGTCATAGCTATGATTACACTTCAGATGCTCACAGGCTAAATTTGTTTCCTGCTACTTTGAAGGAGGGAGCTCTTAGATGGTTTAAGAGTTTGGGAAGGGGTGTTGTTGATAGTTGGGCAACTATGCAAACATTTTTTTTTGAGAAATACAAGGAATATTGTAAGAATGGTAGTAAGGGTGATGATATATTTAGAATTCAACAAAAGGAGGATGAAAGCCTGCAAGACTATATCTCAAGATTCTTGTTTTCCCTGAAAAAGAATTCAGACCATACTCTCAATGAAGAATCTCAGAAACTACTTTTTCTAAGGGGAATCAGTGACACCTGTATAGATGCCCTAGATCTGATGGGAGGAGGAGATATAACCAAAGTGCCTTGGGATGATATCAAGAAAATATGTCACAACTACTCTTGAGAAATTGTTAAGAAGGGTAGAGGTCATCAAGCCACAGTGGGAAATTTTTCTACTAATAGAGTTTCACAGATGAATATCACACATTTTCTATTTGATTTCAAATAGGATATCATAAACAACATGGCTACACAGTTGGATACTATGAAAGCTCAAAAGAAACATGAGGAAGCTGAATCAATCTTGGCTGAGTTCTATCCACATTGCAGACAGAAGAAACGTGACTGCAGATGTAAGATGGTGGCTAACCTTGATGCTAAGTAATTACCTATTGATTTAAAGATAACAGAGGGTGATGATGACCAAGTATTCTTCGTTGCACAAAGGCAACCATGGGCTCAAAGACAAGGTATGCCTCAAGACCCTTTGAATTTTGGATTTCCTTATTCTAATTACAATAACCAATGGCAACCTACATATGACCCATCACCACCTTGGAATACTTCTCAACCACATTGGCCTAACTATTAGAGTCCTTAATGGCAATCTCCTCAAGGAGGTTGGCAGCAACCACAAGGACAATGGACTCCACCCCAAGGTAATTGGCAGCAGAATCCTCAATGGAGAGGTTCTCAGCAATGGCAAAACCAATCCCCTGGATCCTTGTAGCTTCAACAACCACAACCTCTGACCCTCATGTCACCTCCTACAACACCTGCAAAAAATACTGGCCCTCCAAAACAAACACCTATGCCTGCTCAACCATTGACAAATCCTAATAAAAAGCAGCAATAGCAACAACAACCTATGCATTTTGCAGAAGCCAATCAATATCCAACTTATGCCCTGAACATTAATGATATCCATCTCAGGTCTGGAAACACTCTCCCTGCTCCATAGTCACCTATAATTACAGAGATTCTAGACTTTTCCTCTGAACAACCTATTGATCCTGCAGAACATATACCTGTATAAGATACTGTCTCTAAGGAGCCTGTCCAGCAACATTAGGCCAAACCGCCATTTCCTTAGAGATTGAAAATTACTACATCCAAGTCTATGGATGAGTCTACCTTTGATATTTTGGATCAGCTAAAGAATGTACACATTCAAATTCCCCTTTTTCAAGCCATTAAAGATGTCCCAATTTATGGAAAATCCATTAAGGAGGCCTGTTTAAAGAAACTAAGAAGAAAGAAAAAGGATCCCCAAACTATCCATGTTCTAGGACAGTTGACATATATTATGTTAGGGAAGGTAGTCATTCCAAAATATACTGACCCTCAGAGTCCTGTGGTAAAAATAAATGGCCAGATAGTAAAGAATGTTTTGATTGACCTTGATGCAGCCATCAATGTAATGACCAAGCATACTATGGAGTATTTGAATATCCTAACCATTCGATCTACACCTACCATCCTGTAGCTTGCTGATAGTTCCACAATAACACCTGATGGAGTGGTAGAAGATGTCATTGTCATCCTTGAGTCTTGGGAATACCCAGCAGATTTCACCATATTGTCCACTAAGGAAACTTTGGGAGGATATCCTATCATCCTAGGTAGACCATGGTTAGTGACAATTGATGCTTTTATAGGATGTCGTTCAGGAGACATGACAATTTTTGATGGTCAGTCAAGAAAGAATTTGGCTTTATACCCACTTGCCCAGCCTCATCCAGACTTGTCTCAACCAATTTGGCTAGATTTAGGAGAGGAAATTGAAGAAGTCAATTCATTGACTTAGCTAATGATGCTGCAAAATAATCCATTTTCCTAGCTTCAGAGTGACGATGTCCTACTTTTACACATTTTGTAGTCCAACTCTAATCTGAGAAGCCCATCTATTCCAGATAGCTGTCTTCAGTAGTGTTTCCTACAACAACTAAATCTTGAGAGCCTGCCACCTAAATTTTCTACAGTTTATCACAATTTTCTTCCACATGAAATAAAGAAACCACCTTTATCAGAAGCCTCCACGAATGATTTTACCAAGCAAGTAGAAGTGTCTCCAGGCCACTGTCTAAACATCAATAATAAGCTGCATCAATCTCAACAAACTTCCCTAGTCACAATGTTGGAAAATCAACACAGAGATTTTGCATGGGACTATGGGATATGAAGGGAATAGATCCTCAACTCTGTACTCATAGGATCTACATTAAGGAATACTATTCACTTGTTAGGCAGCCTCAAAGAAGGATAAACCCAACACTCAGAGAAATAGTTAAAAAAGAGCTCCAAAAATTGCTTGGTGTTGGTTTTATCTACCCTATTTCAGACAGTCAATGGGTATCTCCATTGGTGATTGTTCCTAAAAAGGTGGAAAATGGAGAGTTTGTGTAGACTACAGGGAGTTGAACACAACAAATAAAAATGATCACTTTCCACTGCCATTTGTTGACCAAGTGCTAAACTCATTATTTGGTAAAAATATCTCTTTTTTGGATGGATATAGTGGGTATAATAAAATTAGAATTTCCCCTGAGGATCAAGACAAACCAACTTTTACCAGTCCATGGGGCACTTTTTCCTACTCTGTCTTACCTTTTGGCCTGTGTAATGCACCTACAACATTTCAAAGGGAAGTGATCAATATTTTTGTTGACATTTCTCATGATTCTATGGAGATCTACATGGATGACTTCATCACTTATGAAGTTACTTATGAAGAAGCATTAGAAAATTTCGAGAAAGTGTTGAAAATATGTAAGGAGAAAAATTTGTCTTTGAATAGTGAGAAGTGCTTTATGATGATGCAAGAGGGAATTGTTTTAGGCCATCATATCTCTCAAGAAGGAATTCAAGTTGATCCTGCAAAAATAGAAGTCATTCTAACTTTGCAAACACCTATGAAACAAAAGGATGTTAGAAGCCTCTTAGGACATGCTGGCTATTATAGAAGATTTATCAAAGATTTCAGCAAAATAGCTAGTCCATTGTATGCTTTATTGACTAAGGATTCTAAATTTAACTGGACTGAGGCCTGTGACAAATCTTTCCTACAGCTTAAGAATTTACTTAATTAGGCACTTGTTTTTCAAGGACCAAAGTGGAGTCTGCCCTTTCATAGACACACCGATGCTTCTGATTATGCCATAGGGGCAGTTTTAGGATAGAAAGAGAATTCCATAGAGCATGCCATATATTTCATTAGCAAAAACCTTCAAGGCCCTGAATTAAACTATACTATCACAGAGAAAGAATTGCTAGCAATTATGTATGCCCTGAACAAGTTTTGACATTATGTCACTGGTTACCAAATATTTGTCCATATAGATCATGCAGCAATAAGGCGCCTCATGAATAAGCCTGCCATATCTGGAAGATTAGCAAGATGGCTCCTATTGTTGTAGGAATTTGATATCATAGTTATTGATAAACCAGGCCGAGCTAATGTGGTGGCTGATTTCTTGTCAAGACTTCAAACAACTACACCTTCCACCCCTGAGGTAATTGATGATAGCTTTCCCAATGAACATCTATTTTCTATTGCTGCTCAAACTCCATGGTATGCAGATATTGCAAATTATTTAGCAGCCAACAAGATCCCAGCCCACTTCTCACCAAAGGAAAGACAATTGTTGGTAGAGAAAAGTTTTAAATTTTCATGGATTGCAGACTATTTATTTTACACAGGACCTGACCAAGTCATGAGAAGGTATGTTAGGGAAGATGAGACCTATGACATTTTGCATGCCTGTCATGATGAGCCATGTGGTGGGAACTTTACAGCTAAGAGAACTTCTATGAAAATGCTTGCTACAGGATACTATTGGCCCACACTACACAAAGATGATGCAACCTACACTAGAAAATGTGACAGATGTCAATGCATGGGGAGACCAACAATTTCTAATGAAATGCCCCTGTATCCTCAAGTGGTAGTTTGTCCCTTTGACAAGTGGGGCATGAATTTTGTTGGGCCTATTGATCTTCCATCCAATGGGAAATCATACATTTTGGTTTGCATTGATTATGTAACTAAGTGGGTGGAAGTGAAAGCAATGACACATGCCCATGGCAATAAAGTTGCTGAGTTCTTGTATGAGCAGATTTTTACTTGATTTGGAGTTCCAAGGGAACTTGTTACTGATCAAGAAGCTTAGTTTAAATCAAACTTAATCATTGCATTGATGAATGATTACAAGATTAGGCACATAAAGTATAGTCCCTATCACCCTCAAGCCAATGGTTAGGCAGAGGTTACCAACAAAGAAATTGAGACAATCCTTACTAAGAAAGTACAATTACACAAGAAGGATTGGAGTAGTCACCTTCCTAAAGCAGTCTTGGCCTACAAGACAACATGGAAAATAACTACAGGGTTCACTCCTTTTGAGTTACTCCATGGAAAAAATTCCATGTTGCCAACAAAGTTTGAGCATAAGACCTTAAGGACTACTCTACAGATTAACATTGATATTTTAGAAGCCCAAAAGGAACGCCTCCTGTAGCTGAATGCATTGGATGAGATAAGAAAAGCTTCCCTGCAACATACTGAAGCTCTCCAACAACAAAGAAAAAAATGGCATGACCACCATATCAGAACTAAGCAATTCTCTGTCGGTGATTGGGCGTTGCTCTATGACTCCAGGTACAAGGAAAATCAAGGTAAACTCACCACAAGATGGCTTGGTCCTTATGAAATAGAAAATGTGTTTGATAATGGTTCAGTTCAATTAGCTATAATGGATCTTGTCTGATTCAAGCTACTGGTTAATGGACACTGTCTTAGGTTGTATCATAAGCCAATGTCCAAAGAAGAATTTATGAAGCAGTTTGTTTCGGATGCAGCCACTGATCTTCCTGTAGCAAAAGGCTTCGACCTTTCTCTTGTAGCATCTCTTTAAAATTCTATGTTGCATGCCCATAATAAAAGTTTCCTTTTTAAGGAAGCCACTTTCTCCATTTTTCATCCATCACCACCATTCATTCCCTCTTCTTCCACGTCACCCATCCATGTCATCCATCCTATCGTATCACCCTCATTTATGGTTTCAATTCCAGCCATCATTTCATACTGAGCTGTGATCTTTCCCAGCACGTACATGCACTTATTGCAAGGTACGCGATATCTTTTATTGTCACATCGTTTATTTATTTCATTTATTAATTAATTGCTATGTACATATCAGTCAGTATTTCCTGTTCTTCACCTATCCTTTCACACATGTGTGGACACATGCCAAATTTTTAGTAGGGGGCGGGGATAATCCATTTCAACTTTTTCTTATGCCACTGTCACAACTTTTAAAACATTTTTATTTTCTTGTACTTACCAAATACGACTACGTGCTTTCATCCTAAACAACAATTTACTACTTGATTTGAGTAGTTTTTAACAATAATTTCATGCAATTATCCTTTGTGTCATTCTTGGAAAAGTAAAGAAAAGTGACAACAGGGCAGAAAGAAGCAGGGTAGAAGAAGTTTTCAAATTTTCAAAAGTTTGAGTTTCAGGAATCTTAGTAGGGATACTTTGTGAATATGGGTGGCTAGTTAGTAAGACATGAACCTGTAGCTCATGAACCCTTGACGCAAAATCCTCAAGCTGTTCAGGCATTCAACAATTGTGGTTGGCTGAATTATTTTTTGAGGATAGATTCCTATAATGAGGAAGCTGCAAGTGAGTTTTTGAGAACTCTTTCAGAGGGAGAAGCTACAATGTGGGGTTTGACAGTAGCCATTATAGAAGAGCAGATTGAAAAAGTAACTGGGCTTCTAGCGGTAGGAGAAAAATTTTCTTTAGGGAGAGATGATGTCTCTGCTATGGTAGAATTCAAAATACCAATAGATGAACCCTTGGAGGTTTCCAAACAAGGATGCAAATGAGTGTCATTGCCTCCTCCATACTCAGAATATGCCACCTTCATAATCAGGTACTTGATTTGTGAGGGACATTTTTCCTATTTGCATTCCTATCATTTTAAACTATTGAGTCATATGAGGCATGGTTTAGCTGTCAATGTTCCAATTTTTTTGTTAAACCTTTTGAAACATTGTGCTCATGAAAACTAGAGGGGTAGGGACAACTCTATCACCCATCATGCCCTCATTAAATTCTTGTTCGAGCGTTCCCTGAGGGATGTATCACCCCTTTCTTGGCAAGAATTTGTTGCCCAAAAGGGTCTGTAACCTCCAAAGCTCCTAGAGCACTCCCTGTACAACACAAGAAAAAGAAAAAGAGAGTAGAATCTACAAGTAGGGAAGCAGAGCAAGATTCATCTGATTCTGCAGCACTTAGTCCTATAGCCTCCACACCAAAGCCCTCTACCCAAGTACAAACTAGGTCTACTGGTAGAAAAGAAAAAGGGAAAACGAAGGTAGGAGAGTCATCTAGGGTAGAAAAAACCTTAGAATTTGACCCTCATGTTCAGAGTGAAAACATTCTACTCCACTCTTTCCTACAACATCTTCCCCTGTAGTAGTTTCTCTTGCAACAACACCTCTTGCCACTACAGTTTCACTATCATCTTCTCCTGCTAAGTCTGAATCCTCTAGGCAGTTTAGAAAGAGGAAAGCCACGAAAGTGGCTCTTGTAGCTGTTACTTTAGAAACATTTCCAAAAAGAGTTTCATCAAGGAAACAACATAAAGTTTCCTCAACCTCCATTCAACCTAAAATTATAGTAATTCCTAAGGAATTTGAAGAATTCAGTCATGATGTTTCTCAGAATGTATCTGTGAATGTTCCACAAAGTCCATTTGTTATTCCTGGGGAAGTGCAAACTAAGACAATGGAAGTTGAGGAAGCACAACATGGTAGTGGTAATGAAAGGGGGATGCCAAGTCTTGATGAATTGGATGAAGTAGTTAGGAAAGTTTCAAAAGAAACACAATCTCCTCCTGAGCAGCAATAGGAGTTCATCTTGTAGCAAGAGGAAGAATAACTTGAACAATCTGAAGTGTCCAATGAAACCCCATTACCCCCTTAAACTTGTCGAGCATTGGTTGTTTATAAAAGGACATTTTTGATTGAATATTTGGAATATCTTAGGACTACATGGAGGCCTGTTACATTTCAAACTTTGAGTTTCTGCCATTTAGCTAGAACTGAAATTCAACAAAGTCTTTGGGAAGAAGAAAAGAAGAAATTGAAAAGGGAAATTGAAAGACAAAAATAGGAAATTCAAGAAATGAAAGAGAAAATGGATGAAATGGTGAAGATAATTGGTAAAATTATGGAATGTATACCACCACCTAGGGTATATGCTATGTGCCTTAAAGAGCAATTTCTTTGGTTCCAATTGATGAGAATTTGAAGAAATTTAGACCCTGTCATTCACACAGCTAAGAAATTTTATGATGCATATCAAGTAGCACCCAGTTGGCTGAAAAATTCTTTATGTGAGTTTTATTTGCATGGTTTGCTAATTCCCTCTAAAATGGAGTGGAATCCACTTCTCTACATTGGTGAAATTCATCTGAGGTCACTCATGTCTTGGGCGGCCAATGAAACTAACTATGGAAGACAATTAGAGGCTTATGAAGAGGCTAAAAGGAATGAACCTATTCCATTGTGACTTGAAAGCTCAGCTCCCCACACAATTCTGAGAACTTGGCTTACTATTATGTATGGATTCAATGATCAGACAGAAAAAATGAAAATATTTGATATTAGGAAGAAGGTGTATGATGAGTTCAAAGACCAAACATATCTATTTTGGAAGCTTTCATCTTCCAGAATTGAAACAAGATGGGAAAAACTAACTGTTGGTCTGAGGAAATCTGAGCCTCATAGCCCTCTGAACTTTAAGGTAGCCATCAGAAGGACAGAGAAGTATATACAACTTGGTCTCCAGAGAAGGTTTGAGTTATGGTTACCATTAACATTTTGACCTCCAGTTTTGATGTGGCCACTTTACCCTTATTGGGCTACATATGTTAATGAGGATGCAAAAACCTGCAGGTATGAGAGATGACAAAGTTTCAGAGGTTTCTACTACAATTCAGAACTTCATTACAGGGCCATACTACTACTGATTTCAGAGAAACAACTAGAAAGCTTAATGCTGGAGGACCATCATTAGGATAAGTAGGGGGAAAATGATGAGCTCGAAATATGGTCATAATTTGAATATTATGATGTATTTTTAATACCCTTACTCTTATTGCTGATGGTTTCTTTAACTCTTTGATTAAAGGCTTTTTGTCTAAAATCAGGTAGTATCTAGTAGCAACACATTCCTATATTCTTGCAGCTTAACATCTCTATGTGTCTATATTAATTGTCCTATTTGACCTCTCGAATGACTGATATAATGCATGTGGTTTTTGGATAATGAAATGGATTTAATATGTGATTAATGAATGTGAATCGTGTTATTTTCCACGTGTGCTTTCTTTCGCTTTTGTCGCCATGTGCATCACAGGTTGTTGAGGGAAGCATGAATGAGTCAAAGCGCAATAGATCTCGGCCCTGCCGTAAAGTCCATTTCTAGCATGGCATCGAGAAAGTTGTTTCAACAAAGACTCTCTGACCGGGTCGTTGGGAGGAAATCTAAATGATCATTAATCTAGGAAGAGTGGAATACTAAATTCTCTCTAAATCGTGTTGAACAGATATACCTTCATTTATGAGAAGTTTGTTCCTCAGTTTCAGGATGCATTTATGTCCACGTCTTTCTCTATTAGAGTTAGGTAGTTATTTGCTTTTCTAATATAAATAAGTGTTCCTCCTGCATGAGTGAGAAACAAAGTGTGTTAAAGTTAATATTATAATGAGAAGCAGTGTTTTGTGTTAGTTTTCTTACAAGCAAAACAATCAATGTAGATGATTCCAAGTTTATGAATAAAAGCTGATGAAGTTTTGAGTTCAATTCTTGCATAAACTGGTTGATGCTTGCTAAGGGGGTCCACTTAGTAAGTATCTATAGTTAGTTATTTATCTCCTGTTGATTATAAGTTAGATTTCATTCATGAAGGTTTGAGTGCAAACTTAGTCTTATATTGTTCCTGCAGCAACGAGAATCCATCCCTGTGTTTGTTCCTGCAGCATAAGGCCAGTTCATAGTTTGTTTCTTAGTAATAGTTGTCATGATTTTTTCTTTGATTAAGTTATGCTTAAGTTAAGAAGACTTTACATTACATTCCTGCAGCATAAGTAAAATTCCTTTCAAGCATTTATTTCTGGTAAATTGTGACTGAAACTGGTTCTTAGTGCACATACAGTGCCTCTCCATTTCAAGCATATGTTCCCTGGTTTGACAATGTAAATGAACGACCATAAGAGATGTTAGTCACCTACTAGAATGTCCAATTCCCAGGTTAGGATTTTCCATGACTTTTATATCCTTTTGTGGAATCAACCACCACCTTCCAATTTTTCCCTAGTATGAACATTTTTTTTCAAAACCTTCATATATCATTCTATAGGATACATCCATCTCATTCTTACTAGGCTACAATGCTCTAGTTCATATTCTAGATGTATCAAAAGATGTACATAAATGTTAAATATTGTTGGTGGAAATTCCCATTCCAATAGACAAAGGACTTCAACAAACTCCTTCCTCAAACTATCAAATTTCAAAGGATCTAATACATGTAAAATCATTCTCTTTAATATTAGGCCGAACCTTATAATTGCCAATGTTGTCGCCTTTTCCAAACTTGATATATTTATCACAATAGGTAAAATATTCTTGATTATGAAATGATAGTCACAGGTCTTGAGGCCTCTTAAGTGATTAATGTCATTTTGGTTTGTAATACTACTACTTACACATCCAGTGGGAAAGCGAGTCTGATACATCAATTGTAAGAATTGTGTACGTTGTTCCTTTGTCCAAACATAAGGAGCACTAGATTTTCTATATTTTTCATCATCATATCTTTTAACCTAAATATTTCAAAAAATCTTTAGTTCTCAAAAGTCTTCATGTGATGAAGTAGTATCAAAAGCACCAAAAAGAGTTTCTATAATAGCATAGGCTATATTTTTCTCAATATGTATAAAGTCAACAGTATGCCTAATGGCTAGATATCCTTAAAGTATAAAAACTTATAGAATATGCACAACCATTTTACACTGATTTTATTACATGGATCATATCTACTACCAACAATCCCATCATTTTCAATTATATATGACATTTTTTTTGTCCATTCTCAATAATGTAATCACTTGTTATTAGCAATGTTGTTTCAAATTCTCTTCTTGACCATTGAAACATGTTTTTTGTCGACGATATGGATGATCCATTTTAAGGTTACAAGAACGATATCCACAATAAATACACTTACACAAATTTATTTAGTGCCTCACAAAATCCTTAAAGTTGCAAGGAGGGCATCCATGGTATCCATGAACAGTGATACCAGAAAATGTGCCATATGCAGGAAGATCATGAATTGTAAACAACAAGGAAACTCTTAAAGTGAATTTGATTGAATGACCATCCCTTAAAGATTGAATTGTTTCAATTCCTTTCCACAACTCCATTATATCATCATGTAATGGCTCTAGATAAGCATCATTTGTATCTGAATTCACACTTTTCTTTCCTAGTATAATCAATGATAGCATTAAGAATTTTTTTTTAGTTGCTAACCATGGAGGGAAGTTATAATTTATTAAAAACACTGGCCAAGTTGACCATTTAGTACTTTGATCTAAGAATGGGTTCATGCCATCTAAAGCTAAACCTAACCTTATATTAAGAGGAACTCGAGAAAAATAAAGCCGTCTTCTATCAAATTCCATTCACATCTTAGAATCAGGCACATGTTGTTTTCCATCGATGCTCTTATTTTGGGCATGTCATTGCATGAGTTCAACAATGTCTCTACACCTATACATTCAGATTAATCATGTGATTATCAAAAAGTGGCAAAGAACCTTTCTAGGAACTACAACTGATTTCAGCCCTTATCTATACCTCACTCCATGACATTTTAGACATTCACTCTCACTTGCAAGATTATTATGAAATAATACACAACCATTCACACATGCACATCGATGTTTTCATACCCTAAGCCTAGCTTAGTGATTTTATTTTTAGATTGACTTGATTTTGTTGGAAATGTGGAGTCAAGTGGTAACAACAAACTTAATAATGCCAATAACTGATCTACACTCTCATTTGTCCAACCAAGCACCACTTGCAAGTTAAGAATTTGAAGGATTATTGTCAAATGACAACTTAAAATTAACATACAAAGGCTTTAAATCATCCTCCATTGACTTGGTCCAATCATTGTTTAGACCCTCATTCAACATTTTTCAACTTCAAACCCTTTGTCTAACATTTTTTCCTCTTCATCTATGTCTGGTGCCACTTCATCTATGTTTGTTTCCTCATCTCTCACACTCTACAATTCTATCATATCTTCATAATAATTGTAATCCCAAGGGCATATACCACTATGCCCATATCTTATCATATGTTGATAAATCACATTTTTTTTTTACCTTTCCACCAAGGCAGTCATTATGTGGACATGGATATTTCTCCATGTCCAGGTCTCATCAGCAACTCTCTCATCATATGCATGCTATTGATCCATAGTCAACCTTTGACATTGATCCATCTATAATTTTTTTCATTCAAGTATTAATTTAACTTTTCCTATTTCAAGAAAAAATAGAAATTTGAAAAACTCAACTTACTCAGGATCTAATGCATGTAAAATCATTCTCTTAAGCACTCTTTAGCACTTACCCATAATTCAAAGCACTTCACAGAATTAGGATACAAAGCACTCTACAAAATTAAATTAGAGCACTCTACAGGATATAGAGCACTTTACAACAATTAAATTTCAATAAATACATAAATATGGGCTTTTGAGCTATGAATTTAAAACTCTTGTACATCTTTACTATTAATATATATGATATATATAGGCCTATGGCCTTTTATAAAAAAAAATAAAAATACAGCTAGGCATCACTCTATAGAATCAGATGTTCTGCCTCTACATAAATTTCTGTGGTTAGTTTTGTGCATTTTTTACTTGTAGGATTCTCAGCTATCAATGGATAATTAGCACGAAACATAGAAATTGCCCTACCCTCATTTTGTTTCCCATGTGCAAGAGGCAGAGATTAAAAGTATATGTTGTAAACTATCTATTACTGGCACCTCACCATTTATATTTCTAATAAAAAAATATCCATTGCAGTTAAAAAAACAATAATGGTCAAATTGTAATACACAAAGATAAGTAAAATTTGGGGTGTTTGTATACTATTTGTTTGCATTTATAGGAGCATGTTGTAATTTTGAAAAATCTTGTTGATCATTTAGACTTTTGTTTAGTTTACATGCCATCTACAATGTGCATAAAAGAAGACTGTGATGATTGGAAATAAACAAATGTAATTTTTATCCATTTTCTATTGAGGGCCTTCCTTGTCTAGATGATAATTAAATAAATTCTTTAGCAATGGAATATAAAATTTATGATTTTTCTATTGATGAACCACACACATTTAAACATATGGAAATCTTGTCAATGTTAATGAATACATAAACACTAACAAACAGGCTAATGAATTCTTTGTTAATACTTTGAGCATTCCTTACTAGCATAAATTATTAACATGTTGAGATAAGATGACTTGTTCTAACAATTGATAGACTACCATGTGTGGACATATAGTATCAATTAAAATAGCTTGGTCAGCAAATTGATTTGATGAACTAGCATAACTTTCAGCTACGCCATATGAGACCATCTTCTAGGATTCCATGCAATTAATAGATTAGGTTTCCACACAATGTTACCCAATAATTGAGGTCTAGGCTAGGGAAATGAGCCTGTGGTTTAATGGAAAAGTGGTCAAAGGAATTGAAATTTGGATGCATGTTACAAGTTGAATTCCCATATGCCCCAAAATCCGTATAAAAAACTAATGAAAAAATAGTCCGCTAAAATTAGAATTTCCTGTATGGTTCTGGTACTTAGTTGCCTATGTAACAACTATAAGTTACACCAACCAATAGCAAACTAATTATGATGTACATGCACTACCCATGCCATGAAGACTTAGTGAAAAAGAGCCTCAAGGATTAGGTTGGTGAACTGGTTACAAAATTAGAAATTAAAACCATACCCATGGATGATATCATGGAACACAAATAGACAACTTCAAGATATGGTCACTACATTGTATTGATTATAAAATGAATAAAATCATCCAATTCTTTTGTAATCTCAAGAACCTCAAATTGTTACATGGTAGTCAATGTCTTATGACAAGATAACCTCCTATTTATGTAACTCATCTCTTATAATACACAAGGAAGTATATTTATTTTTGTTGCAAAACAATACAATAGGATTTCTACTCCCTAGCTATCTATGGCTTTTATTTATAGTAGTAGGCCCCATGAATAATTTTACAAGCACTCTTTCAACATTTCAATTGGAATAACCCAAAAATAAAATAGCATAAAGAGGAACTTGACCCAAATTCAAAGTTCAAACCCAACATAGAAAGCCTTTGATATGACATTCATTCATACATATGATTTTATAATTTCCATTTGAAGCAGATAACTATTTTTCACCCTTTTGCATAAATATATCAAACCCTCAAACACTTGGGGTATACACAATTCTACGAATAGAGTTATTTTATATAAATTTTTGCAACGATAGCAAGAAATTAGTATTTCCTACTATACGAAATTTGTTAAGTACTTTTAAAGGAGAAACTCCAGCTTAATTTTGAAACCTATTCACAAGGAAAAGAAAAAACAAAAGGGTAAAAGCACAAATCCGTGTCACACCTTTTAAAGGAAACAACCAACACCAATCCAAATTTTAATATTGAATCACTAAAAAGTGACATATATGTTTTGAATTTTGAAATAATGTAAACTAATTAAATATATTTTTTTAGTATATTTATGCTTGTATTTTTGTTTTTAAATAAAAAAATTGAATATAGTTTTTTTATAAATTGACACTATAATTTAGTTGTTGAAAAAATGTTGAAAAATGAAGTCACATGAGACATCAACCTTTATATAGTAATTTTTATTTTTTCTCCTTAATTTCTTTGTGTATTTATAAATTGAAACTTTAGTGCATGAATACATTTTTTTTCCAATTTTAATAAACAATTTTTTTTAAATAATATTAAAATGTGTGTGTATTAGAACATAGTTGTTTCCATTCAACGTTAACTTTCATATTACCTATTTATCTAAAACAAAAAAAAAATTATACTGTCTTGATCTAGATTCATTTATCTAGTGTATCATATTTTTTTCAATTTTTTCTAATAAGTTTTACTATTTTTCCTTGGCATGGTAATCAACCTAATATTTTGTGCTGATAACCTACTTTTAGTAAAAATAAAAAGGAAAATATGAATAATAATTTAATTATTAAAATATATATTTTTGAAAATTAGACTTATGGATGTACAAAAGGGTATTTTTATATTTTTAAAAAATATTATTTATATGAGTAGAAATTGTTGAAACATCAAATTTTCAAATAAATCTTTTTTTTTTTTTGTAAACTGGACTCAAAGTGGTGCTACATATGCATTTAGCCATCAATTTTAGTTGGAAAAGTTGTGGATATATCTAACTTAGCTAGAATGAATCTTACAAGATCATATGTTTGACCAAAATATGTTTTTAATAAGAAATACATTAATTCACCAGTGCTAATAAGTTGGCTAAAAGTGTGACATAACTTTGTACTTTTACCCAAAAGAAAGGGAGAGAAGGCCAATTTCCACCCAACTGTTAATGGGTCATCAAGCCCTTATGGCTCTCACCATTACCCCTAGCCAAGAGAGCCTATGAGGACCCTAATGACTACATTTTACACACAAAGGTTTACACCATTTTCATCACAACATTGAATCACACACATGGATTACCTTTTTTTATGGTTGTAACATTCAACATGAGACACAAAATAATAACTAAATAAATAAACATGATTTATATAGAGAATGGATGCATTGATGCTCAAGTAGGACCCACAAACACTCATACTTGACACATTAAAATTTATAGTCGTTCATGAAATTCACAAGGAGCCATACAATAAATGTTTAATGTAATGAGAATTTTGAATTACCTTTGAATTCGATGCACAGGTTGTCCCCAAATTTGACTTCACTATAGAGGGCCTCATTGACTTCAAATTCATTGCAACAAACTTTGAATTCCTTGCCTGCGTTTTCAGAAGTCTCCAGGTCCTTTCCAAGCAAGCTTTATCACCCATGCAAGCAGCTGACCTCTACTGAATTCTGCACTCTACCGTACTCCCCACTCCCACCAACAATTTCCCAATTCACTATTAACCCTATGCGCGATACAACCCACTCTTGCCAATAATTTCCCAAAAGTTCATATTTTTTTAATTACCCACTTTAATATCATATTGTCTATTTTTTATTTGTGTGACTAATTATTTAGTCATTTATAGTTGTGATTTTACCAATGATCAAATTAGTCATTTATTTAGTCATTTATAGCTGTGTTGCAAAAATGACTAGAATTTAGTCATTTTTAGTTGTCATGACTAAAAGTTTTAGTCACGTTATAGTCATTTATTTTCCAAATTCTACTAGTGAATCCTTCTTTATTTTCTAACAAATGGGGCTAGATCCAAGAGAAATATATATTAAAAAGTGTTATTTTGACTAGTCAAATCTTCTACATAATAAAGATAATAAAAAACCTATACATGGGGAATTTGTACCATTGACATAATGGAAAATATTCTTAGCTTCCCTAAGATGACATGAATGAGGTATTTATATGAAATTTGAAACAAAACTAATGAGAAATGATATATTAGGTCACCTGTGTCTATGAGGTAGATGGGACTCACCATCAAAGACCTATAAGGTGAGGGATCAACCAAATTGAATTTAAAAATTATAGAATCTAAATGTTAATAATATAAGGTCAAAATTTCCTTCTTTATAATTTCGTCATTATAGTTTTGTACTCAATTTGGTGACCAATATTGTAGTATTATTTTAGGGCCCTATGCTTGTATTTTTATACTCATTTTACACTTTGGACTAATTTCTAATGACCTCTAGTATTATTTTCTTAAACATACCTTATTTTAAAAGTTTTAAAGACCATTTTTAAGTTGGAAAAGTGTGTAAAAACTCTATGGACTTGTGACAAATATTCACTAAGATGCTAGTGTCTAAGTTGACTCTAAATATAATTTAGATGTTAATTCCCCAGAAAAATAAGGCATAATTTACCTAATATTCCATCATATGGTCATTTGAAACTCCCTCTCAATGTAAGCCAAAATAGTATTTGGAATCATTAACAATGATAATATACTATCAAAATTATTGCATAAATTCTCATATCAAGTTTCTTCTATAATTCTTACTTCAAAAATATAGTGTGTGGTATATGCATATATTGAATCATAAACAACAAATCCTAGCTCCATTAGCATTCTCCCATCCCTCAATAAGTTTTCTTCCAAGTATTTACCCTTTTGGTTTTTCCTAGTCTTCAAAGTTTTTAGTTTTCCTTTGTCATTTTCTAAAATCCCTTATACTTTATTTTTAAACTCCTCATATCTCACACTTTTAGTTTTTCTCTCGATCCCTCTATTAAATTAGTGCAAAATTTACCATTCCCCTCTTGTATACATACCCATTCAATACTACTCTATAACAATTTTTTTCTTTGACAAATTCGTATGCACAAGATTATACATCTCTTACTTAGGGTTTTACACACCTAATATATTTTTATCTTCTCACCTATTTGAGGTTGAAAATTACTATTTTAGGGCGTTGAACAAGGTATCCTTCCATATTGCCTCACCCATTTTTCATTTCCCTTTAGCTATTACAGAAGATTGGAAAAAAATGTAGGAGTTTTGGGAGAATTTATAAAACATATAGAGAAAGAACACTATTTGTATAATATTTCAATGTTGTTTGAGTATAGGGTCCCTAACACCTTTTTGCAAAAGTGTCTATAAAAATACCATGTTAAAAAAGTGTCTACTAGTGCCCAAGTGACTTATTGTCTACACTATTTAAAAATAAGGTGAAGGAAAGCTATAATATGAACTTTCAAGTGAATTAAGATATGAAAATAAGATCTAAACATGTGATTGTAACATACATCACAATATAAAAATCAACAATCAAAACATGACACTAGATTTACATGGAGAAACCCTTTCAATAAAAAAATCTACATGAGAAAAGAGGGCAAGTATATTATTAATCTTCAAAAGGAGAGTACAAAATAATACACTTTACTACTAATATTTGATCAACCTAGAAACACCATATTACCTACAAAAACTCAACATGAAACTACCATCTCATGGCTCCAATTTATAGAAATTATGGGAGGTAAAATCATCAATGGTAAACCAAAACAAGAGGTACAAAACCACATTCAAAAGAACACACCCTCTTCATGGACAAAAGAAGACAATAAAATATTAAATGTAATTTCAAGACTCCCACATGAGAACCTCTCCCATAGCCTATCCAACTCCTTCCTTTCTAGATGCTTTGACAACCTTTCCACTGCTCGATGGAACACTAACAAACACATTTTCTTCTCCAATCTTGGAAACCCCATCCAAGACCTTCCAAATTCTAATATGGATTCCCAAGAGAGATGCCTTATCCATTTTTTATGTGTAAAATCCACCAAAATTAAATCCTCTCTTTAAAATATAATTGCAATATGCCAAAATTTAATAGTTTTCTCTCATGTCCCATATAACACATTTCAAGGAATGTGGAGACATACAAATGACATAGGATGACAAGGTTAATGTCATCTTATCCTAACATTCTCCCACTTGATATTATACATTGTAATTACATCCAAGATATATAAATAATAATATCAAGTACAGTGATCAAGGCCCATGGAATTCTTGTACCAAGATAACTTATCTATGGTTACTAGCTTCATAAGAGAATCTATAAAATTATCCAAGGTGTCAAACCTTTTACTCAAGAACTTACCATTCTCAACCATTTACTGCAAAAAGTGATATTGAACATCAACATGCTTTATACAAGTATGACACATAGGATTTTTGGTCATGTTATCTCTCAAAAACACAGGTTTGAACCATGAAAGGTTGCCAAGCTTTCACGATGTTTCAGGGTAACAGCACAAGGTTTGAAACAATCAAACCTTCTACTCTTCAGGTGCTGCTAGACCTAGGCGGGTGTACCTAACTGAATAATGCAGACTTAACTTGTGATTTTCTTTCTGAAATGCTTTTTCCACAATGGCAGATGACAATGAACAAATGAAATCAAACTTGATAACAATTTGTAGATCTAAATCCTAGAATGCTTAATTAACTGATAAAAGAGATTGAATGAATTCAAATAATGAAATTGCAAAGACCAGTGCCTTGTTGGGTATGTGGAGTCAAATGAAATAGAAATGGTAAACTTATTCTGGCAAAAGATCGAATTGCAGGCATATGATATGTTCATAGCTTGTATGAACAATGCAAGATTATGATTACTGAGCTCTACTTTAATAATCTAGATGAATCTCCCTAATTACTGTGATTACCGAAAAGGATTTAATCCCTACTTGAGAGAACCAAATCGACTAACCACACAAATGCAGCAAATGTGCATAGATAAACTAAAAATAAACTTGTTACATCAATTTAAATAACCAGAAAGAATCAACATGGAGACAACTTCAACAATGCTTTTCAATGAACTCGACACACAATTGACACCAAAACAAAACTGCCACACAGCTGAATTTCATTGAAACCACCATTTGAAATCATGCACATAGTCTCTGAAAAGAGAAAATTATCCTATTGTAGCCATCTAAATACCTACTGCTTTTTATCTAAAATTTGATGATAAATTTGATTACAATTGGAGTGCATCTTATATACCAGCATGAGAAAAACCAAGCACTTAAATTCATGTCGGCCACCGCAGAAATCAGGCCCAAAACAAGTCGGCTAGCAACGGTCATCGAACATATACATGTCAGCCAATAGCATTTGAATCTCTGTTTTATTCGCCAACCATTCACCAAGACAATCTTGAAGGTATGCCGAAGGCAAAATATCCCTTATCGTTGTCTGCCCGTGTTCCCCTGTGTTATCCACCTTCGCTGTGACCATCCGCATGTTATATCGAAGTGTATTCCTCACATGCTTTTCATTCACTTTGTTCACAGCCACTATAGCATATTGCTCTCGGGGAGACCTCTTGTAGATGTCACTTCATTTTGCTGAAAACCTCGAGCCACAATGTATCGCCAAGACATCAATGTCCCTATACCGATAGAAACTTTCATCTTCATGTTTGTCGTTATAACCTGTGACTGTCAGGGAAACCCTATGTAGACAATATAATGTTTCACCGAAGGCTTCAAAGTCAACCCAAGTCACTGAGACAAAGCATCTCCTATGCCGAAAACCATTCCTTACCCACATGTCCTCGCCGAGACATTTCAAACTCAGGGAGACATAACATAGAACTCTCCGCGTTACACCGAAAGGCCCCATGCAAACCTGTTCACCAAAACACTATCGATCTCTCACCGAAAGCCACATATTGAACCCCATCGGCAAGACACATTGAATTCGTTGTGACACGATGGGGACTCCACATGCATAAAGTTGGCGAGACCGGAGGTCTCTCGCCGAGACCTTATCCCATTAGCTAAACACACCGATAGGGTCCTTTAATTGCCGGTCGGTATAATAAGATGATATCACCAAGACCTTCCGCCGAAAGGTATAACTCATGCCGAAATGACCACTTAGGCACCGGTCGGTAAGACAAGAGAAGATCAGGGAGACTTCAACCCGATAGCCACAACACATGCCGATAAGGTTCCACCTGCCAATGTGATTGCCGAGACATGTGAGAAGTCCTGCCGACCACCCTAAAATGCAGAAGTTAGCAAAAATGAGTCGGGGAGACAAAGAAAATGTCACGCTGACTTGAACCATGATGTAAAATATGCATGACTAAATGGATTCAATGGGACAAAGGGGAAAAATATGAGTGGAAAATGCACACGGTAGGATCAAATCTGGAAGTTTATGAGTAAAACTAACATGTGAGATCATCAAATTTTTACAGTTCCAACAGTGGCTCCGTCTGGGGATGATTGAGTGTAAAATCAATGCAAGGATCCAAAAACATGGGTGAGTAGACCAGACCAAAAATGATGAACCAGTGAGCAGAAATGGAGGAATGGAAATGGAAAAGAGTGCGAAATGAATGCAAAATGGATGCAAAGTGGAGATGGAGCAGAACCCTAAACTACTGTGCATGGAAAAGAATTTTAAAGAGGATAAATAAGAGTTGTCCATGCACTGGCAACCCTTAATCCTCTGTGTTGTAACTTCACCTGTCTTGAGCTGATACACTCTGAAACTCGGACCATACCTTCCCCTGTCAAATACCTGGTTTTGTCTTGAGTTCATCAGATTTCTCTAGAAGATACATATGCAATTCATCCTAGCACTATTAATGCAAACTTTGAGAAAACCACCAAGCTTAGCCTGGACCAACTTCCCAACTGTATTCAGCAGTTTATATTCTCCATCATCAGATAAAACTCTATTATCTCCAACATTCAAAATGCATATACATGAAATACAATATTTTATATTATCTCTCTCACTGTCATGTATTATGAAACATTCTCCTAGCTGCATTGAAAATTTATCATCAAAGTGCTTCACTTGAGAAACAAAGTGTTCTACTATATCAACACTATCTGAAACACACAAATCTGAAACCTTTTGCACCTCTCGAGTATCATTATTTGGAATCAACATTAGATCATGAATTATATTTTCAATATCATGCATATGTGGACCAATAATATATGGACCTCTATCATCCTTGGTATGCAAACAAATGTCTTCTCCACATGAGTTAGAAATTTTAGAATCACATACCTCCTTCTGAACAAACACAGACTTTTGATCAATACCAAAAGTATCACCATCATTCCAAGAAATACACAAGGAGTCATAAGAATCTTTACACAAAGATTTTTGACTGTCAAAACAAAAGTAAGCTAGAGACAAAACTTCAAGATCTTCATCATGTGCACATCCTTGGTATTCAGAAGTAAACCAATTTGCAATCTGTTCACTCGCAAGTGAACAAGTCTCTATATTTTCATCACTAAAATTATACTCCTCGCTTTTGTCATCATCAAACATAAATCCAATACCATTAGAGAATGGGAAATCAGAAACATCATCAATGCAATCATTTATTCCATCATTTTGCTTGTCTAAAATTATTTCCTCCTTTTCATAGAATGGATTTGAAAATATCTGAAACTGACTCATTGACACACCTTGGAAAAAAATCATCTGATCTTCATTTAACTCTTCATCATACAACGAGTTTGAAAAAAATTGGAAATCACTCTCAAATGTACAAACCTCTTCTTCATCAGATGTATCTTCATAACTTTCAACTGTAGCCAGAGGTATTGTATACTTACTATCAACATTTCCCATTGCCTCTTCATCTTGATCTTCATAAGAGGTAGAAGAATCCCCTTGCTGCAGATCAAATTCCTCAGGTGTATCCTCAAAATCTGAATATTCATTGAATCCCTCATAACACACATTGCTTTCTCTGTGACAATCTGTTGTGCAAGAGACAAGCCCTGCACCCTCATCCTCCTCAACATGGTGAAAAGTATTTGAGGCCAAATATACTGTGTGATCTTCTTCATTGTTTTCCATCTACATTCCCTCCTCCTGTACTCTTTTTGGATACAACACAATGATTTGGGGAATGTGGCTTATCACAAAAATCAAAAAGTAATTGTTACTTACCATATAGGTTCCTTTCTTGCTCAATGGATTAGAAGCTCCCTCACTTCCAAGCCTAGATGTTATAGGTTTGCTGTCCTTCCAGTCTGTATTATAAGGCATGCCATGCAACCTCGGCCTTCCGTTCCTGTATATGTTGCTTTGCTGAGAAAACCTATGAATATCTATTTTACTGATCATCCCAGCAACCTTCCTATTGTTTTCAATTGTTTGTTCCATCCTCTATGCTTCAGCCAAATCTCTTGGGAATTTATTTATAAGCTCATACCCTATCTTTGGATCAAATGCATTCAAATAAATACTCAGTGCTACAGAATCTGGCAACTTTGATCCAATACGTATTTTATTCTGCAACTTATTGAATCTCTGATTGAAATAATAAATTGTATCACTTTGGTCTTTCTGAATGTGCAATAATTCATGAAGAGCAAAATCTGGTGCACTAAGATTCCCAAACTGCTCGAGGAATTGATCTTGAAATTCTTGGAGAGAATCAATAGAGACAACTAGTAAGCTGTTGAACCAATCCCTAGCATCTTCAACAAGTGATATCATGAATAGCTTCATGCGTAAATCTTCGTAGGGCACATCCAAATCTTGGATGAAAGCATTGAAACTTCTTAAATGATCTTCAGCAGTGATTGCATCATTTCCTGCAAACTTTGGAACAATACCCCTACAACTGCTATCCATTGGATAAGGGGATAACTGAATGCCTGACAAATCAAACTGTCTGATCATTGTCGTATGCTGATGAGGGGGAGCATTATGTGGGTACGGATGCTGGTACATCAGACCATAGTACTGTGTATGATAATATGGCATATATTGCTGACTATGAGGAGCTCTAGCATGACCTCCCCTGAATTGAAATCCTCCTCCATTCATGTTTAAAAAACTACAAAAAATCTTTCAGAGTCGCCACCTACTTTTCCAAAAGTAGGAAAATCATTATTTCTGATCTTTTCCCAGTGGAATCACCCTTTCTGAAATTTCTCAAATTGCAACTTTTCCTCCAATGACTCTATAATGTGGTCTTCAACCGAGTTTTTAGATATAGTCCCCAGTAGAGTCGCCAGTTTGTTAAATTTGTGACTGGAATGGGGAATGCAAATGAAACAATTGTGAACCTTTGGCAAAAAACTGATTTTAGAACTGTATTGACTCTATGGATGGATAGGCTAGAACCAGATTTTCTGATGTTTATCCCCAGCGGAGTCACCAATTTGTTAGCTCTCAAAAACATAGGTTTGAACCACGAAAGGTTGCCAAGCTTTCATGACATTTTAGGGTAACAGAACAAGGTTTGAAACAATCAAACCTTCTACTCTTCAGGTGCTGCTAGACCTAGGAGGGTGTAGCTAACTGAATAATGCAGACTTAACTTGTGATTTTCTTTCTGAAATGCTTTGTCCACAATGGTAGATGACAAAAAACAAATGAAATCAAACTTGATAACAATTTGCAGATCTAAATCCTAGAATGCTTAATTAATTGATAAAAGAGATTGAATGAATTCAAATAATGAAATTGCAGAGACCAGTGCCTTGTTGGGTATGCAGATTCAAATGAAACAGAAATGGGCAACTTATTCTAGAAAAAGATTGAATTGCAAGCATATGATCTGTTCATAACTTGTATGAACAATGCAAGATTATGATTACTGAGCTCTACTTTAATAATCCAGATGAATCTCCATGATTACTGTGATTACTGAAAAGGATTTAATCCCTACTTGAGAGAACCAAATTGACTAACCACACAAATGCAACAAATGTGCATAGATAAATTGAAAATAAACTTGTTACATCAATTTAAATAACCAGAAAGAATCAACATGGAGACACCTTCAAAAATGCTTTTCAATGAACTCGACACACAATTGACACCAAAACAAAACTACCACACAGCTGAATTTCATTGAAACCACCATTTGAAATCATGCACATAGTCTCTGAAAAGAGAAAATTATCCTACTGTAGCCATCTGACTACCTACTGCTTTTTATCTAAAATATAATGATAAATCTGATTACAATTGGAGTGCATCTTATACACCAGCATGAGAAAAACCAAATGCTTAAATTCATGTTGACCACCGCAGAAATCGGGCCCAAATCAAGTTGGCCAGCAACGGTCATCAAACATATACATGTTGGCCAACAACATTTGAATCTCTGTTTTATTCGCCAACCATTCACCAAGATAGTCTTGAAGGTATGCCGAAGGCAAAATATCCCTTATCACTATCTGCCCGTGTTCCCCTGTGTTATCTGCCTTTGTCGTGACCATCCACTTGTTATATCGAAGTGTATTCCTCACGTGCTTTTCATTCACTTTGTTCACAGTCGCTATAGCATATTGCTCTTGGGGAGACCTCTTGTAGATGTCACTTCGTTCTTCCGAAAACCTCGAGCCACAATGTATCGCCAAGACATCAATGTCCCTATACCAATAGAAACTTTCGTCTTCATGTTTGTCGTTATAACCTGTGATTGTCGGGGAAACCCTATGTAGACAATATAATGTTTCACCAAAGGCTTCAAAGTCAACCTGAGTCATCGAGACAAAGCATCTCCTATGCCGAAAACCATTCCTTACCCACATGTCCTCGCCGAGACATTTCAAACTTGGGGAGACGTAACATAGAACTCTATGCATTACATTGAAAGACCCCATGCAAACCTGTTCACCAAAACACTGCGATCTCTCACCGAAATCCGCATACTGAACCCCGTCGGCAAGACACATTGAATTCGCTGTGACACTATGGGGATTCCACATGCATAAAGTTGGCGAGACCAAAGGTCTCTCGCCAAGACCTTATCCCAATAGCCAAACACATCGATAGGGTCCTTTAATTGTTGGTCGATATAATAAGATGATATCACCAAGACCTTCCGCCGAAAGGTTTAACTCACGCCGAAATGACCACTTAGGCACCGGTTGGTAAGACAAGAGAAGATCGGGGAGACTTCAACCCGATAGCCACAACACATGCTGATAAGGTTCCACCCGGCAATGTGATCGCTGAGACATGTGAGAAGTCTTGCCGACCACCCTAAAACATAGAAGTTAGCAAAAAATGAGTCAGGGAGACAAAGAAAATGTCATGCCAACCTGAACCATGATGTAAAATATGCATGACTAAATGGATTCAATGGGACAAAGGGGAAAAATATGAGTGGAAAATGCACACGGTAGGATCAAATCTGGAAGTTTATGAGTAAAACTAACATATGAGATCATCAGAGTTTTACAATTCCAACAGGTCAAACACATAACACTCTGACTATCACATCTAATTCTCACTATCCTACAATAAAAAACCAATACCATTACCAAGCCTCTATAACTATACCACCTCCTTAGAGGCATGTGAGAATCCATATAATTTTCTTCAGTTGTGGAGAAAGAAACTATAGGCTACCTCTTACTCATCCAACTCATCGCACCTCCAAACAAAGTAAATACATAGCCACTAGTGGACCTTCGACTATCCAAGTCAACTACCCAATCTACATGATAAAATACCTGCATGTCCAATGACTTGAACACATCATTAGTACCATCATAAACCAAACATTAATATGAAGTATGACACAAATATCTAAATACCCTCTTGAAAAATATCCAATGCTCTTTACCAAGATTAGGCATAAACCATTTTAGAACTCCCACTACTTGGGCTATATTTGGTCTAGTGCAAACCATTGCATACATAAAACTACCAACAACACTATCATAAGTGACCTTAAACATATCCTTAAAATCATCATCAAAATTAGGACACATATCTAATCTCGACTTAGTACCAATTAGATATTGAATACTAACTAGCTTATAGTCATGCATATTAAACCTCTACAAAATGGTATCAACATAATTTTACTTAAAAAAATATTTTTGTGACTATAATATTTATTGATATCCATCCCAAGAATATATTTTTCAGCTCCCAAATCCTTAATATCCAAATTTGTAGAAAGTTGTGTCTTGAGCTTACTAATCATCACCTTGTTACCAATAAGAAACATATCAAAAAAAAATTACAAAAAAGTGACATATCATCAACATACAAGACAATAATTAGGATATAATCATCAATAACCTTAATGTAAACACAATGATCCTCGTCACTCCTAGGAAAACCCAACTTCAATGCAAACGCATAAAATTTATGGTACCACATCCTAGTTGACTATTTCAAACTATACAAAGATCTCTTCAACATGTAAACCAAATTTTATTTTCCTTTCACAACAAAACCATAATGATGTTGCATATAAATCTCCTCCTAAAGATCCCAATGCAAGAAAGTAGTTTTAACATCCATTTCTCTATCTCAAAATCACAAGCAACAACAATATATAATAGGAATCCAATAGAAGTCAATTTAGCAACAAGAGAGAAAATTTCACCAAAATCAACTCCATCTCTCTGGAAGTAGCCGTTGGCCACCAATCTTTCCTTGTACCACTCTAACCGACCATTTTCTCCATTTTTTTTAAATATGCACTTGCATCCAATGTGATTCCTTCCTTTGGGAAAGATAACAAGATCCTAGGTGTCAAAACTATCTAAAGCCACCATCTCCTCCTGCATGGCCTACAAAAAGACTCTCTTGTTTGAAGAGAGAGCCTCCATAAAATATATAAGTTCATCATTAGTACTCAATAAAGAAAATATACAACAAAAGTTTAATGAGCTATACCAATCAAATTGATTCCATTTCCTTGTGGAGTTCCTCAAGGTAGGATTAATAGCTCTACTTCTTCTTCTGCTTCTGTCTGCTCATCCTACACATCCTCTACACTATTTGAACCCTCTTCTTCTTCTCCATCATCAAATCCATCTAAGTGTTCTTCCACATGTTCATCTTCGTGCTTATCAATATTTTTATCAAAGATCACTATCTTTTTCTTTTCTTTCTCCTTTGGTTTTTCTTCTCCTATGTAAGCACTAAACTCCCTAAAAACCATATCTCTAGAAAAGATCATTTTGCGGGTTAGAGGATTCAAAAGCTTGTATCCTTTTACATTTTCATTGTAACCAATAAAGATGAATTTCTAAGATTTTGGATCTAGTTTATATCACTTCTCTTGAGGAACATGAAAAAAATCCTCACAAATAAATACGTCCTTTATGTGTTAAACATAAGGATTTCTACCTATCCACACTTCATTAAGAGTTTTATGAACAAGATCCATTTATCAAATAACAATCAATACCAATTGCTTCTTCCCAAAAGAATTTATCAATCTTAGCACTACTCAACATGGTCTTAGTTCTACAAGCTTCCTAATCTCCTTCATAAATTATTTTTGAGAAGTGATGAAAACTCTAGTAGGCATAGGCTATGGTGGTAGAGAATGTGTAGGGGTTAGTTTTGATGGCGACAATGGAGGTGTATGTTTAAATGATGGTGATGGTTGGATGATAGATGATGAAAAAAATGGAGAGGAAGATAATGTAGGTCTCTTTGTTCCCTACCTATCAATGGCTCCAAGTTCCTTTGCTCTGCTTTGTTTGGTAGGTAGACTTGGGTCACTGCTACTACTTTCTCTATCAATGGCTCATTGTACCTTTGCTCTGCTCTGTTAAATAGGAAATATTGGCTCTCTTGTGCTTTTGGGGCCTTTTATTGGTGCTTTTCTTTCTATATAACTAGTTCCATGTCCCTTTTGGGCTTGGTTTTCTGAGATTCTCTAGGTTTGACCCCTTTTTAAACTTTAGTCCAAGTGCTTGGTTTTTTGTTGTTGTGGTTCCCTTGGTGTTTGAAGCAAATGCTATGTATATTTTTGGGGCTGAAACTATGCGATTTAGTTTTTCCCATGCTCTTGGGTGGTTGGGTTCTTTGACCTTCTTGGTTTGTGATGGGCCTTCCCCTTATGTTTCTTTCATTCCCATGCAATGTTTGGAAGCCTTCTATCCCACCTGGCTTATGGGGGGGCTCCCCCTTCTTATGTTATCATCCCCTTGTGGTGTCTGGAGTTAGAGTCTTTGGCATAAAGGAGGGTTTTTTCTCTTCTATGAATCGGTCAAACGTACCTTGTTTTCATAGGATTGTTTTAGGGTTTGTACAAATTTTATTTTGGATCCTGTGTGGGTTTCCATGGTGAATTTTGTTAATGCTAGAGTTTCTATTTTTGATTGTTCATGTTGTGGGTAGTGTCATTCTTCTCTTTTTTGTTGGTGTTGGAACCCTCTATTGGGGTTTTGGAGGTGGAGTTCTTACTATCCTTTCCCTTATTTTTCTTGGATGGGCGGTATGTTCCTTGTTCATGTTGGTTGCCTCAAAGGCCTTTGGTCTTTTGGTTAAGACTATTTTTACTTTTTGTTGGGGTTCTATCTTCCCAGGATTTGATCTCTTCAAGAAGAGCTTATGTTGCTCTTTCCCCAACTATCTTTTCAAAGTATTCTATTGAGGTGGGGTTTTTTTTGGGGAGAGGTTGGGGTTTTTCTTCTTGTTGTGCTTATCCTATTGTGGTGCTACCTTGGAATTTTGGGTTCAAACTATAGACATTTAATTTGACCACTTCCATATGGTCAAATTCATCTCCTTATTCATCCCTTTAACTCATACACCTCATCCTCTTGGTCAGTATTAATTAAATCACTCATATAATTAATATTTCATGGTCTGCCTAAGGTCCCTAAAGTAGTTATTCAATAATTAAATACTATTACCACCTTTTCCTCTCTAAATTAAATAAATATATCAATTTATTTAATTTATTCATTTAACCGTTTTAAATAAAATCACTTTTAAATTCTTCCTTTTTCTCTCTCCTTGTCACATCATCCATATTCTCTTTCTAATCTGGATTAATTTAATTAATTCATGATTGGGATGTCCATCCCCTTAATAAGGGATTAATGTCACATCCTCCATAATATCCCACTTGCCTCTAATATTTCATTAACTTTCTTAATCATGTGTTTGCAAAACCTAATCAAAGTCATTAGCCACATTTGGCATGCCTTTTTAGTCAATCTTTTCATTTTCCTTTCTTAGCATTGACCCCCTTTCCCATGTGAATTTTTAATTCACATTTATTCATCCTTGGTTTCTCTCCTCCGTATGTGAATTTTTTATTCACATCTTATCCTTCCAAGGCTTACCTTATCCCCATGCAACTTCTAGAACATTTGAATTGTCACCTCACTCACATGTGACAAAATTCCTACATTTTTGGAAACCCTCTCTTATCCACTAGATTCTCTCAAGAATGTGAATTTTTAATTCATATTTATTTCTCCAACTACTTTCTCATTTCCCATGGAGATTTTTGAGGAATTCCGAAATTTCTAAAATGTTACTTTCATCCTCACTTGGGGACAAGAAGTTCCCCCTTTAGGAAATCTTCTCAGCCCCCAAGGTACTTGTCCTTCCTCCACATCATCTTATCCTAGGCCATCTCACATTCCACATGTCAAGATGTGATGGATTGTGAGTCCTCAACTGACCATAGCTCTTCATCTTGACCTTGGTGGCTAAATATCAACCATTGAATTCTCTAGAGAATTCAAATTTCTCTATAAATACGCCCTCTTCTAAGGCATTTGGGAACTTAGTCATTTTTGCACCCTCATGCTATCAAATTGTCTTCTCAATTTGCAAGCATTGTCTTAGCTATTTTCTAGGCCACTTTAACATTTGCATTTGCATCCCATCATATTGTCAATCTTACATTTAGTCATATCCATAGCCATCCAAGGAGCATACAAGTTTACATTCACAAGGGCCAACCAAAGAATTTCAGTAGCAAAGAAAGGTATATAAATTTATAATCTTCATTTTATCTTATTTCTTTGTGTTATCATTCCTTAGGCTAATCTTTTGAGGTGTTCCTTGTGTTTTTGCATTTTAATTTTAGTTGTTTTGCATCATTAAAATAGTTAAAACTCAAGGCTAGAAATTTTTAGCACACCTAGTGGGACCCACAAATGGGTTCCTCTATTTTACATTTGTTGTTGTTGAGATTGCTTGCAGGTACAGGTCACAAAGGGGCGACTATGTCCTCTTGGTCATTACAGAGGGACGACCATGCCCTCCTGTACATTGCAGAGGGGTGACTACGCCCTCTTGTACACTGTAGAGGGGCGATTGTTCTCTTTGGGTCATTGCAGAGGGGTGATTGCACCCTCTGGTTCACTGCAGAAGTGCAACTGTGCCCTCTGGTTCACTGCAAAGGGGTGACTGCACCCTTTGGTTCACTGCAAAAGTGCAATTGGGCCCTCTAGTTTACTGCAGAAGTGCAATTGTGCCTCTGGTTCACTGCAGAAGTGCAACTGCGCCCTCAATTTGACTGTAGAAGGGCCACTACGCCCCATTTTACACTTTGTTTCTAACATTTTACTACAGAAGGGTAAACATGCCCCTATTTTAATACTATTTTTGACATTTTGTTGTAGTGGGGTGAATTTTCCCTCTTGGTTACTGCAGTGGGGTAGATTTTCCCATTTGGTTACTATAATGTGGCAGATTTTCCCTCCTGGTTACTGCAGTGGAGTAGATATGCCCCAAAACAACACATTTTGGAGGTAAAACAACCGTTTTAGCTTAGTTTTTGCTCTAGTTTTTTTGCCATTTTTTTATTCTAACCCCCTAACATTGTTTGTTGCAAGGATATTGGTGTTTTTAGTAACATTTTGCAACATATTCTTGTGTAATTGGTGAAGAAAGAAGGATAAAAAAACTAATGTTTGCTTGCAAGGCCTTCTGTTTGCACAGATTTCCAAAGCTATCCTTGTTTTTTGTTAATCTAGGAACATAGTTTAATTAAGGGAAATAATATCTATTATTTGTTGTGTCTATCTTTTTGTGTTACCCAAAGGGGGCATTAGTTTTTTTTCACTTTCCCCTTGCACTTCATGTGAGCTTGGGGAGTAGTTGGAAATGATTAGTGCCTTCTTTCTAGTGGAATCTGCTTGGGGATTTCATCACCCCAAGGGATGATTCCAACCACGCGTACTAGTGGGGTATATAAAGGGGGGAGAGAAAAATTTGTACGTCAATCCAGTCACGTTGTAATTGGTGGAGCGTCGAAGCTAAGGTGATACCTAGATAGACATGAAGAGTTGGTCCAAGCCCTTCAGTATCTCGCTGGGGTTCCCAACTCACACTTGTGATGGGCTAGTGTTCACGGTTGTGCCTCACGTACCGAGAGTATATCAAGGACTCCCTAGACACCTTGTGCATCATAGATTAAGACCTTTATTGGCCATACCCTTAACACTAATCATAGGATTCTGCTTGTTTGAAAGTGTTTCCTTGTGAAAAACTAGTAAATTTTTTGACAAATTGGCCTTGTTGTTGTCATTTTAAGTCCTTTCCAGTCATTTCCATCTAAACCAAGTCCTTGTTCACTATAGTGGGGAAAATTTTCCCTTCTGTTTACTGCAGTGGGGCAAATTTTCCCTTTTGTTTACTACAGTGGGGCAAATTTTCCCTCTTGTTTGCTATAGTGGGGTGAATTTTCCCTCCTATTTATTGTAGTGGGGAAAATTTTCCCTCTTAAATAGTTAAATTTGCCTCGTTTAGCTCTGTTTAGCCTCCAAACCTCTATTTAAATAATTCCAAACCTCCATTTGACCATTCCAAATGTTTGTTTAATCATTTCGAGCCTCCATTTGACCATTCCAAACATCCATTTGACCAAGCAGTCTTTCATCCCTTTTGATCCTCCATTTACTCATTTTGAGTAATCTTTCATCCATTCCAAGCATCCATCTCCTCATTCTGAGAGTTGTTCATCCTTTCTAATCATTCGTTTACTCATTTCGAGCTTTTGTTTCTGTGACCTGAGAGTTGTTCATCCATTCTAAGCAATCGTTTACTAGTTCTGAGTGCTTGTTCATCCACTCCTATCATTCATTTTCCCAATCCGATCATCTATTTCCTCAATTTGATTATCTAACACCCCATTCCAAGCACTCATCCCTTCATTGTAATAGCCTGTTTACCCACTCGAAGAGTCCAAAAGCCATACAGCAGACTTGCCCTATAGTGGGGAAAATTTTTCGTGCAGTGGGGCAAATTTTCCCTATACTAGGGTGAATTTTCCTGGAAAATTTTCCCTCCAAAAGGGAAAATTTGCCCCTCTATGAGGGCAGATCCACCCTAGAAGGGAAAATTTTCCCCTCTGCAGCAAAAATTTGGCATACAAACAAAAAAAATAGATCCACCTTCCAGATCTAACTAACATAACCAATCCCATCATATCCTTCAATCCAATCCTAATCTGAGCTTTGGTCCATCTGCATTCTACCGAGCTCATTCGTTCATCATTTGAATTGTATTGATACATCATCCTCAAGCATCTCTAACCTACACATCCCTTATCGTTTTCTCAATCCAAATCTTTTGAACTTTGTTTGAAGCTATTATCCAAATTGATCTAGGTGTCTATATTTGATCATCATCATCAACATCTGCTTAGGATTGTCATCCATCCTAAGTCAATCATCATCAGCCAAATCAATCCGCTTTCAACCTCAAGGTGGATTCGGTGCCACAATCATCCATTCATCTTTTAACCTGATCAATTAATATCCCAAGTAATCTAGGGTAATCTATGAACTTGGTTTAGAATCCCTTCCATCATCCTGTCTGATCCATTATTTGATCTTATCAATCATCTCATTGATCGATGTTATCCAATCCAATCCAATCACATCCCTATCCAATCACCTTCGACCCAATCAATCTGCTTCCATCTTGAGGTAGATTCAGTGTCGTAATCATCCTTTGATCATCAAATCCAATCATCACAATCAATCCCATCACATCATCTAATCATCCTAATCTAAGCTTTAATCTAATCCTGATTTGAGCTTAACCTATATCCTAATCTGAGCTTTAATCCATCTGCATCCAAGATCCCTCCAATCTTCTTCCAATCCATTATTTTATCCTTTCATCATCTTTCTAATCCATATTGATCTAATCCAACATCATGAATCCTTACCCTTCATCAATTCAACAAAAATAGTAATCAAGGGAAACCCTAATTACGTTGATGATGATAACGAAAGCCTTGTCGATCAAGAGGTATATGATGTGGATCCCTTTGATACTGTCATTGCTAGTAAGCTTTCCCCAACCGCTTTTCAAAATCCAATCCCCCCTCTGAGCTATCCTGTTATGTCTTCATCCATGCCTAATAGTGCTCCTTATGCTACCTTTGACAAGGGATATCCATTATCTTCCTCACCCACATCTTCATCATATCCTCCCTCTACATCATCTTCTTATCCAACATCCATGTCTTCTTATCCCAATCTAGTATCCCAACATCCCTATTATAATCCCTTGTCCACACTTGAATACCCCAATCCTTCATCCACATATGCTCACTATCCTAATCCTCCATACCAATCTACCTATCCTAATCCTTATTATCAGTCTACCCATCCTAATCCTACATCCGCACCTTTTTATCTTAATCCTACACCCCTATCAATCTATCCTAATCCAACATCCACATCCTCTTGTCCTAATCCAACATCCACATCGTCTTGTCCTAATCTACCACCCACATCCTTTTGTCCTAATCCACTGTTCGTATCATCTTCATCATTCCAATATCCCTACCTTAACCCTCCATCCAATCCTAGTCCTCCATCTACTCCCAGTCCTACATCCAATCCCATTTTCCCATCTAATCCCAATCCTCCACCAATCCCAAATCCTTCATCCACTCCTACCTTGCCATCTAAACCTAGAATATACATTTTTCTCACTCTAGAAGTTCTCCAAGGACTCATGACAAAGAATCCATCGCCAAATCCACCACTTGAAATTGTGGAACCATGCCATCCCAATCTGTCATCCATGGTCACTAATGATGAGACCCCTCTCCAACCCACACCTATCATTGATTTTATCACCCTTAGCACCACTCAAACCATCAAAACCATCACATCCTTTGAACCCATTGAGCCCCCATCTCCTACTCCAAGATCGGCTGATCCCATTGAAAATAACCAAATCCAATCCACTCCTACACCTATATCCTCCCAACCCATTGAAGATCCACAAATCCAATCCACTCCTCCCACTCCTAGTATCACTGAAATCCTCCCTCAATGAACTTCATGAATCCTCCACTCTTCAATCTCACCCACTTGAAGAACCCATCCAACATGCCTCCATTATCATGCCACCTGCACAAGAAGAATCATGCCAAGAGCTTGATCCAAAGCATGCTAGCATACCCTCTTCCCTAGATCAAGATCCTACCGTCCCATCAAGTCCACCTCAAGATCACAGTCCCCCATCCATTCCATGCCATGATCTCCTTGATCCCACCACTCCATCTCATGAGCCCTTATCTCCATCTCTATCGCATGAGCCCTTATCACCCACTACCACAAATCCAAATCCTATCATGTCACCTAATACCTCTCTTGATCCCTCACCACTCACTCCTCCTAATCAGGATGTTGCTACCGCATCACCTCCATCTCACGATTCTCCATCATCGCCTAAACCTACTATCCCAACACGACTTTAATGTCCCCTTGGTACTCTCACATTCTTCCATGGTGGTCTCCTTGCTAAAGAAAAAAAAACATATATACCACCAATCATCCTCCTAATAATGGTCTTGCATCATTCTTCCAGAATAACAAGAATCCTATCATGGATCAAATGCTCAAGAACATGAAATATCAAGGAAAAGGTTTAGGCCTTCATGAGAAAGGTATTTTAGAGTCCATCCAAGTCAAAGAACAACTATGTATGCGAGGTCTTGGACCTAGTTCCCAAGAGTCACAATCTAATGATGTTGGTACAACCTCTATATGTCCTCAACAAGCCCCTTCTTCCAAAAGAAATATAAGCTCTTCCCATCGCTCCACCAGATCATATGCTACCATCCCTCATCCTCCATCGTATCACCTCAAAATAACCATCCATATTCCTCCTTCATCTGCTCCATCCATTTTGGGTCCCCACATCCCTCCATCCACCATCTCCCATCCTTCATCTACTCCATCCATCTTGGGTCCTTATGTCTCTCCACCCACTACATTTATTTTGGGCCCTTTTATCCCAAAATCACCTCCTCCATCTAGTCCTATTCATCCTTTCATCCATCCACCACCTATCCATGTCGTCCATCATAAGCATCCCACTCTCATGTCCCCTAATCAGGATCAACAAAGGCATGTACTTGCATATCCTCCCTCTACATATAATTCCCATAATCCTACCTCCATCACTCCACATCATCCATCTCCTCACACCCATATCATTGCTATTAAAAGAACTTTAAATGTTAAAGTAAAAATTCATAAATCTAAACATCCACATGAATCAAAAGCTCCTCATGTCCCCTCTAAAAGACATGTTGACAAAAAGAAAAATCAAATCCAAAATCCAAATCCAATCCAAGATCAAATCCAAAAGCAGAACCATATCCATTGGCCACAAAGGACCACCAAAGAAAAGATAAAAACTATGTGGATCCCAAATAAAAAAGATGCAATACCTTCAAATGAAAAATTTGTAACAACATCCAAAGTTGCTAATCCAAAAGCTAATCATACACTCCCATCATGTCCTCAATCTATTTTGGGTCCTTATGTCCCAAAATTCACTATCCCATAGCCTCCATTATCCCCACATTCTCCATCCATTAATCCTCCTATAATTTCACATCCACCACCCTATATGCCGATGTTGGTCCTGAACTCATCAACCCATCACACACCTATCCCATCATTCCATCCATACACTTTCCAACATCCCATCCATTATCCCCCATATTTCCCCCACCTAATCCCTTTAATCCATTCTCTTATATAATCCATTTATCGTAATAGGGTTGTACCAACCTCCAATAGTCGCCTCACACATGGGCTCTTAATACCTCATATGGAACTTGAAGCTTGAGTTCTTTATCCATATCCTTCTCACGTATCCACTTATCCATATCCCTATCCTTATCTATCTTCCTATACTATCACAAAATTTTAAAAAATAAAAATTAAAGAGAAATAATTCGTCCAATGGTGAAAAATTGGCAAACAAGTGCCTTGGATAAGTACCATGATGAAAACCTGGTAAACAGGTGTCATGCATAAATCCCCATCCATCCTTTTCCAAACTTGGGGGTAGCTTCCTAATATGCATTCCCTCTATCCACTATGCTTCCTGCTATGCTTCCTACTATACATTCTCCTAATTCATCCCCTCCATCCCATCTATCTTCCGCATCCAATAATCTTGATAAAAATAGGGGCCCCTCTCTATGCATGCTTTAGACACCTCTTGGTATACATGACCTTCATCCATGCTCTATCATATTCCTTGGTCACCCATCCTATGCTCCTCTAGTTATCTCCTTTCTCTTCCCATCCACTCACCTTCCATCCCTCATGCCTCATTATACATGACATATTTAGAGTGGGGGCATCTATCTTCCTTTGTGACATAGTCCTTGGAGACACCCTGCATCTATCCATCGTGGCAATCCTTTTCATCTCCCCATCCTTATCGTCTTATTCATCCATCATAGAATCTCTTCCATCCCCCATCCTTATCCCCCTATCCCTTTATCTTTATTCTCATCCCATATCATAATCCCTTGTCATTTGAATCTAGCTATAGGCCTCTCCCCATGCAATCCAATTCCATTTATCTTATCACCATCACTTCTACTTATTTTACACAACTTTTCAATCTCCTATCCTTTCTCATCATTCATCTATCTATCCTATCATCCTCCCAATTCATTTTGATGATTTGAATAACTATCCCATCCATGAGCTTTGTGTCATCATCATCAATCCTATCTTATCGACAAGGTCTATCCTGATAAGTAGGAGGTATTTTTCCACAGCGTGTCAAATTATGATATTGCTATCAGGATTCAACCATGTAGTTTCGAGTCAAACTCATTGACCCATGTTTCATGAGTAGTGGTTCAACAAGAACCCATCTCTCATGATATCGAATGGTCCACTTAGCACTCATTGCATCTAGGTGATGCTCACGGAGGTGAAGCAGTGCGTCCGAGAGGTCACCCATCCCATCTGCTCTAGCTCAAAGCGCGCTTAACCAGGGAGTTTTTCCAAGGTTAAGCCCACTTGAGTTGTTACCCCATTTACAAAACCTTCAGCAAGTGTTGTGCCTTATGAACCATTCATAATAGAGCCCCTTTAGCTCATCAATTGATAAGTAGGAGGTATTTTTCCAACATGTCAAACATGGGTCAATGAGTTTGACTTCGAACTACACGTTGAATCCTGATAGCAATATCATAATTGACACGCTGTGAAAAAATACCTCCTACTTATCAATTGATGAGCTAAAGGCTCTATTATGAATGGTTCATATAGTTCACTGTTGAAGGTTTTAAGGGTAATTTGAGAAATATAGGGAGATTGTTGTAATATCATAATTTGCAAAACCTTCAACAAGTGTTGTGCCTTATGAACCATTCATATTAGAGCCCTTTAGCTCATCAATTGATAAGTAGGAGGTATTTTTCCACAGTGTCAAATTATGATATTGCTATCGATTCAACCGTGTAGTTTCGAGTCAAACTCATTGACCCATGTTTGACATGACGTGGAAAAATACCTCCTACTTATCAATTGATGAGCTAAAGGGGCTCTATTATGAATGGTTCATAAGGCACAACACTTGTTGAAGGTTTTGCAAATGGGGTAACAACTCAAGCGGGCTTAACCTTGGAGAAAACTCCCTCGTTAAGCATGCTTGAGCTAGAGCAGTACTAGGATGGGTGACCTCCCGGGACGGACCAGTGCTTCACCTCTGTGAGCATCACCTAGATACAATGAGTGCTAAGTGGACCATTCAATATCATGAGAGATGGGTTCTTGTTGAACCACTACTCATGAAACATGGGTCAATGAGTTTGACTTGAAACTACACGGTTGAATCCTGATAGCAATATCATAAGGTCTATCCTTTCTCATTGTATTAGTTTCATCTTTTTTATCCGCTTATCCTAATCATCTCATTATCCTTTATCCATCGTTTGTCTTTGGTTTTTGTCAAACTATGTTGCCCCTGTGCTTTCACATAGGAAAGGATGATCATTTGGTCTGCCCCTGGGGCCTTCAGACCATCCTATGATGGTCCCCCATCACCTATCCTCATTGTCTCCTTTTTACTTCTATCCATGGTCATTCCTCGATTGTTTGTCTCCAAACTACATTGCCCCTGTGCTTGCACATAGGAAAGGTTGATATTTTGATCCACCCCCAGGGATTTGTTTCATCATCCCTCATTAGTCTCCATTAGTCCTCTTTTCGCTTTATCCATAGTATTTTCTTGAACTACAAGGGCTCTATGCTTTCACGTAGGCAAGGCTAATCTTTGATCAACCCCCGAGCCTCTAGGTCTTTAGGGTGTGTCGATCTGTTGTCTAGTCTCTTGTGTCGTGTCATTAGGAATTCCCTTATCTAACTAGTTATCCACAAATGAAATCCTTTAGTGTCAGGAGATCTGGTTAATGAAAAATGTCTTGCATGACTGGGGTCATTTAGTTTAGTATCCACCATCAGTCTCAAAAGGATGCATCCTTCCTAATAGACCACATCAACCCATCCATCCTTGTGATCCTGTCGCAAAGGACGTTTGACTTTGATTATGATCTTTTCATACTTTTGGTTTTTGTTTATTAATTGAGCTTCCTATCATCACTTATCAAAGCCGCTATGATCCATCATATTATGGTGTGTTTTGATGAGTTAATATAGGGGCATCTCTTGATCATCTCTTGTTGTTATCTGCTGGGTCTTTCTCACGTAGTACCCACTAAGATCCCTTGGATCTTGTGATACGTTGAGAACATCCCTTTGTGCTTGTGGTTATTCCAATACCTGGCTCGACCAAGGTCCCCATGACTTTGGGGTGTTGGGATAACCTTGTTTTCTGTGTTTGTTTCATGCATTTGATGCCAACCTACCTTGGTATCTGGTATTTTATGCTATAGCAAAAATCAATGCTCTAAAGATGGAAAATTGCATTCATAATTGCATTTCATCACATGTACCCTTCATCCCCCCTTGTTCATAACCCATGACTCATGATTTTGGTTGTGCAAACTTTGATTCTTTTCCCCTTGGTTTTCCTCTCAGGATATTAATGGTTCTTGATAGGTGCAAAATCACACCCATTTTCTACTTTCACTACACCTACATCTACCCCCCTTATTATGTAAATTCCTTATTGACACTTATGATAATGTGTTATTACCCTTCATAATTTACCATTCACATTATTAATTCATTACAACTTTAAATCCATTACAAGTGCATTATCATTTTTAGATCCACACATATTAGGTTCATTCTACTATTCATACATACATTGCCAACTGCATGATAAAGTGTTAAATTCATCATCGATAAAGTCATAATACATCACATCCAACACGTATATAACATCCATATAAGCATCCACATAAGCCGTCATAGATAAAACATTTGCATATATCAAATCATCCATCCAACACATGAGCATGGTGTCAATAAGGGCTATCATATATCATATAAATATATCAAAATCCAAAAGTCCATCACATAATAATGTCCATCAATGGCATCAAAGTACATGTCCATCATATACAAAATCATAGAATGAAATATAAGTACAAGGCTCTAAAAATAATAACTGCAACTTTGTACTATCCATCCACCCTGCACCTATCAAAAAATCTGCATCCATATTCACCCGACTATTAGATCACTTTCTTCTTGGCCTTGGGACATCTTTTTTCTCTTCTCCCTTAGTGTTTTTTCTCCCCCCTCCCTATTTCGCCCTTGTCAGGGTGGACTCGCCCTACAGTGGGGCAAATACGCCCCTGCCCATGGGGTAGATATGCCCTAGCCTATGGCGGGGTGGATATGCGCTGGGTCAGGGCGGATACACCCCAGCCCATGCCAGGGTGAATACGCCTCCTGCTGGGGTACATATGCCCCAGGCTTCCCTAACTTCCTAGGGCCACCATTTGCAAACCGTGTGTCTGATTGACTCCATTCAAATGCTAATCTTCTCGGTTTTTTGTGCTCTTTCCAATGACATATACCATGTTATAATTTCGAGAAGTCGTCCAGGACCCCTTTTCCTTCCCCATCTGCCTCCTTAAGGGGCCATACCATATCATTCCTCTCCATTCCTCCATCATGAGCCTTCTCTTGCGAGAATGGGGCATCCCCTTTCACTTCCCTCCATTTGGGCAACTCACGTGGCCTCCCCTATGCTGGGGCATGTCTTTTTTTGGCCACTTCCTTTATAGATTCATCTGCATTTTATTTTATTCGAAACCCTATTATCGTAATAGCATTTCGAAGAGGGTAAAAATGTAGACATCCAAATTTGACCACTTCCATATGATCAAATTTTTCTCCTTATTCATCCCTTTAACTCATACACATCATCCTCTTGGTTAGTATTAATTAAATCACTCATTTAATTAATATTTCATGGTCTTCCTAAGGTCCCTAAAGTAGTTAATTCAATAATTAAATACTATTACCACCTTTTCCTCTCTAAATTAAATAAATATATCAATTTATTTAATTTAGTCATTTAACCTTTTTGAATAAAATAAATTTTAAATTCTTCCTTTTTCTCTCTCCTTGTCACATCATCCATATTCTCTTTCTAATATGAATTAATTTAATTAATTCATGATTGGGATGTGCATCCCCTTAATCAAAGATTAATGTCACATCCTCCATAATCTCCGACTTGCCTCTAATATTTCATTAACTTTCTTAATCATGTGTTTGCACAACCTAATCAAAGTCATTAGCCACATTTGGCATGCCTTTTTAGTCAACCTTTTCATTTTCCTTTCTTAGAATTGAACCCCTTTCCCATGTGAATTTTTAATTCACATTTATTCATCCTTGGTCTCTCTCCTCCGTATGTGAATTTTTAATTCAAATCTTATTCTTCCAAGGCTTACCTTATCCCCATGCAACTTCTAGAACATTTGAATTGTCACCTCACTCACATGTGACAAAATTCCCACCTTTTTGGAAACCCTCTCTTATCCACTAGATTCTCCCAAGAATGTGAATTAATTCACATTTATTTCTCCAACCACTTTCTCATTTCCCATGGATATTTTTGAGGAATTCCAAAATTCCTCAAATGTCACTTTCATCCTCACTTGGGGACAAGAAGTTCCTTTTTGAGGAAATATTCTCACCCCCCAAGGTACTTGTCCTTCCTCCAGATCATGTACCTCCCTTCCACCTCACTTCCACATCATCTTATCCTAGGCCATCTCACATTCCACATGTCAAGATGTGACGGCGTGTGAATCCTCAACTCACCATAGCCCTACATCTTGACCTTGGTGGCTCAATCTCAACCTATAAATTAGAAGACAACATGCAATAGCCTATTTTAGGCTCTTTAGAATCTTCATTTCCTCTAAATCCTTAGTAATAATATGATCATGAAGTTCAACAATGTCAATAATATCACTTTTTGGGACCTTTGCAGGCTTCTTCCCATGACTGCATGTATGAATACTCCATCCAAGAACAACAACAATAGTCATTTTTCCCTTGCTCGCACCATCATTACTAGTAACAACATCCTTGACCATATCATTCCCATCCTTATATATTCCAATTTTTCATTTTTTTCATTGAGAATGGTGAGGCCCGATGCACTATTTTGAAGGGAGGCATCACTCATCTTTACCAGTGTACCAATATCATCATAAGCCTTAATCATTTTTTCTTCTAGAACATAGATCTTCTTTTCATGGTCATATTTGAGAGTAATCGCATCCTTGAAAATAGATTGGAGAATCTAGAAAAAATCTTCTCCTCCTCATTAGAGGCTCCCTTCTCAGCAAATTCTTCTCATTTATGTTTTTTAGAGCATGAATCTTTATGCTAGGTTGATTGAATTTCATAAAAGACCATTTAAAAATTTTAGAGTAATTAACAGCCCTAGCTCTGGCCAAGCCCAGGATATCTTTAATTTTCTCTCTATTGCAATTGAAGATGTTCAATATTTTAAAAATTAGGCATGAAGTTTCCCTGGTTGTCCACTTGATCCTTCGAAAGCTCTTTAAATTTATCGATACGAGTATCCCTCCCTTGCATATCCATCAACTTAATGGGTTTGAAACCATCCTTTTCAACAACTGACTAGTTCTTACCATATAACTCACCTTCACAAGAATCCATCTTAGGAGTCAACTTTCTCTTCTTGGAAGTTGAAGACTTGTCCTTGCCACTAAATTTTTCCATGCTTTTCCTCTTCACAGATGAAAGAACATCCTCACCACCCTCTCAAACCTCCTTATTGGACAACTCCACCTCCTTAAAACCATTACTTCTCTTTGTATAAGGTGCTTTATTTTCCCAACAAAAATTTGCATCTCCTCACCGCTCACACTAGTCCCCTTATCTGAATTTATCTTCTTAGTAGTAGGGGGAGGAGTACAATCTCCTCATCATCATTGCTAGTATCATACAAGGGGTTTAAGAACAACTCCATTAGGGGATCAACATTTCCCTCTTCAACCCAATCAACATCCTCAACATCCTTGCTAGTATCATACCTAGACTTGACAACCTTTCCATGGTTGGTCTTTGAAATCCTCCTAGATTGAGGAGGAACAATAAAGGAATTTGTATATTCCATGATTAACATTATCAATCCTTCATGAAGGATTAGGACTCTATGGTTTTTTCTATAATATTTTATACCGTTCTCTAGTGAAGTCAGTAAATAAAATGAGAAAGAGATACTCTTCATATGCCTAAAATGGTTAAGAAGCATAAAATGATACCAAATAGATAGTAAACCACCCATTAAGGGTAAAATACCTCATAATAGCTTCAACCATATTAGCCCATATGACCTTAATAAAATTTCTAGCATAGCCACCACAAGAAGTTCTCACCAATTTAACCCTTTCATTATCTTTAAAGAATACATTAAGAGCAACGTTTGAAACTTTCTTATCCCTATAAAACTTATTACTATTAATGGAAAAACAAAAAATCATACCTAAAACTCCTAAAAAATGTTGAACTTGACACCATTCATGCCAAGGAACCTATTCTTCCAACTTGCTATGAATGCCTTGGAAACCTGTGGATCAAACTCATGAAGATGGTAAATATAGAGAGAAACACCTCCATCAATAAGAATTCTCCACACCAATTTATTTTCTTTACTATCTTTGCAGGAAATAGGCTCAACCCAACTTCGTTCACCCCCCATATTCAAAAAATAAAAAAGATAAGAGGGAGCCAACATGAACCAACTCAAAAGAGAAGCTAGATGGATAACCAAAATAATAGCCAAAATAAATGATTAGAAATGGAAGGATATGGCCCATAAAAAACCCACAATCCATGTAAGCAACATCTTGACATGAAAATAAATAGTCATAAACTAGAATAGTCACATGAACAAAATCTAGTGATAGGCCTCGGGAATCATGAATTTGACATCAACGAAAGGATGCCAAAATAAATCATAAAGTTAACCATTATTAAAAGGTTACTGAATTTCATGAGAAATTATGTTTTTAATATCGAAGGGGAGAAAATTTAAAAGAACCCCCACTAGGCAAACCTAACATCCCTAGGTTAGCAAAGTGGTCAAAAACCCTATTACCCTCATGATAGATATTTGAAATAAAGCAAGTGTCAAAGGACTTAAGGATGGAAATGGAATCCGTTACAATTTTCTCAATAGACCAACTAGAAGGTTGCACTTCTGTGAGGAGATTTATGATATTAAGGGAGTCTCTCTCAAGCCACACTCTTTTAAAACCTTTCAAATGAGCTAATTTGAGGCAATGGTAAGTTGTTGAGTCTTCTTTAATGTGGTTGTTTGAATTCCAAAAGGGAGCACCACCATAGAAACAAACCTACCATAAGTGTTGGTCTCGTTGTTCTCCTTGCTATTTGGGAGACTTTTTTTTTTTACTATTTTTTCTTGCCTCACCACTAGTGAGATATATTTTTCATTTTCCTTTATGACTGATTTGTAATGGGTATGGACCCTTCCAATATTTACCCTAATAAAAACATGGTCCTAGCTCTTTCCATCAAGGTTCATTTCATTCTTTATGCTACCACATTTTTTTGGGAAGTATAGGGAGTAGTCTTTTGCCAAAAAATACTTGCATGCTTACATAACTCAGAATTACGTAGAACAATATTCACCTCCATTGTAAGATCTTAAATTTTTTATCTCATAATATGATTGCTTCTCAACTAAGGCCTTAAATTCCTTAAAATTAGTGAAAATTTCAGATTTAGAATGCTAAAATAAATCCATGTGTATCTTAAAACATTATCAATGAAAGTGACATAATATCAAGATTTACCCAAAGAGTCAACATCCATTGGTCCAAATACATCTAAATGAATGATATCTAATAATATTTATATCTTATAATTTCCATTAGGAAATGAAGATCTAATATATTTACCAAACACACAATGCTCACATAAATCATTTTTCAAACAAAATAATAAAAAATATCGTCAACCATCTAATTTTAGTGAGAATGGTCTTAAAAAAATTTCACCAATGTGACCCAATCTATGGTGCCACAACATACATGCATTTTCAATGCTAGCTACACTGGAAGAGTTACATAAAGTATAGGCATTTAGCCTAAACAAAGTCCCTATTGGAGATCCTTCAGTTATTGCCAAATTTCCTCTTGTCAACCTAAAACCATACTTGTCAAATGTCACATGCATCCCATAATCATTCAACTTGGATACTAAAAGTAAATTTATCGCAAGTCCTAGAATATGTAAAACATCATCAAGGGATTTAATCCTCCCATCACTGAAACAAAACTTTACCCTTCCCTTACCAACAATCTTCTTAGTGTTTTTATCACTAAGGAAAACATCTCCCCCATCTTAAGCTCGTTAAGAAGTAAATGACTCCTTGTGAGGAGTCTTGTGGTAGGAGAAACCTGAATTAGTAAGCCAAGCATCAATACTAATAGATTTAGCTTAAATAAAAAAAATCATTTGAATCATCATTGAAGGACTTTTCCATGGGAGAATTAAAAAAATATTTTTCTTATTCTTGTATTCCTTCTTCATATGCTCTTTGTTTCCACAATTCCAACACTTTTCTCTTTTTGGGGGTCTTAGAATGTCTTTTAGACTTATCCTTCTTTTCATCTCCTTTAAGCCCTTTCTCTTTAGACCTTCCTTGCACATGTAAGGCATCTTGGGAGAAAAAATTAATATATTTCTCCTCATATCATTTGATGAATGTATAAAAATCATGTTGTCCATATTTGGCTTTGCATTACCACTACTTATGGCAACAATTAGATTTTCCCAAGATTTGGGAAAAGAACAAAAAAACAAGATACATTTATCTTCATCTTCTAATTTAACATATATTGATGTAAGCTAACTTATAATGAGATTAAAAGAATTTAAATGGCTTGCAATAGAATCACCATCTTTCATTTTTAATGAATATAACTATCTTTTGAGATATAACTTGTCAGCCATAATTTTAGTTTGCTAAATATCACCTATCCTCTTCCACAACTTGTATGTAGTGTCTTCTATAGAGAAATTCAGAAGGACATAATTTATGACACACAACTATAATTTATGACACACAACTGTATGGTTCCTCATGCCTTCTTTTCTAAATTTTTCTAGTCTTCATTAGACACTACAACTAGTTTACTCTCTTGTGAAATTGGAAATCACTGATCTCTATCTTCAAGGAGATCCTCCATCTTCAATTTTCACATCTCGTAGCTAGTGCCATTGAATTTATCAATATCTTGGTGAGAGGTAGAAGGCATGGTAAACAATTCTCTTCACAAATATGTAATATACCACAAGACTAAAGCTCCCACTATATCCAAAATACCTTCCCACACTTAAGAGAAAGGTGTCCCTTCTCAACAAAACTATTAGCTTTGGTACCAAATTTTGAAAAACAAGGTGAGGGAAAGAGATAATATGAAATTATGTAAGTGAATCCAGATCTAAAAATTAGACTCAAACATTTGATTGCAACATGTATCATAATATAAAAATCAACAAAACAAAATGTGACACCAAATTTACATAGAAAAACCCTTTCAAAAAAAATTCTAGACGAGAAAAAAAGGAAAGTATATTATTAATCTTAGAATGAGAGTACACAATAATGCAATTCTCTAGTTATCTATGATCAACCTAACATCACCCTATTACCTTCAAGAACTCAACATGAAAGTACCATCTCATGACTCCAATTTATAGAAATTATGGGAGGTAAAACCATAAATGGTAAACCAAAACAAGAGGCAAAAAACCACCTGCAAAAAACCATGCCCCTCTTCATGGACAACCAAAAGACATAATAAAATATTAAATGAAATTTCAAGACTCCTACATGGGTTTCTAGCCCATAGCATGTCCAACTCTTTCCTTTTCAAATGCTCCAATGACCTTTTCTCTCCTTGATGGAACAACACCAGACACCTTTTCCTCTCCACTCTTAGGCACCCCATCTAAGACTTCCAAAATTCTAATATGGAAACCTAGAGGCATTCCTTATCAAATTTTGATGTGTATCCTCTACCAAAACTAAATCCTCTCTTTAAAATATAATTACAACATGCCAAAATCTAATAGTTTTCTCTCATGTCCCCCATAACACATTCTAGGGAACATGGAGACATAAAAATGACATAGGATTAAAAGGTTAATGTCATCTTATCCTAACATACACCAAGGACCAACATTGATATTCTACCCCCTTAATAGTAATTTAGGGGCCTTAGATCCAAAGCTTGGCACTATTATCTAATGCAATACCCATCTCTAGTGCTTTAGCCCCAAACAAAATCACATAGGATTCCTCACACCCATATAATCAAGATGAGTGAATACATGAGTTCTCTACACCATCCAGGGTGTCTACAAGAGCTTTTTATGTAATGTTATTTTTCCTAGATAACTCCCAATACTTTCATTTTTTCAAGATCAATAAGTCCTACTCTTTGCTCAAGTTATTTTGATCCAACACCATATAATACATTAGAGATGCATGTTTTATTATCCTCCTTTCTTTTCATTTATTTAAATGGAGTTAGAAGTTTTCATTTGAGTTCTTGAATGAGATGAAAAGTCTTTATTGATGATTGTGTGATAATCATACAATACAAATTTGAGAACATAACCTAATATAACATAGATATAATAATCACCTTCACACTAAAAAAATGTGTGAATGAATAAATTATGGATATTTTCATACCATTCTTTAGGGTTTACTTAAGTCCATACAAATACCTTTCTATATTGTACACGAGAGGGACATCATGAACTTATCAAACTTTGATCTCTGTTTGCTCCATACAAATATTTTCTTGAAGATCCCCATGAATAAAATCACTTGATGTAGGAGCATCTAGAGTTGCAAGGGAAATCTTGCACTAGTCAAAAAACTTATAATTCATTGTGTTTGTTTTATTTTTAATAATTTTTTTTTCGGTCTAGTTAATAGTTTGTATTGTTTGGTAATTAATTTTTTGATATTGTTAGTAACCAAGAGATCAATTATACTTACCGTGTGGGAATATAAGTTTATATTTTAATTTAAAATTTTTTTGCATATGGGGAACTGGCTTTTTCAAAGGGAAATCAAATTTGAATTTGAAACTCATTTAAGATAGTGACAACATGAATCATGGAGAAGCATTTAAATAAGATGCCTTACATGTTGAAATTCTTACACCAATAATTGGAAATTTGATTATTTATTTCATGCAAATGGAAAGAGGCACAAAAGATAATTTTTAATTATAAAAATGGACATTTATACAACATGGAGATTGAGGGGGATCTTTTCAGATACTCTTAGGAGCCATAATCAGTGATAAAATGTATTTTTAAATTAATAATTTAATGTTAATTCAAATTGGATATGGGATTTGGTAGAATAACCTAGAAGAATCAAATGTGGAATCCAAAATGGATTTACATCATTTTTTATTGCTAGAATGATATATAATGTGAAAATTTAAAAAAATAACCCATTTGGAACCTATTGTGTAGTGTGGCGTTTATGTGAAGCATAGGTTTAGACTGTTCAAACAAGGAGACATCCACTACAATGATGCAGAGCATCATATCAACAACCTTCATTCACCAAGGTATATCAAACTCAAATTGAATTAGGAGAAGATCAAATTCACTATTCTTTTCATCAAACTCTCATACAACTTCCTTTGATTCTTCAATTCTACAAAACTTCAAGACAACTAGTCAATATTCCATTTCACTAAAACCATATTCCATTCCATCATCATTATATAATTGATTAAAACCAAACAAAACTCAGATCATGACCTTTGAAAATAGTCTATTCATTCACCATGCTCATTAGCATCACTACAAAATTTAACAAGTTTTCAACTCAACAACCCACATCATAGCACATCAAGCAATCACCAACTTAATCATTCACCAAGGCAACACATTATTCTTACCAATTACTAAACCTCCATGTATCTCATTATCATGAAAGATACAAAATAACCATACCTCTATTCCTTAGACCTGCAATCAAACACCATCCCTTCCCTTTAAGAACTGTTTACTCAAATCAACACATCCATCATCCTTCCTTCACTTAAAAACCATTCAAGCATAAATACAATTGTAAATTCATCCATAAAACAAGATTCAAGCATTTATGATCACTCATTTCACTACACATACAAATTTCAACTATCCATGAAATCAAGGCATTGTTTGACCAATAGGACTTCATGCCCTAAATCAGGTAAATCCCTCACCCAAGTGAAAATACCAAGAACCAAATACATGTTTAGAGATATTTCAATGTCCACATCAACATAGTAAAATATTTCAATACTCTGTTTAAAGAAACTCCAGCTTCTTACATTGTACGCAATCAAAAGGCTACTAAAATAGGCCTGTTTTGCAAAGGAAGTGTTCACTAAATTCCACCAAAACATCCATAATCCTCAAAAATTCATTAGAAACACCTATAAACTCAATATTTTAACATTTTTAAGGATTTAAAACCTTAGAAACAAACTGATCCATTAAACCATTGATTTTAGGTTAAAAAGCACAAAAACCAGTGAGGGTTTCTTCAAGAAGACATTTGCAAACCTCAAAATCACTGAAAACCACCTGCAACAAGATTCATTAGGTTTTTAATAAATCTTGAAATCATCTCCAAATTCATACATGTGTTATCTCTTCTTTACCCTATTTGCACACTTCATTTTCAAGGGGAAAAACTTAGATTTTGTCTTGAAAATTGCATCATATCCTTGTGTTCTTGCTATTCTCTATCCTGCCACCACAAAAAAACACCAAACACACAAAAAGACACTAACTAAAATCCATCCCATTGACCTATCATTCATACATAGATGGGATGGATACCATGTTCCCCTAAAGGATTCTCAAACCCTGTTTTGAGGGTTTACCCAATTATTGTTTCAAAATCCTCTAAAATGAAATAATCTACTTCAAAACACCTTAAGATGATGTGTGATTCACAACCTCATAAAGAAAAAATAGGCTATTGATCTCTAGACTTCAATATAGTCCGTACAGGGACTGGTAAAAGAAGAAAACATAGAATTTACATAATAGAGCCTTTATTTCAAAGTTTTGAATACAAGAATACAATCCTCTTCTTCTCCCACACCTTACAATGCCTTTTAAAGATGCTTCTTCTTCAATAACTACCTTTCCATCAGTTGAAACCTCATAACTACCCCTTGACTCTTAATATTCCCGACTTATGCTCTCTTTTTGCATAATTACATTTTGACACCTTTCCCACCTTTTAGCAATATTTTGAAAATCCAACTATGTGACCACTTAAGACTTATTCGTGATTCTAAAAAAATTCAAATATGACCTCATGTGACCTTGAATATATTTCACATCATGACATTTTGTGATTGACTCATGAACTCATGACCCCTTACAATGCAATTTTGAACATTCATCTTTTTTACAAATTTGAAAAGAATTTGATGACCAAGGTGCTCTTGCACCATCCAACCAACCAACTGAACCTTTCCAATTCCATTGGAAACATGCTTGTACCTACAAAATGAAATCAAATTTTCCTTGCTCTACTTCTTCTTCATCTTCATTTGTCTTTGTCGGTGTCTTCATCACTTTATCTTGGCTTTCTCTAGTCATCTCTTGTCCTTCATCTCTATCTTCCATTTCCTTTTTCCTTGTCTCTCTCATTATTTCTTCATCAGGTTCTCAATCATATTTTCCTCTTCAAAAGGACATAGGACTGTCCTTTTCATCTTCTCACCAACTCTTTGTTCAACCAAGAACACAGGATTGTCCTTACACACTTTTCTTGACCTTCTCTTAATCAATCTTCTCTCCTTTTCAACTTTTCATCTACTCCCATAATGGAGTATCCTTCAACATGGCTGAAACTCTTCAATGCTTCTTCAAAAAAGAACCCATTAGGTTCTAATTGCAACACAACTTAGCTTCCCTCACCTAGGTGTCTCCGCTTACTCTCCCTAGTCTCTTGGAATTTCTCAATGCAGCTTAGATGGATAAGCACCTACAACCAACCAACAATATCATCCTACTATCAGCAACAACATAACCATAAACAACCTTCCCAGAGCATCTTTAGGCTCTGATACCAATTTTATGTAGAGAATCATATCAACAACCTTCATTCATCATGGTATATCAAACTCAAATTGAATTAGGAGAAGATCAAATTCACTATTCTTTTCATAAAACTCTCATACAACTTCCTTTGATTCTTCAATTCTACAAAACTTCAAGACAACCAGTTAGTATTCCATTTCACTAAAACCATATTACATGCCATAATCATTATATAATTGATTAAAATAAATAAAAACTCAGATCAAGACCTTTGAAAGTAGTCTATTAATTCACCATGCTCATTAGCATCACTACAAAATTTAACAAGTTTTCAACTCAACAACCCACATCATAGCACATCAAGCAATAACCAACTTAATAATTCACCAAGGCAACACATTATGCTTACCAATTACCAAACCTCCATGCATCTCATTATAATGACATATACAAAACAACCATACCTCTGTTCCTCAGACCTGCAATCAAACACCATCCTTGCCCTTTAAGAACTCTTTACTCAAATCAACCTCATGTGACCTTGAATATACTTCACATCATGACATTTTGTGATTGACTCGTGAACTCATGACCCCTTACAATGCAATTTTGAACATTCATCTTTTTTACAAATTTGAAAAGCATTTGATGACCAAGGTGCTCCTGCACCATACAACAAGGTACATCAGATTAGAAGTATGTCTGTAGGTGTATGGAGGATGCAAGTTGAGGTCATTAGGTTTCTACATCTTGTCATGTATTTATCATTTTCTTTTTCATTATAATTCATCCCCAAGTTTATACATAGTGGCTAGTTGAATTGGTGCAAGCCAAAGTAATTCTATCCATGAGATAGTTCTATGCAATTAATCACATCATTTATTATTATGTGTTATGTATGTGAAAAGTTTATTTTAAGTTGCTACATCATTTATCATGGGGTTTTATGTATGTAAATTTTTTATTTAAAGTTGTCACATAGTTTATTATTAGGTTTTATGTATGTATAATGCTCTATGTACAGGTATAACAAAATAACTTCTTCATATGAACCTTACTCAATAGATATTATGTATTCACTTTAGTATCTAGCTTATTATGTATAAAGTTCTTATATTGTTCTCTAAATGTTGAATTCTCAATAAATCTTGCTCTTCATAAAATTGATACTTATGGTAATTATAGGTTAAGGCTACTTCTTAGAAGATTTTTTGAAATCATGACCTCTAAATATGGATATAAATATGGACATTTAAATTTATGAGTCTTTGATGATTTGGTCATAAGATTTTATTTCAAGGAGGTCAAATTCCTAAAATTTGACAAAGAAAGTTGAAACTAAATGATATTTTGACACACTTGTAAAAATATATGATAAGTATCTCAATTAAAGTACATGTATGTAAATTACAAATCACATTAAAAATATTATTAAGAATTTTTTTTTATATGTACCCTAAGTTGTTCTTTATATTGTTCTCTAAAATAGTTTGAATATAAATATTTTTCCACTAGCATCCCTATTATTGATTCAATATTAAATGATTTATCATAGTTTATATAGAGCCTAAGTGGTGTGTCTCACTCCCAACCCATGATGCTAGAGAGATTAGATATCTTAAATCTTCACAACCATAGTTATATGATTTGATATTTTACACAATGAATTGAATTTCCCTAGCTTATATGCCTGATATATTTTTTCCAACTAATTGAACACCGCAACCTTGTAGTTATTATTCATATTCTTGAGCACCCATTTTTTGGGCTAAAATTCAACACTTTTTTTCATATATTTTATGTGACATACAAATAACATAATTTGGCATATTTAGGAATATAAAGTACCTTGTTGAAGTTTGCATTGCTAATAGTGAGTTCTTGGTAACTACAAATTCTATGTGTTAATTTATTGTTCATTGAAACATTTAAACTTGTAGTGCCCCTCCAATTGCTACTATGTGTTCCGATTTTCTTATGCTATTAGACAATACCTTTACTTTAATAGACCCTGATCCCTTGTTATTATTTTATAATCATTGACATTGGAGTGATAATGGTGTTATATTTTGATGTGATGATACACTATATTGATGTTTATGTTTTGTGTTATGCTTTTGATTCAAATAGTTTTTTATATTGATATATGCTCATTTGTTGATTAATGGTGCTTTAATTTCGCCAGTCTTGATGTGACTGTATTAGTGAAGAGGACATGATTACATCACTCGCTTGCAAGCGCCCTGTGATTTCGTGATTTCTCTTCATGGTGTGACTGTCATGATTTTTATACATGTACAAAATTTTTCTTGGTTGCATGATTGTAGGTATAGGGCATTGTCTCCATCTGGCTTTACAGGTCTGAGCGTGTTCATATCCCAACGATATTGTTGATTGGGAGATAGTAATGAGGTTCCCTTGTCAAACCACAATTCCAGTCACAGTGTGTCATCAGTTTTTGTTTGGTATGTCATAATGTCATGTTGTCCTTGTTTGTTTTGATAATTAATTATTTGCAAGGTTGTTTGTGAAAATCAATGAGTAAAAGGTTTAAATGATTATTTATGTATTTTAGATTAAAGTTGTTAAATTTTTTAATTTAATTTAATTAATTAAATTTCATTTATGTGGTAAAGTAATTTAATCCTTGTGGTTAAACTTATTTTATTAATTAAATAAATAAATTAAATTTATTTTGTTGAGTAAATAAATTAATCAATTAAATTTATTAAGTGAATAGTTTAATTGTATTTGTAAAGTGCATAGATTAAGTGATTTAAATTTATTTTGAACTTAAATTGTGTTTTTAAATTATTTAAATGCAAAAATAAATTGTGAATGCATAAGAGGAAATAACTATGGTGGTTGAGAAAGATATTTTTGAATTTTGACTACGTGTTGAGAAAATTAATAGGGGGATTTGATGGAAAAAGAGGAATATCTTGAAAAATTTGGTTGTTAAAATGGAGGAAGATTTGGTTCTATATTTTTACATTGGTCTAGAAGTGGAGATTTTGGAAGAAGTTTTGGAAGATTGGATTTTGCAGGGAAGCTCAACTTCAATTTTCATTCCTACAAGCTTCAAAAAATAGGTTCTTTTGTTGCTTTGAATTATTTGTTTTGTGAATTGGAAGAACCTTTTTTAAATTTTGTGAAATTGAAAGATTAGAGGATCCATGGATTTTATAGAGATATTGCTTTTAAATTTTGAAGGGTTGTCTGTAAAACTTGCTATGAATTTTCAAAAATCTCTCTAGAAAAAAATTGAGAAATTCTTAGATCATTTGTAGGGAAATGAATTTAAAACAATAGGAAATTCAAAATGAAAACAACAAAAGAAATTAGAAAACCTCTGTAAGAATGAATGGAGATCCTCAGTAAAATTGTGGAAAAGAGATTCTCTGTTAAATTCTTTGAAAATTGAAATCCCCTATTAAAAACTGTACATCCCCTTCTGTAGAATATTTTTGTGAAAATTTGTCCTTCTGGACAATTTTTTTGGTATATTTTACATATATATAAATATGCACATACAAATTTTAGTTTACAATAAAATTTTATTGAAAATCTGGAGAATTCACCATACGACGTGATTGGGAAAACATAGGAAACAAAATTAAAAAATAAAAAATAAAATAAATTTTAAAATGGGGGGGTGATGTGGCTACACCACAGCCGCACCCATGGAGGGTGCGTTGCTGTGAGCAGTGCTCCCCACAAGACTGTGGAGGAAGCGCTGCCACAGGTAATGTGTCCTCCACAAGGGAGGCTGGGTGCAGCCCAGGCTGTGTCCCCTGCCTTATTTGGGGTTTACTTTTATTAAATTTCTTTTTATTATATATATAATATATATAATATTTCTTTTTATTATTTTATATATATATATATAATTGTATATACATTAAGTATATAATTATATATATATGTTTAATATATATTTATATTTTATTATAATAGTTGCAAATATTTATTTTATAATAAAATGATTTTATTTTAAAAATTGATTTTTATCATTATGTGTAATTGAGGAAAATGGAATTAAACTATTAGTTTTAGAATTCCTTAATGTTGCAAATGTAATTATATTTACTTTGAGTATTTGCAAGTGATGTGTAATTGAGTTAATTGAATTTAGGAATTCCTAACAATAGTTTATTTAATTTTCCTATTTTTTTTTTAGTTATGTTATCTCTCATTCTCATTGTTGGGAAAATTGAGTTATTTGTTTATGTAAGACTTCCAGATGTGTTTCCCTTGAGATGGGGATTGTTGCTTGTGTTGGTTAAGATTTTGTATTAACTTGGGTAGTGCACATGGGTTTTATTAAGTATGGACACATGGTTCTATGAACAGATTGTGTTGTATATTGTTATTGAGTTGGTATTTGTAATTGATTTAAGTGTACCTTGTCAACCCAATGCTAGTGGAATTGATTCTTTAGGTTGTTAATAGGGGAGTGGCTCTTCATGGGGGCTGACACACAAAGTGGTGTCAGGGTAACTCATGTAGAGTTATAGTTTAATCAGTGAAAACTAAATAATTATGTTAGGGGAAAAGGGTAGCTTAAACACTTAACTTATTAAAAGTGTCTTGCTCATGGACTCAAGGGCTAGTATAGACTTGGGATGAGAGGAGAAGACGTGGAATGGAAAAATCATTATCTTGTCTCTATGAAAGATAATTGATTCCGCATTGAATTGCATGTGGGGCCAGGTTTCGTAAGAGGTCACCAGGGTAACCCAAGATGGGGGCTGAAGCCTAGGAAGATTCGCCAGGGTAACCCATGCAACTTTGTGATGACACTCCTCCTATGACAACTATCAGTCATTCTATTTGTAATGTACAGTTGATCTTTATAATCTGGAAGCATTGTAACCATTTTGTTAGTTCTATACTTGTGTAGTTTAGTATTGTTATTGCCTGTGTCTAGAGGTTGTAGGTTTTTCCTAGGAAGCTCCTTTACTATCTCTTAGCATGGGGGTGGGCCTTCGGGTACCACTTGGTTGGGTGGAACATGTACCTTACACCGTTGGGTCCCCAATTCTTGTTCGTGATGGCGGGTACTTCTTGATTGGAGAGCTCACGTATACCAGTGAATTTTTACTTCTATTATACCATTTGTATCAGTTGGATACCTTGTAATTGCATCACTCCTCAATTGTATTCATGGAGAACCTTTGTAATTTGTAATTGTAACACTTTTGTATAAACTATCTCATTTGGAAATGAGAATTATAATTTTAATATTAAATAAATGCATTGTGTGAATGAATCATTATTGTACTTTATAGCTTAAGTGATGTATTTTAATGTTATTGGATGTATGATCTTTAATTCTTGAGTAATAAATATAAGTTGTATTTAGTAACTTTTGTTAGTAATGGGTATTCTAATTAAGCGTCGTCACGTACCTTAGAGAATGTATGTGTTAGTGTAGTTTACTTTACTTGTTTAATTACACTTTTAAAAAAATTGTTCGCTTTCGTTATGTGTGTGCCATTCTCTAGGGTATTGTGGCAGGTGTTACAAAACTCATGTTAAGTGGAGTAATTTGGGTTGAGTAATTAGAGAACTATCTCATGGATACAATTACCTTGAGTTGCTCCTAATTCAATTAGTCATTGTGTAGAAACTTGGGGATGCATCATAACCTAAAAGACAATGATAATTTTGACTGGAAACTTCTCTTGAACAATTTTATTAATATGATCCTCTAAATATTGAATTCTTTATTGGGAATCTATCTCTTCATAAAATTGATACTCATGGTAATTATAGGTCAAGGCTTCGTCTTAGAATAATCTTTCTTGAAATCATGACCCCTGAACATGTATCAAAAAATGAAAATTTGACATTATGAGTTTGATAATTTGAACACAAGAATTTATTTCAAGGAGATCAAATTCCTAAAATTTCACAAAAAGACTTGATACTAAATGATATCTTGACATACTAATTTATAAAAAGATTTGATAAACATTTCAATTAAAAAACAACATATATATAAATTATAATTCACATAAAAATATTCTAAAATTTTTATATACTTTAAACTATTCTTATACTGTTCCCTAAGAAAATGATATAAATGTGTATGCACTTAAAATAAAGAGATATTCCTTAACACCATCATACTCAATAGGTTGGAGGGTAATACCGTGAAGCGTACAATTTGATCTTTTTTAATTAATATGATTAGTATTGGAGACCTTCGATTATCAGTTCTTCCTCCCTTTGGCCAAATCTCAGTTGGTCCTTTCTTATCGCGTTTCTTGCTTTAATTATTAAAGTCCATAATGGTGTATGGAATCTGTAGGCCCTTAAATTGTTACGTTTACTTTATGCTCTTCACTATGCGTTGCTCAAACTAAATTCTTCCATTGTGGGTACGGCCCCACTAATAATTGATTCTAAACCTAACTTTCCCACTCCTTTCTACAAGCAATTATGAACCAACTTAGCATAGGTTTATATGACAAGTTATATCATCATATTTAAAAACATTCAATATGCTATTAATTCATGTGGGAAATCATACATAATTATAAGAAGAAAAATTATTAAAGTACACTTTAATTTCTAAAGGTAATAAAAAATTAGATCTACATCATCATATAGACTATTTACATGTTTGTATATGATTTTCTATACTTGTGCATGTGAAATTACTCTAAACTTATATTTTACTATAAAATTGGGTTTTTGTGGAACTTCTAGAAAATCTAGCTTGTTGGATAGGCTCATACTAAGTACGATAGGGTTGCACTAGAAATAAGTAAATAATATAGAATCAAGTCATATGTTTTATTGAAAATCATAGATCTATTAGAAATTTATGTAGATCTATCTAGATAGACTATATCTAGGTGTTTTTGTCTATGTTTTCTATTCCTAAATATCTATAATTTAATGATTGTTTCTATTTACAAATAGTTATTAGGGTTTATCATAGTGTAATGATATGCTCATTTGAATTTGATAAATCATGGAAACTAGTAGATTGTTAACTCTAAAAACTAAAATTCTAGATTAGTGAGTAGTCTTAAGCAATCCCTTGAAATTTATATCTATAATGTTTTACAAGATTTCTATTTAACAATGTTTCCATAGGAAGTAAAGAAAATAGTATTATATTTGATTCATCCATTTTAAGAATACATTGATAGGAAGAAACTATGAATTTCCACAAGTGAAATATAAAAGTAATAATTATATTTAGGTAGATGAGAAAATCCCTATATAACCTTCCTCACCTAGCTCCAAGACAATTCAAATTATTAATATGATTCATAAGATTAATATTTCATCAAATAGGATAGAGTAGGAAGTACAAAGGGCATATGAAAATACTTTTATGTGTATTTTTTTTCTCCATCTTATGTGTTCATTAAATAATAGAAGGCCTATGACTTGATCAAATAAATATGCAAATCAGGCAGTTCTTTATAAGGGTATTTGAAGCTATAAGAAAGTGTACTTCATGATCCCTATTAAGTGCCAATAAAAATGTCAAACCAATCCTAAGAATATAATGTTGGTATTATAAAAGGTTTTAGCCAAATAATTATTAAAATAGATTGTATAAGTTCAAGATAGGAGAATAATTGTCTAAGGAAGCTCTAGGAGAATTAAAAATATAATAAATTTAATTAGATAATAATAAATTGAAATCAAATATGATACACAATTAAAATGATAGCAACTAAACTAACTAAGAACAAGCCTAGAATTAAGTTGAACCCCTAGTATGTTTCAACTATATTGATTCTCATTGTTAGTGCTACTTGTACTATGGGTTACATTCTTGACCACTTCAAGATCTACTAATTGTTGGGTAGATGCAAATTTGAATGTATGGTTGGGTTCACTTTATACCCTTCCCTCTTTGGAAGAGAAAATCAAGGAATTAAAGACACAAAAACCTATACATTATATATTATAAGTTACATTTCATTGGAAGTGAGCAAGGAATGTACCCACACGTACAAAATGCATCCATATAATTTTGGTCATGTGATGTAAATCATATGAGATGTAAAATTAAAAATAACACTAAATAAAGTGTACAATATATACTTTTGGTTCAATTATAAAATGATGTTAAATTAGAGCATTGTAGATTATACCAAAGTCCACAAACAAGTTGTTAGAAATTAATCTTTACTTAGGTGAATATTATTTATTATTTATATTATTTAAATACTTGTAGTAGTATTCTAAAGGAATCCCTATAAGTATTTTGTCTCATATGAGTATCCACACACATGTGAAGATGACTCATTTTATGACCTTTCTTTGGAGGAATATTAAGGCTTATGCGTTACTTCCTTCTTATGAGGATTTTGACACCTTGCACACACATAGGATGAAAGGTGGCACATGCATAGAAATGAGACTTACTTATGCAACTCCTTTCTCACCTATATTTATCGAGATGCTTCTATCTTTGTTTATTAGAAACATTACATGCTTAAGCTCTCTTAATCTCTCTAATTATAATCCTCTTTAGATATTATGTCATATTCATAATATATGAGGTTTTTTCTTTGTTTTCACCCCTTATAAAATATTGTGTGTCCTCTTGAATATTTGGTGTGCTTGCTCTCAATTTTCATCTTGGATGGTAATGTTTTCCTTCAAACAATAACTCTTGGGTTAGTACTTTCATTTATTTGATTTAATTATTTATTTCATGGTAGCAAAAGTGGTTTTACTAATCTTTGTTTGAGTTACATTGTTGAAGGTTTATCATCTTTCTTTGGATAAATCACCTTGGAGGCACACTCATAGAGAAGAGGAGTAGAGATTTGCTTTACTTAAAATTCAATTTTTTAATAATTTAATAATATTTTTTAACTTTGCTAATTTTATTGCGCAAGAAGCCAAAGCTTCTAGGATATTTTTGTGATTTTAGTTTAGATTTTAAATAATATCCATTTTTTCACTAATTTTGCAATTTAACATCGTTTGTTATAAAAGATTTCAGCAGGTGTGAAGATAATATGTGCAAAAAAAATTACATTTGATGTAAAATAACTGTTTTTTTTTTCCTAACCCAAGTAGTTTCTTGAAATAATAAGTCATTTTTTTTTTCAAATATAATTTTAAAAATAAATTTATCAACAATTATTTAAAAAATACAACAATGTGTAGATCTCCTACGGCTTCTCCTTGGGCACTGTCGCCCTCTTCATGCACGCTTCTCCTTGGGCGCCGCCACCCTCTACGTGCATGCCTCAATCTAAACCTTTATAACCTAAAATCCAACTACTCCCACCTGCGTTAAAACGTCAATTTTTTTAAAAATAATTAAAGCTTTCCCTCTTTTAATTTTGCTTTATAGTTTATTTTAAAAGTATAATAAAGAATATTCAAATATTAATAATATAAAATATTAGTAATAAAAAGTAATAATAATTTTTTATAAAATAGTATAAAATTTTACTTTCCTAAATTATTTAAAAGTATTAATTTTAAGTTCCATCTATTATAATTGTTTTATACAAAATATTAGTTGTTTTTTTATATAATTGTTTTATTTTTTAAATAAATTTAATATTTCAATTTTTAAACCTTAGGAAGTTTTGAATCTAAAGGGATTAATATTTTATTCATGATTGAGTTTTAAATTTTTTTAACAATATTAATTTTATCATAAAATATTCACTTAAAAGACTGTTATTTCTTTTCTATAGTTGTGAAATAATATTTTATCATTTTGTAGTCATGTCTACTCTAATTTTGGAAATTAAATTAAATTCTTTTAATTGTCACTCATGGATAACACATATTTCATTCATATTTTGATTCAAACATCTCTTAGATGTTGCAATGAATTCAAAGTCACAATTGGATTTGTTAGCATCAAAGGATGCTCAATGAAAGTGGAAGACTCAAAATGAAGAAGCTCTTGGTCTCATAGGAATTTTCATGTCTCCAAAACTCTATGTTGATAAAGGGAATTGTGTGAAATCATATGAATAATGGAAGATTCTCAAAACTATCTATGATAGTTCAAACAAGTCAAGGAAGATACAAATTCAAGATCAACTATAAGATTTGAGGTATAAATGTTTCAAAACTATGAATGATTTTATTTAAAAGTTTGATGCACTCAATAGTCAATTACATGGTTTAGGAGTAAAGCTTGAATCTCTTAGACTAATTCATATTATTCTTAAAAAATGTCTTCTCAGACAATTTCACTAGTTTATTACAAATGTTTATGCTCAATTAGCTATTCCTTCATTAGTTAGTCAACTTACTTATGATATTTTTTGAAATTATTAAGGCAAGAAGAAAAACAATTGATTCAATTTGGTAACCAATGCAGAAGCATCCAGTGGTGTAAGGGAAATCTTACATCACCCAAAAATATTGTATTTTCATTTGTTTGTAGTTTCCTTAGTTGTCTTGGGGCCCATGGCGACTCATGCAATCTTCGGGATAGCAAGAAGTTTGAAACAACCAAAAATAGTCACTGGCTATTTTTAGTAAGTTGCCTATTCGAGTCGTATGGATACAAAAATTGACCACAATGAGTGAAATTGAAAAATAAGATTTTTGGTGAAAGAATCATCTCAAAATCCTTTACCATTTGAAAGATATTAAATTTCTAGCCTGAGGAATTTCTTTAATGAAGTTTAAAACTGAAAATTGAGGCCCTTTGAAGCCCCGAAATAGGGTGTAAAATCTCTCAACTTTCAAATTTAGCAAAAGATAGTTGTAGATCTCTTCACAAGATTTCCAACGATATATTACAAATGAAAATCTGATGGTCGGATCAAATGTTATGTCCTTGAGAAGCTTCCCCACTAAAAAGTGAATCTCATTAAAATATCTTCCTAGGAAAAAAATTAAACGGCGGGACTTTTGATGCCAAAAGAAAGGGAAAAGTATGCTTTCTAGAACATTCTAGGGCGGTTATTGGGTAAAATAAAAGGGTTAAGTGGGGATTGTAGAAGGTGGCTCCATTAGTGCAGATTGTGGCTCCAAATAATATATTTTGTTTTTAGAGTTGATTTTGTTGTAATGAATCAAGCCCATGAGGTTGTAGCATGTAAGTTTTGAATTTGTAATTTCATTTTTTAAAAATAATTGAAAGTGAGTTATTTTTTCATCTCACATATTTTGTGTTGGTATCTATTGTTGTGATTTGTTTAGGTTTCAGGTGGTGTGGCCCTCATTAGTAACCTTTAAAATAGTGAGCATTATTGTATGTCTAAATATCATAAGAAATTTTTTAAACCTCTTGATAAACAATACTATAATCCTAAACCTTATCATAATAAAAAATGATACTAGGAAGAATAACTCTTATAAGAGGTCTCATTGTAACTATTGTGATAGAGATGGTCATTGGTCTAATACTTTTTCCAAGAAATAAAATGATAAAAATCTAATGAGGAAAAAAAATCGACCATATAAACCTAATAATAAAAAGTTTAACAATAATGTAAACAATCTAGATGAGCTTTTACTTGTAGTTATAATGCTTCAAACCTCTTGAATGAGTTATTAATTCAAGTGCCTCTCAACATGTTACTTCTCATAAAGAGGTATTTGAATCCATGCAACTCACATGTCGAATGCTCCACTTGAACTTGATAATAATCATATTTGTAAAGTAGAAGTAATTGGAGATGTGAATGCTCCTAATGGTAAGTTACATGATGTTTTGTACATTACTTAATCAAACACTAATTTTCTTTTAGTAGCTAAGCTTTGTCAAGATTATAGAATTGAATTTTATAAAGATATGTTTTATGTGATCGATCCAAAGAAAAATCATAAAGTTGTTGCTAATGTTAAATTAGACAATAATAATTTGTTCAAATTTTATGAGTTTTCTCATTCTAAATATTCTTTACTAACTACCATTGATTTCAATGTTTGCATGAAATAATTGGTCATATCTTTGATAACAATATTGCCTTGATGCAAAAATATAATATGGTCTAGAATGATTTCCTAGCATTGTTCCATTTAAAATTTGTATGCATAAGTTGCATGAGTGGTAAGATGCATAGAGACCCCTTTCCACAAGGTCAAGCAAGGAGGGGACATCATAAGTTATGTAACACCAAAATCGTAACCCTTGGAAATTTCACACTAGATTTTGCTCCCTCCTATGTACTTGGACCTAATTATGCACATAATTTCCTAAATTATGCATCCCATGGCCCATTTATATGTTTATTGGAAAATCAAATGTGCAAGATAAAAGTATGCATTTAACATTTTTCCCCCGACACTTTGGATCTTGAAAAAATGGGATATGGAATAGGGAACCCTTGGTGCCCTTGTCCTCTTAAAATAGCCCCAAATATAAATATGTCAATGTTGATAATTTATTATTTGAAATTTAAATCCTAATTGTCAACTATCATGACTTAATTTTTGGGAAATTAGATGAATTACATATAATTACGTAGTATTTTCATGATTTTAATCTTAAGAGATTTTATTAAGCAAATTGAAGATCCTAAAATTAGTCAAGGGAATATTTATCAACATTATTTTTAGTCAAGCATTGTGTCAATCCTTCATCATGTTTTTATATAAGATTATTCATGTTTAGTGGTCATTTTTTTGTGAGTACTAGCTCTTGTAGGTATTCAAATAAAATCAAGATAAGATGCAATCAATCCTTGAAGGTGATGAGCATGACTTCATTCCATCAAGGAAATTATATTTGAGTGGTGAGTTACAAAAAAATTTCAATTCAATACTTGTTTATTATTTAGCATTTATCTCTCAAAAAGATAAACTCTCTTTATCATCAATTTTTTCTATTGTGGAGGTAGAAATATGAACACAGGGTTTGATTGAGGTAAGCCCCTATATGGCACAACCCTTCCCCTCCTTTTGTATGTATAGGTTATAGATCTAAAGAATATTGAAAGAATATTGAAGATAATTTTCTCATTTATGCATTTAAACCATTCAATTTGATAAAATACAAAAGCTCCATTATCTCAATAATAGATGAAGATATGATAATGAGATTCATAAGGAAAAAATAGACTAGGGATCTAAAACCAGTACCCTTGGTGGCCTTTTCCACTCAAATAAGGCTAAAATTTAGATGATAGGTACATATGTGTTTGCTCCTTCCATTTCTGGTCTTCAATTTTGGTTGTCAATTTCCAATTTGTGTTTATTCATCTCAAAATGTTGTATTTTTATAGTTAAATTGCCACATCCTTACATTTCCAAAGAATGTAGATCCAAGGTTAATTATTTCACCTTTTAGGTTGTAAGTTAATCTCATGCCCTCGTTGATCTACAATTCTAATGTTTTGTAAGTGAAAAGTAGCTAATCCTTGTTAGATCTAAGGTCACTTTTCTAATAAAAAAACTTGTACCTAGTCCACAGTGACCTTTTGGGGCCCATGTGTTGGGAAAATGTGTCTCAACCTTGTAAATAGATAAGGTACTATTGATGCCAAAAGATGGCAAGGTAACAACCCTTTTATGGGAAACTCAGTTTATGGTGGACCTATTGCGCTAAACTAAGTGACCTCTAGATTTTAAAGAAGTCAACTTCTTCTATAATTGGGGGTTTGGAAAGGGAAAATGAAACATATATATAAAAATGAAATGTAACCTAAGGTGATGCACCAAAACATAGATATAGGCACAATAAATCATAGATTTAAGGGCCCGATCAACAATTTGCAATGTCCCAGACAAGCATAAACTTAAAGATTAAGGTATAAACAATTCATTCATTCACATAAAATAACTTTGCACACATATTTATTGACAAGAAGAGTCATATGACATGATCTAAGACAACAAAATTGCATTCAATTTATAGAAGTTCTACAAATGAATCATCCAACAATAGCAACACAATTTAAAGTTAATCAAATATCATAAGAAGAACAGAAAGGTTGAATGATTGGCACATTCTGTGAGTCTTTTTGCAATAATTAAAAAACAATAAAAAATTCCTGGTGTCTTTTCTTAATCTATGTTCTTTTTGAAAAATATTAGAACCTCCTCCTCTGAAAGAGAGAGGAGCATATATAGTCGAATGCTCCCATCACCTCTGAGAGTAGTAACAAAAAAGATATGAGAATCCTTGGCAATGATGCAAAGTCAAAGATTCCTCCTGACCGTTGCAATAGAAAAGACTCCAGCCAAAGCATCTGGTCACTCCAAGTTCAGATGCGTCCTCTGCAAAATGATGGCAGTGGTCCCGACAAGGTCGTGTAGACAAGTCTCGTTACCCTATTAAAGTAGTTATGACACGCGGCAGGATGTCATGGTCCTTGGTTTGCTCCATCCATTGTTTAAAAGAAACACCCGTTGAATAGACACATGGTGATGTCATGCAACCCAAGCTCATATTTTTCCCTCACTACTAAAATATTGTGCTAAGGAGACATGTGTAACCTACCTCATCCTTGTACCGACTGTGGGGCTTGCTAAGATATGCGAAGATGAAGCCATGTGGCATGCTGATAAAGCTCGACTCAAAAATGAAGGGAAGCAACTTTCAATTATGTGTAGAGCAGACACGTGGTAGTGCAATGGGGTTATTTTGTAATGCGAAGGGAAGAGATCCTTCGAGGAGTGAAAATTGGACATGTGGCAGAGGCCATGACATTTATCAAAAGGGTTGAATGACATTTAATGCAATGTGTGGGCTGATACTTCAACAAAATAAAGCTCGCAGGGAACTTGATGAATATTTATTCACAACTTTTGGCGACTACTAGGGGTGTTTCACTTGAGGAACATAGAACCCAAAATTTATTTGGCTGCAGACCAGGGTCTTACCCATTGGGCGATGACTAGAGTTTAGAGAGGGCATCTTGCAGTAGTAGCCAATCAGCCTCAGATGGTTTCGATATGTCACACAAATTCTCTTGTGCTCTGCTATGATCAAGCATTTCTTTATAAGGAAGCTCTGTTGGTAGACCGGCCCCAGACTTGCATAGGAAGAGTAGATGTGCAACTAGATCGATAATCCCTTTGATATCTACTTCTATGGGAGGCTGGCTGAAGCGTTGCAAGGAAGTTGTGTCCTGTCGCTTCTCTTTAGTTTTCATTGCAAGATACTTAGCTGTGGTCACATATCCATCCTCAAGAAATGGGTAAGGTAGGCCCATCGCAGTCAGCTAAGAGAAGCTTTCTCACACATTATCTAGAGTTGCACCCAAAGTAGCTGCGCATGCCCTAGTTTGTTTTATGGTTGAGTGGAAATGGAAAAACTTGTTCACCGTCTTGGTAGCATCCTTCTAATCATTGATTCCTTCTCTACTCGGGTCTTCTTCAGAGAATGAGTACAATTTGGTTAGTAGTCCCTGTGCTTTAGGTACCTTTTCCATGATGAACTATGGGAACTCCCCCATAGTCCTCTGAACCTCCTGGCTCAAACTTGTCGCTTGAGCCATGCACTAGAATATTGGCTATAACATCAGGCAATAAGACTTGACCTTCCCCTAGTATGAAGCATACAACTGTTGTGCCATTGCGAAGAGATGGCTAGGCAATAGGAGCCTGGGGAGTATTCTTTAAGAGGATGATCTCTGCATCCCTTGCATTGACATCATGCATTAGCTCCGCAATCCTCCTATTGGTAGATGCCAATTTTTCCTGAACATTAGCTACCTCTTTAGTCTATCTCTCCTTTGCTTGGCTATGGTTTTCTAGTTCTATGTCAAGGGAATACTTTTCCTCCCGAAGCTCCTCTTTTATTTGGGCCTTGCAACCCTCGAATTAGACATCCTTCTCCTACAACTTTTTCTCATATTGAGCTCGCTGCTAATCTAGCACCTCATCTTTTTGTATCATCCCCTACTCATGTTCAACGCTCTGTCATTCAAACTCCCCATTCCTTAGCAGCAAGTTCTACTTCACCAGAGTTAATTGGCTCTGGTACTCCTGATTCTTAGCACATAGCTCATTTATTATAGCGGGGTTGATGGATTAAACCTTTGCAAGTTCCTCCTGAAGCCTATTCCTCTCCACCTCTGCTATCAGTGATCTCTCCACCAAGCGCACAACATCCACTCCTAGGGATTTATCCCTATTTTTCCAAGAAACTAGCTCTTTCTTTCAAGGATTTCAGCTGCTCATCCATCTTCTTTAGCTTGTGGCCAAGTTTAATGAAATCAGAGGTGACCACTCATTGTGTTTCCTCCATGAGATCAACTTTATCCTACGGATGAGCTACCTTCATGTCAAGCCCCATGGCATATAGATCATAATCTTCTGGATGCATCTCCCCTTATTGCTTTTCCACGGTCGGGTACATGGTTGCAAATTTCAGCATTTGTTGAGTCTCATCATAGATAGTATGCACCTTCAGTTCTACTAGCTTGGGATCATCCTTGGATTTTTGATTTTGAATCCTACTAGCGCATGCCTCCTTTGTAGCATCATTTTGTGCAATAAAATGGGCTGGCGACGGGACTAGCCCACCTATGAAAGGAGCACCGAGAGGTAGGGCACATGAATAGGTAAGTTTAATTGGGACATGAAGTTTCTTCTTCTGGAGAGTGACGGTCTATAGGGAGAAATGAGGCACATGCCAAGGCTCAGTTTGTGAACCAGCAGAAGGGCTTGTCATTCGCCATGGTTCCATTGGTGAACCAAAGGGAAGACTCATGGGTTACAGTGGCAGGGGAGTAGTCATTGTAGATTATGCTTATTGTGAGAAAAAGGGAGGATCTGCGATGATAGTAGCAATATGGGTGCCAACAGTGGGTAATCTTTCAGAAAGTGAGGCAAAAAAGGACTAAGTCACAATGGCTGGTGTAAGGGTTTGTGGAAGAGTAAAGGAAAATGGATTCGCCTATGTAGACTAGGAGAAACCTCCCACAATCATTGTATCAAAGGTGGGAAAAGAAGGGCCAATACTCATGGTGGAGGGTGTTGCAGAGATAGTGGAGGATACCAAAGACTGAGAAGCAAGAAAAATAGGAGTGAATGTTACCTGTTGAATAGTCAACGATGCTCTTGACATGTTGGTTTCATATCTTCTTCGGGCTCCTGGCTGGCTATGAGCACTTGGCTTGTAGAGGGTTCTTGTGAACCTTCTTGGACAATAGTTTCTATGCATTATTGCTTTGCGGTTGGGGTTTCTCCAACCTCAACAGTCTCTACCGGCTACTAATGTGGCACTCTTATTGATTTAGCGGCCCAAGTGAGTGATTGCATGAGGCCCTCAAAACATTGAATCTCAAATTTGAAGCTACGTACGAGAGCCGCTTTGTGAAACTTTTCACTTGCTGAGTGGAAGACATTGGGGTCTCCACTTCTTCTCCTTGTTGTTTGGATTCATCTCCTAGGTTGTCATTCCCTCCAACGCTTGAGTCAAAGGTTGCATGTCCATCATCCCACCATTTTTCAAACTCTTCATCATCTTTCAAGCTTTCATAAGGGGCTTCAAGCTACTTTGTTTCCTGGGGATATACCCAAAAGGCTCTCATTTTTTCTAGAGTCCATTTCTTCAAATGTCATAACTTGTTGTACATGGTGCTCCCCTTCTTGACATTCTCATCAGCTTCCGATATCATCCTCTGTGGGAATATGCACCAGCTCAACCAAATATTCATCCTTATCTTCCTACGGGTTGTGCCTCTTTTCCTAGTAGGGTCAAGGAGCATGAATAACCCTCATGTGTGCATGTGTCATATCATTGAAAGGATTATATTTCCATTTATCACATATCAGAAACAACTGTATGTAACACCCGTCGTGCAAACCCCAGAGAATACACACATAGCAATTTTTTTTTTTTAAAACAATACTATTGACATGTAAGAACATTACCCATAATCACATAACACATTACATTACACTATTACACTTAGTTCTCTGGGGCACGTGAGGTTACTTCACAACAACTAACAATGAAAACAAAATACAACAACATAACTATTAATATTATAAACCATGAACAAGAATACATCTAATAACCAAGAGTGAGAATATTAATACATCACATAATACAATCATAATGAATCTATTTTAACAAATTACAATTGATCCTAACTATTACATCATTTTAATATTAAATTACAAGCTCTTGATTAATAATTACATCAAATTTCTCAACGTGTGGGATAATATAAATATAATGAAATCTGAATTACAGAGGAACACTGGTACAACTCCAACTGTGGAAATATTGAGAAGACAGGATGTTGATGGGGAATCCAACGGGTGCGGAGCACGTTCCACC
>VDFB02000003.1:582217105-582264602 GCA_007258455.2 Sequoia sempervirens
AAAAATATTTAATTAATTACTAGTCTAGCTGTGATGTGACCATTTTTAGGTGTATACACTGTGACATACAACACATCCTCCACCAACAAGGGTTTTCTAGACTCCCTCTGAAACTTGATGGTGCCAATACCAGTTGCATGGTACTTGGCATTATCTTTGAGCTCAATATAGAAATCTAGCTTCTTCTCCTTCAACTTGGTGAAACATTCTCTGACTCCTATCATGTGGCAAGAAGCCCTACTGTCAATATACCATACCCTATTAGCAATTGAAATTGAGAGACAAACAATGAGTGAAAACTCATTCTCAAATCATGATGCAAACTCATTCACCTATGTTGTAGTAGCAACTTGCTTCTTCTGCTTGTGCTTATTTTTCTTATTCAGACATTGACTGGCATAGTGACCCATCTGATGGTAGCAAAAACATTTTATCTTGCTCAGATCTTTCTTCTTCCCACTCTTGGAAGAAGAACCTTTTATTTTCTCTTTATTGGACTTCTTCTTACCCTCGCTAGCAAGAGCAATATTTTCTTCATCTTGAACCTTCTTCATTTAATCTCCTTGATGAGCACCTTCACAGATCTCCTCCTGAAAAAAATCATCCCAAAGCCTCACCCAATCGGGTAGCTTATCTTTGTCGACAACACACTTGACAAACACTTCCTAGTGCTTCAAAAAATAATTCAAACCAACTCATCTTCATTAATTGTCTCTCTAACAATAGCCAACTCATCCCTGACTTGTGTCAACTTGGACAAATAAGAAGTCACACTCTCACCTTTGGACATCTTGGTATTATGCAATTTTTCCTTGAGCATCATCTTACGACTTTGATAGTCGCTCTGATAAAATCTTGTGAGCGTATCCCACATCTCCTTGGTGGTGTATTTCCCCAATGAATGAGGAATTTAATGATCTCTTACTCCATCCAGGATAATCCTTTGAGCCTTGGCCTCTTTGACTTCATGCGAATCTAAGGCAATAGGATCATTTGTTGGTGGTGTCACTTTTGTACTAGCATAGATCCACAACCTGTTCTCCTTGAGAATGGATGTAATTGGAACCTTCCACTGCAAGAAGTTAGATGCACCCTCAAGCCTATCCTCGTATCAAACACTGGTTTCCATAGCCACAAAAAAGAACTGGAGATGAAAATCTAATTTTTTTTCTTGAAATCTACATCACAAATATTGGCTTCGTATTCAGAGTTTAGAGCTCTGATACCATGTTAATTTCTTATAACCCAACTACAGATCAATTGCACAATAAATTTGCAGAATATAATCAAATATCTGATTTATAACAATTAACACACTGGGTTAATTAACAACTAATAACAGCAGAAGCAAAAATAACAAGAATCCAATCATAAATAGACAATAACACAGATATACCCAGGAAACCCTAGTGCGGGGAAAAACCTGCAAATGTTGGGTCTTCTATTCAGCCTAACAACAAACTTTTCTTTCAAAAATACAATACAAGTTTTCTATAGCAATCTTACATATATAGAACCCAACTGCTTTACTTAGCGTGCAAGGAAAGAAAAATTCCTTGCATTCTTTGGCTTTAAATCACACATAAAATCACTCTTGGATTTATCTTATCCTCACAAACTCGAAAACATTCTATTAAAAAATAAAAAATCTGTTGTTGCTAAAAATCCAACTTGAGTTGCTTTAAAGCAACTCCACATCCCACCTTTCGAGCTAGAAAATCAACATTTAAGGCCACTATCCACAATTCAATACTCTCAAAGATCTTAATTAATTTTTTTTATGTAAAGGTAATTGCACCAAATTCAACAATTGCTTAACATAGATTGTCATCTATACTTCACATATAAACATGATCAAGATAGTCTAATTTAAATTTCCAGTAATTTGATTTTCATCTGGGAAAAATCAATCTAGTATAATGAATATTCCAATAATCTACTAAAACTAAACTACGAACTTGGGAAAACCTAAATTCAATTACTTCTAAACTCATTTTTCATTTCAGCTGTGTACAAAAGTCTTGTGTAAAGACTACAAGTTATAAGTATCTTTTGATTGAATTTGGTCGATAATTTGATTTTCATGTAGGAAATGAAGATAAAAATCATTAAAAACTAAAACCAGTGGTGACTTTTTCACTTTAAGATAGTAGCTTGATAGAGGAGGTAAACACTCCTAAAAATTATTGGCATCTTGGGAAAATAATGGATACACCATCACTATATGTACCTTCTAAAAACTTCACCAAAATACCCCAATTCAATGTATCAGCTTAATCTTTCACGAATTGCATCACTATTAGTCTTATTTGTTGAAAAGCATACATTAATTCACCTAGGAAAACTGAGGAAGACATTGAAACAATATAAAACACTACAAGGGTGATCTAGCTGGGAGAAGAATTGTCATTACAGTTTGCAATCACACAGCATCTACAAACAGTAAATAAGACATCACACTATTGATCAATCAATGACACAACAAGCATGTTGGTTGAGATCTTGTGTATCGTTTGAAAGCAGGTGGTAATTTTAATTTTAATAAATATACTCTAAAACCCTCATCACATCCTTATTTTTAGGTTACAGCTTGTGAAATTGGAGAAGTGGCCGGTCAATACCAGCGAGGTAGAGTTTGAAGGGGCAGCAGGGAAAGCAGCAAAAAAACCAGTAGAAAACATCTGATAAAATGGATAACCTGAATGCTTCACAACTAAATTACTTTATTTCTTTCTTATTAGTTTTGATGTAACTTTCTTGGCTATGTCTTGCTTGTATACTTATAAAAAAGAACCAAGTGAAGCCCTAAAAAATGCATCTTCCAAACTAACACAAGTAGTAGTCCATATTAACACCAAGGGTGCAGCCTTCCATGAGACCACATCTCTTTGAAGCATCTTGTCAAACACTTCGCGTGCCTTTTCTATGCTTCCACATTTTTCATACATGTCTACCAGGGTAGTTGTAACTACATCTAAAAAATTCCCTCTATCCTTTGTGCTTTGGTGGATGTCCATACCTGTTCCAAATCCCTCATTTTGCACAAGTAGGGAGAATTGTGAAGTCTGAACTGTTGCTTACAGCTACTACTTGCTATAAAAGTGAAAGGCATTCATTTTCCTCACATAAACCCTAGCAAGAAAATGCGAGCCAATTCTAAGCATACATACCCAATTGCAAGTAGTATTAAAAGCATGCCAAAAAGTGGAATTACATTTGCAAAATCACCATACAGTTTTTCCTACAATAGCGGTTTGGTAAAATGCAACTTGTAGAGCCCGCATAAGATGCAACTTGCAAAGGGCGTGTAAAATGCAACTTGCAGTTTGATATTTCCCACGAAGTGTCGTATTCGTAAATAAAAGACTGGTGGGAAAATTAAAGGGCAGGATGACTTTGATCATTGGCAAGGTTTATTGATAACAATGAGTCATTGATTAAGCATTTGAGATTGATCAACTTCATATTGGAAACGCCTTTGGTGTAAACTAACTGTTACAATAGTTCTTAATATTAAAGACAACAACAATAAATAATATTGTGTAATAGTTGAAGCCGATTTTGGAGTCTTTTACCTATTTTTGGAGTCGTTTGAGGATTTGATGGTGAGACACATGGAGAATCCAATGAAGTTTCACCACGTGGATGTGGTGTGGTCTGTGTGCATTGTTTCCTCATGCATTGCCTACTAATATCAACCTCTTTCATGAAACTCATGGCCTGACCTTTAATCATATTTCTAATTACTTGTAAACATCAAATAATCAATTTCACAAAACTTAAAGTATCATTCACTTAAAACTATTGAAGTAGTTCAACCCATTTAATGTATAACATATATTTAACTTTATTGAAAAATTAAAATTTAAGAAAAAAAAAATCCTAGAGAAATATTAGAATAAACATTAATTATAAAATAGTCTTAATTTAATAAAATAAATAAATGTTATGTAATGGTTAGTTTTTATTATCATATGTTTGGTAAATATTTTTATGGATAAATTGTGTGTTAGTATTTTGGTTAAGTTGTACGTTTTGAGTATCAAAAATTTAAGTTTCAAATAAAAAATGTGTACAATATCTATAATATTTGTGTAAGAATTTTTTAAAATAGAAAAAAGAAAAGAAATGGATGTTTTATGGTCCTTAAGTGTAATTACTACTATAGAATCGTAATCTATTAAGCTATCCTTATTTGTATTAGTGACAATAGGCTTGATTACTTATGTTTGTATATTTATTAATAAGTATATTTATGTTTATTTACAAATAGTATTAGTAATGATAAATATTATTTTTAGTGATTATTTAATATAATTAGAATAGTCATAATGTTAAATTATTTATATTAAAGTAATATTGAAAATGACATAGTAAAGAAATTTAATACCAAAGAAAAAAGATGGTGCAAGTTGGTGAGCAAGAGCGAAAAAATGCAGAGGAGAAAAGGAGGCGATGGAGCAACATGGTGGAGGATGGTGAGTCGGGGAAGAAGGTAGAAGGATTCGTCAACCAGTAGAAGGTGGATCACATCCTGTAGTGGGTATTCAAGAATGGAGCCTGGGTGGATAAGTATCACCTACACTAGGTACATCAGAATGGAAGCATGGAGAATTGAGATCGCAACTAGAGAAAAAGTCAACTCGAAGATGGCAAGAGGAGGGCTCCTGAACAAAAGCTGAAGACAATAGTGCGCCGAAGGAACAAGCAAGGATGGAGCATGCGCAAGCACAGGTGTGGGTGGTTTTAGGAAAATGACCACCATGGGAAACCATTGGATCCCAATTGGTGCAACAAGGGCAGTGGCATTCAAAAGCACACCAGCAAAGTCTAGAGAGTTAGGGGTTCAAGAAACACTAAGCTGGGAAATGAAGGAAAAATGAGCCAACAAGTGGGAGAAGAATTTGAGTTTGGAAGAATATAATGAATTAGAGAGACCGGTATCTGTTCAGAAGGAAAACAAACAAAAGAAATTTCCAAAACAAAGCAAGCGAAGGTTACTGCTTGCGACCGCGAAGAAGTAAACTGTACCAAATGCCTTCCGAAATAATAGAAAAAGAGTGATCAAACTGATGGAGAGATCTTTTCTTTCCAAGTGGAATGGCCTAGGCTACCCTAGGGAGGAAATCAAAGCATGGTTGGAAACAAATCCAAAGACCAGGTAAGCATCTACTAGCTACCAAACTCTTTTTTCTCATAGAATGTATAGATCAACAATTAAAGCTAGAAATTATAGAAGGGAAACCTTTGTTTATGAATGGCCATAGTTTTCATTGCTTAAATTGGAGATCAAGTTTTGATCCCTGGAACTACAAGATAAACCAAATCCCTACCTAGATCAAGCTAGTGGATCTGCCCTCATAATTCTAGAATGTGGAGGCTATGGTGAGATTAGATGATGCCCTAGGGGTGTGCTTAAGGGTGGATGAGGACTTCATAATTGGAAAAGATGGGGTTGAAGCCTGCATACTAGTAGAAATAGATGAGGGGGTTGGAATCTACAAGAACATAGAAATATTGACAAAATATGGAAGTTGGCAACATGAGATAGAGGGCATATAGAAAATTCATTGCCAACAATTCACTGATGGAAAATTCACCGCCAGCAATTCATTGTGGGAAAATTCACCACCATGACAAATTCATCACCAAGTAAAATTCACTGAGGCAGAAAATTAACCGCCATTAATTTTTTTTAATATATATTTCTATAACTTTGAATTTTTTTAAAAAAATAAAAATTCACCACTGTTACAATTTGCAAACAATAAAAATACTTTACCCATAGTAATTTCTATTCATCTCAATAATAATTATTGATTTATTGAGACACCCTCTAAGATTATTTTTTACGTTTTATTTATTGAATACAGGAAAATTAATAATTATACACCTCTATAATTGCCAATAATTGATTTATTGAGATGATTTATTTTTGTGTTAGGTTTTTAACTTTTTTAAATTTTATTTTTATTATAGATGATAAAATAAAATATATTGAAAAATATTTTTATTTTTATTATCATAAATCAAATTCTCTAAAGTTAATGCAATTAATTTTTTATTATCTTAAATCAAATAATTCTTTAGAAAAAAAAATCAAATTTTTCAAATATATATTAAAAAATATTAATGGCGGTTAATTTTCTGCCTTGATGAATTTTTGGCGGTGAATTTTATTTGGTGATGAATTTGTCATCGCGGTGAATTTTCCCGTAGTGAATTGTTGGTGATGAATTTTCCATCGATGAATTGCTGGCGATGAATTTTCCTAGAGCCGAGATAGAGATATGGGAAGGAGTAGATCCAAAAAATGCCTCTTTAGAAAGGCATTTTTGGAAGGCACTTCAAACAGGGTAAAGGAGACTAATACAAGTAATAAAGAGAGGGAAGAACCAAGGGATGGAACATCCCAGGAAGTGGCAACCAAAATCACAGAAAATACAACTAAGGACGTTAGAGTTGAGCCCGAGCAGAAGAAGTCTGGAGGAGTCGCTCAAGAATGCAACAAAGCCCCCTTACCAATAAAGGAAAAGCAGGGGCTGGGAAAAATTTAGGCAAAGGAAGCTCTCAATGCTCTTATGGAGGATGCATAAGAACTCCAGAAGGACATCAAAACCAAACTTTGGAAACTAATAAAGGAAGTAGAAAGGGTAGAATTGGAACCCCAGGCAACAGGAGAAGGGGCTTGAAAGAATAAGCAGAACACCAAAGTAAACAATTTAGATGCTCTTTAGGAGGAAGAAGATGACTTGGCACAGTCTGAAGAAGAGGAGAGTGATCAATTCTTAGATGGAGAAGTTGATCCCTAGGAGGAGGTAGAGGAAGGTGAGGTAGCTTGAACAATCAGAATCAAAGATAAATGTGCCTAACATAAAGAGAAAATCCAAAAGGGGCAGGAAAACAAACAAATCCAAGCTAATGATGGCAGGCAATGGCTTTGGTAAAAAAAAACATTGGTTATTAGGAAGGAGAGCCTCCTTCCCAAGGAAAAATGAGGATCATAACATGGAATGCCAAGGGCATTAATGCCCCTGACAAATGGTGCATGGTCAGGTGCCAAATTGACCAGTCAAATGCAGACATAGTTCTCATATAGGAATCAAAATGGAGTAAGGAAGAAGGTCAAAGGAGATTGTGCAATTGGAGATAGTGGAAAAGTCAATTCAAGGAGGCTACATGAGCATCTGGTGGTCTGGGAGTCTTATGGAACCCTCTCACAGTAGATGGGGAAGTAGAAAAAGAAGAAGACAATTGGAAATTGTTCAATTTCAAAGATCTAAGAAGTCATGACATGATCTTTAGTATCAATATAAATGGGCCAATAGCTACAGTGGCAAAAAAACAAGTGGGACAAAATATCAAGTGAGCTAGAAAATAGGAGAAATGAGATGGTGATGGTAGTTGGAGACTTCAACACAACCTTGAACAATGAAGAGAAACAAGGGGGTTTGCAAAGATCAATTTCCATGAACAAAGATATTTCTAGGAATTTGTAGACAGAAATTTGTTAAGGGATGTGCAACCAAAAATGGGACATTTGCATGGTCTAATAGGAGGAAGGATTTTACCAACATAGCAGAAAGATTGGATAGATTCCTGCTCTAGGGAGATTGGGGAGAGATAGTAGCCTCATAGGAAGCTCACATACTACCTTTCACAGGGTTAGACCATTTCCTTGTCTTACTGACATTTGGGTAGGATGACCCCCCTAAAGGATGCCCTTTCAAATTTGAAAACATGTGGCTGAGAGATGATCACCTGTCGGAGCTATTAGAGAAGTGGTGGAATGAGATCAAGTTTGGAGATGAATTAGAGCTTTTCAAGATAAGAAAAAATTTGGGATGTACATCAAGAATAAGCTCAAGAAATGGAACAAGACACATTTCAAGAACATATTCTAGGAGAAAGAGAAGCTAGAGCAAGAAATCAGAATCCTAAATGAACACATAACAGAGAAAGGAATGGATGCAAAGGATTTTGAAAATGAGAAATGTTTGAAAGATGAGCTAGAAAAAATTTTGAAGAGGGAAGAGTGTTACTCGCGACAGAAGTCAAGGGAAACATGGTTGAAAGAGGGTGACAGAAACACCAAGTTCTTTCACAAGTCAACAATATCCAACCGAAACAGGAACAAGATTGCAGAAATCAAGAAGGATAATGGAGAAGTAGCACAGTCTATTGAGGAGATTAACAAGGAGGCGGTCAAATTCTTTGAAGAAATTCTAAACAAAGAAAGCCAAGAAAACAGGGCAGCAAGGGATAATATTTTGAGTGCAATTCCCACAATCGTAAAAGAGGATCAGAATAGGCGCTTGTATCAAAAGATCTCCTTGGAAGAGGTCAGGGAAGCAGTCTTCCAGATGAACCCTAACAAGGCCCTAGGCCCTGATGTATTCCCAATCAGCTTCTTCCAAAAGTTTTGGGACATAGTTGGGAGAGATCTAGGGGTGGCAGTGGAGGAATCAAGAAGAAGAATGACAATGCTAGGGGTAGTGAATCACACATTTTTTACTCTAATCCCCAAGAAAAAAGATCCACATACAATGAGTGATTTCAGACCAATCACACTATGCAACACAGTGTACAAGGTGGTCACAAAAATAATAGCAAATAGACTCAAGGAAGTATTGAACGAGGTGATATCAGAAGAACAAAGTGGCTTTGCACCAGGACAGTCAATAGTGGAAGGAATAATCACTACTCATGAAACTATACACTCGGCTAGAAAAAATAAAGATGCCTACATGACACTAAAACTGGACATCCTCAAAGCCTATGACATGGTAGACAGACAATTTCTCTTGGAGGTGTTGAGGAAATTTGGATTTGGGGAGAATTGGATTAAGTGGGTTAAAAGTTGCATCTCTATAGCTAAATTCTCAGTGTTGGTGAATAGATCTACTCATGGCTTCTTCCGCTCCACAAGGGGGTTAAGACAAGGTGATCCCCTATCCCCATTCTTGTTCATAATCATGGTAGGGGTGCTTGGGAGAGGGATTCAAAGACTAAGAAGGGAAGGAAAGTGGAAAGGTGTTCATGTGCCCAATGGAATGGAACCCTCAACACATCTCCAATTTGCAGATGGCACAGTCCTGATGGGAGAGGCCAGTAGGAGGGAAGCAAGAGTGATCAAAATTTTCTTAGATGACCACTGTAGGGCTTCAAGACAAAGCATCAACTGGGAAAAATTGGAGGTCTTTTTTCTAAATACTCAACCAAGCCTGCAAAGAGATTTAGCCAAAATCCTGAATTTGAGAGTAGCAACACTGCCAGGTTGCTTCTTGGGGATGCCCCTTTTTGTAGGTATCAATAAGAAGTGCTATTGGGAGAATTTGATTAATAGCTTCAAGAACAAGCTGGGTACTTGGAAAGGCAAGTGGTTGTCCTCAGTAGGAAGACTATTAATGGTCAAATCAGTCTTGTCAACTATCTTGGTGTACTCAATGTCATGTTTAAAACTACCTAAAGCAGTGGAAGAGGCCCTCACTCAAATTTTTAGGAAATTCTTTTGGAGTGGAATGGGGGAACAAAATAAATTTCCCATATTGGCCTAGGACAAGGTGTGCACACCCAAGGAGGCTGTTGGGGTAGGCATCAAACAACTGTCCATAATGAATCAGGCCATGGGGCCAAACTGGTCTGGAACATTCACACAAAAGGTGAGCAAAGGTGGGTCAGAATCATGAGGAGAAAGTATCTAGACTCAGATGATCCGGCCATAATTCTCACTACAATAAACCCCCCGAGAGGATCATCAATATAGAATTTTATATTGGACTGTAGGGATATAATAACAAAACATGTAACTTAGGAAGTCAAAGATGGGAACAGTGCATCCTTCTGGAATGATTCTTGGTGTAGAAAACCATCCATCAGCAATACTCCAGGCTTGGATGAAATCAAAGAAGAATCGACAAGGCTTTGGGGGAGCAAGGTAGCCAACTATGGCAGGAGGATTTCCAATCGAGAATCCTACAGTTGGAGCTAGAATGATCTCCAAACCCTTAATGCTCCTCAAGCACAAAATGATGCATTAGTAAAAATCCTCAAAGGTTGGTATTTTGTCCCATCCAATGACAAGAACATTATTAGATGGTGTGGGTCTTCAACAGGCACATACAAGGTGAAATTTGGATACAAGATTAAGGAGATGGCTATGGCTCGACAAGACTAGCCATGTAAATTGATTTGGGGGAGGAAATGCCTCCCCAAAGCTAGAGTGTTTGCTTGGATGGTGATACAAAGAAGAATCCTCACAAAGGATAGGCTAGCCACCTTTGGAGTACAAGGTCCGGGAAGATGTTCTCTATGCAAATAACATGAAGAGTCAGAAAACAATCTTCTCTTGACATGCCCCTATGCAAATGAAAGCTAGAACATAGTGAGAGACAAACTAAACCTGCAATGCCCCATGCCAGCAGATCTTTCATCCTAGTTCAAAATGTGGCGACAAAAGGGCAATAAATTAGTTTTTGGAGGTATATGGAAAATAAACCCATCCATTGTTTTATGGGAGCTATGGAAGGAACAAAACAAGAGAATCTTCCAAGGGAAAGAGATGAATAAAGATAGACTCTAGGACAAAATTGAAAGAGCTATAGTAGAGCTGGTCAATGAGGATGCTCAAAGCAAAGAAGGCAAACAAAAAAAATTCACAAACTGGGATGATTGCCTAACCAAAAAAAAATTTGTGCTCAAACCTCCACTTCTGAGTGGGAATGGATCAACTTAGTCAACCAAGGCAAAGAGAGCAGAAGTGGCATGAAAGGCGTCAAAACTAGGATGGATAAAGATCAATTTTGAGGGACCATCTCTCAAGAACTTAGGACTAGGTGGAGTTGGTTGCATCACAAGGGATGTTTAGGGCAAGACCCTAGTAGAAAAATCCACACCTCTAGGAATTTTCTCAAACAATGAAATTGAGTTCAGAGAAACAACCATAGGTTTGCAGTTGGGGCTTGATTTGGGAGTGAAACAAATACATTTGGAAGGAGACTCGATGATCACGATCAATGCCATTAGGAGAGGCATCACTCCTAATTGGAAACTCAATCATTTGTTGCAGAGTGTCAAACAACTGGAAAATAGGTTCGAGGCCTTCAAAATTAGCCATATTTACTGAGAAGGTAATGACAAGGCGGATGAGTTGGCAGAAAAGGCATAAAAAAATTCCATGTAGGCAAAGGACAAAAGTTGGTATTCAAGGAAATTACCATCAACGACACTTCAAATGGTGGCGAAATAATATCACATGGTATCGAGGACAAAATCTAGGAGATTTATTTGACAAGAGAGGGGTCATCAATAGAAGGCAATAGAGCAAGCAAATCAAACAAATTCCTTATTACCATGCATTAATTTCACTAAGTACCACCAGTAAGGTGGTGGCAAGAAAACACACTCCAAAGGGCACGAACATAGAAAAGATAATTATGAGAAAATAAGGCCTTCAGTGTTATAAGGCCTCGACTAGTGTAAATTTGCTCAAACACAATAATGGCATACCAGAAATAGTGAGCACTAGTGAGTTTTAGAGAAGTGGTGCAGCTGGTGTGTGGTAGCCCAATGGAGACTCCGCTATCCCTAGATACATCAAAACAACAACAATCTTTCAAAGGTGAAGTGACAGACAAAATGTTGCATGGGTTGCTAGCCTCCTCTCATCCTCTAGTCCTCTGGGCGACCAAGAAGGTCGTAGGACCAGAACTCCTAAGGGCGTATCACAGGTTCAAGTCAAATTCAGAGTTTCCAGCCATGTTCTTGGTTGTTCTCTTGCACATGGGTGTTTCGAAGGAAGTGGGAAAGAAGCTGACATAGATGGTTTTCATTCACACGTGGCTAGGAGACATTGATGTAGCCTTGGACAACATGGACAAGAACAAGCGAATCCCAATACCACAGAATTATTACATGATGTGAATGCATGGAAGGGAGGTAATGAAATTTCCTCTGATTCGAACCATTGACCCAGAATGGTTCAAAAATTTGTGGGATGAGCGTGAGTGAAGCATTTCCTTCCTTCTCAAAGTAACCAAGCTGGTGACCAACCTTCCTCGAGGATGGACAATGAGGTACATGGAGGATGAAGGGATTTCTGAAGAAATTGTTGCAAGGGATGATGATGACTAGGACTTCAGCTTTGGAGAGGAATGGTGTCAGAACAACCCTAGAGACCTTGAGGAGAAGGCAAAAGGACCGTCCCATCATAATTGTGGAGCGTACTACCCAGTAGTAGCGAATTACATTGCATACATGAAGCGCACAGAGTCGGATGATGATGAGGAGTGAAGATGCCTGGTCTAGTACAGTATCAATAATATTATAGCTTTATTATAGTGATAGAAATAGTATTAAGTATAGCAAGCAAAAGTCAATCCTAGGGTAGTCAGTAATGCATGTGTCTTAATCAGGCCATTTTGTATTGAAATTTTTTGTAAATTCATACTCATACTGGATAGGAAAGGGATTTAGTGAAGGTCATTTTGTCAGGGAAGGCCATCAAGGAAGATTTTTGGTTACCAGAAACTTATGTAATTTCCTTTTTTGAAGCAATACAGGGTGCTGCCCCTTAGCAGTGATTTACCTAGCAAAAAAAAATTTATTGAAAATGACATAAAAGTTTCTATCAATTTAAAAATATAAATTTTCCTTAGAAAAGTATTTTTCAAATACTTTTTTATGTTAAATATTTCCTTAATTTGCATGGTAAATTTAGAATTATAGTCCATTTAATTACTTTAGATTGAAATTCAAGTTATAAATTTTACCTATAGATCTTTGATATAGCCAACCTTATTTATAACACTCTTAAAATTATAATCTTTAGGCCACTTCTTTAGTATTCAAAGTGTATTGTCTTGTATCCTTTCTAATTTGACGTCATTCACAAATCAGTCAATATAAAGCAACAAAAAAATATAAAAAATCAAATCAAATAAGTTCCTAGAAAAATGTTCAATAGTAATAAAGTACCACCTATTTCTAATCAAATACATAACAAAGTTATTATATTTTCCAAAGTTTATGTGCATCATAGACATAATTTCATAAGAAAGAGTGTAGCCAAAAATCTAGTACTTTATCCATAAACAAGAATCATCCATTTTGAAGAACACTATAGTGTGTCATGATGGTCACATATGTTCATATTAACATGTTTCAAAATGCTAGGTACACAACAACCTACAATATAATTTATAGTTTTCTATATTCCTTTCATTGTAATTCAACTTTATTCAATAAAAAAAATTATAGTTTTCTAAATATGTACCAACTTCACATCAAATTGTCTCCATCATATATAATGTCAATATGGGCCCAAAAATGCTAGAGAATGTGATGATTATAATTATTTTTCCAATAAAAAAATTATTACAATTATTATTTCCTTGAGCTATACATAAGAAGAAATGTAACTTGATTATTTTTTTCCAATAAAAAAAATGATTATAATTATTATTTCCTTGAGCTATACATAGGGAGAAATATGATTCCAAAATATGTACCCACTTCACATCAAATTATCTCCATTGTAAATGGTAATATCAATGTGAGACCAAAAATGTTAGAGAATGTGATGATTATAATTATTATTTTCTCAAACTATACATAAGAAGAAATAATATTTCTAATATTTCATTTAATATCATTTTACATATAACATATTTTCTCTTAAATAAATAATAGATTTCTTTTACTTTTTAAATATTATAAATAAAATTTTAGAGAGATAATAAGAGATTTTGATCAATTGATAAGTACAATTAATGATAATTAATTAAAAAGACTAGTAAATATCAAAATTGCCATAATTATCTTTTACCAAGTAGAATAAATAAAAAAAATTTAAAAAAATTGCTTTAACACATCTATGAAGACAAGTTCAGATGTTATAAGACCATATTTCACAAAGAATTGGGAAGATCAATACTAGTTTAATCCATGCCAAGCAACTAAATTATACTACACAAACAAAACAATATGAAATGAAACCATGAATCTCACATGGTAAATAATGCAAAATTAAAAGTATCCCTTAGACATTCATGAGGATACACCTCAATAGGTGGTATAATATTGTATGATTATGGATAAAATGATGAAAGAATGTGGCTTCATTCCTTATAGATGGCTAATTAGTAGTGTAGATTTATTTTTTCACCTTCTTTTAAGTTAAGTGATTTATTTGCCTTCATCCCTAGTTTTTCATTTTATTTGTGTTCCATTTCGATGGAATATTATCCTTAAAGAAACTAGGTTACATGTTTTCTCTAGTTTTTCATTTTATTTGTGTTCCATTGCAATGGAATATTATCCTTAAAGAAACTAGGTTACATGTTTTCTCCAAGTTGATCCTCAATTTGCATGAACCTCCTAATAAATTATAGGATTTGAAGAAGGCTTTCTTTGAAAACCCTTTAATGTGTCTTTTGTTTCCTACATGGGAAATTTTGTATTTCTCGGTGTGACCTTACTCATTGTGCTAGAGAATTTTCTCAAATCAAAGTCATCCTTATCAATTTTTTTATTGTATAAAGAAGAATAAATCAAATTATATCAGCAAGAAATTTTCCTTCTTTATGTAATGATGGCCTGGAACTGGTGTTTTTATTTTTGTTGTAACAACATGTCTTGATGATACTTTTGTAAGCTCTAAAGGTGGCCTATTTGGCACCAATGTCATCCTTATCAATTGAGTTTGGAGTCCACCCTACTTTGAAAATCAAACCCAAAAACATGAAAAAGCTAGATAACAGGGTGCCTTTGAACCAAATAATGTTAGAGACAAACTCATGGTCATGTGATCAGTAATGTGGTGAATACATCCTCTATAGTCTCCCAATCTATGAGATTACATATCAACAATCCAACTCATACCCAAAATGGTGTTGTAAGAGATGTTTCTTGTCTTCAACACTAGAAAACCAAAAACTCATGTAATAATTGTTTAGAAGGTAAGGTGATCTCTTTTTAGTTACCTAATTAAATTATTGATGCCATCTCAGACTATAGAGAAAAAAATTATCTTGTTCTTTCTCAAGGAAATTTTTTCTAAACAATATTTCTTCATATGAACCCATAATAATTGGGAGCTAAAGGGGTGGACTAGAAAACTATTTAGGGGCCTTGGTAGGGGTTATGTCTCATGCACTTTTGTTGACCTAGACCATACTCATCCTACTCTGAAATATGGATCTTAGATAATTTGTGGCCAAACCTGTTATCTTCAAGCCTAGGACATTGGTTTTCATCTAGAAGGAATAACCAAATCAAAATACCCTATGTGGAACTAAATTTCCCTTTCTCAATCTAGCTGTTTGCCTATTCTTGTAAGACATCACCTCTTAATTAGGGAAGGTACTTTGGTGTTAGAAATATTCCCATAAATGGGCCAGCCTACATGCACATCCTATATTTTTATTGAGATGGACTCGACACAGTCTCTTCCTAGTTCTATCAAATTGGTTGGACCTAGTTTCAAGTTTGATCAACAAATTGTTTACCTTAACAAACCTATTACCCACTTCTACTATTGTAGGGAAGGATACCTCATTCGTGAATGTCCCTTCTATAAACCAAGAATAACATAATAACCTCTAGCTATTTTAGTTCATCCCACAACACTATATACCACTTTTTGGCCAAAGTAGGACATTGAAATTAATATTTTTCACCAAATCTTCACTTTCTGACCCTATATCAACTAAACCGTTAAGAATTTAAAGATCATGTGGACTAGTGATTTTTGAGATGTTTTATATAGATTATAAATATATAATTTTTAAAAGTAAGAAATAATTTGTGAGTTTTTTATGTAACTCGTAATAACCTATTTTTTATAGTTAACAATATTTTTGAAAAATGGCATTACATAAGTGAAGCATAAATTTATATGTAGAAAGGATAAAATTATAAATTTTTAGAAATAGATTTGTAACACCAATATCTAAGGCATGTATATTTTTTCATAGATTTTTGTTGCATATTTTTTTATAGTTTTTTAAAGTGAGATTAACTATAATTTAACCATAGGATCCTTTGATAACACATAATTTTTTTGTATGCATCTAAATTAACTTTTTTTGTTGAAATAAGGACATCAATACCTAGTGCATCAATATTTTTTAGATTTTTTTCTCTAGTTTTCTATTTTTTTGTGTCTGTTAAGCAAAGACCTTGATGCTCAGTGGAAAACCTAAATTCACAAAAAATAAAAATAAAAATATAATAATAAATTAAATTATTCAAAATTATACTTTTTGGAAAGCTTATAAGAAGATTTATGTACTAACAAAACATAATTTATAAATGACTTCATTTGATCCCTCCAAAAGTAAAGCAAAAATAGTTTTTTGTTAACATTTTGATAGGTACAGAGGAGACTCCATTGTAGGTATGATTTAAGAGTAGAGGGGTTTTATACAAGGGAATTTTATCTAAGGGGGTTTGATCTAACAATTTTATATTAAATCCCTTTAGATGAAACCTATCAAATCTTAAATCATTAAAATTTCTAAAAAATATGTGATTTTAGGCAAAAATCAGGATGTGCCAAAAGTGGGACACACTATTGTGACAACTATTTCACAACCTACCTTTGCTGCTCCTATTAATGAAAATATACATGATTATTCACCTAAGTCCACCCTACCCTTGACAATAATATATCCTCCAATTCTCCCCATCCACCCTCCATCCCTTCATCCCCTCAACAACTACCCTCTCCCTTTGGATCCAAATCTTTCAAGGACCCAGTGGTTGATTATGGAATTAAAGCATATAAAAGGAAGAAGGAGGATCCTATCCTTAGCAAAAATCTTCCCAGGTTTCTTTCCCACCCTCCCAACCCAATAGTCCAATTTATTCTCAAACTCAAGTGTTAACTTGGGGATGCCTTGACCAAGATCACTCAAATATCCTAGAAACTTATTATGTGGGAAATTAGTTCAATGTGTTACTTGTGGATGAGAAAACCATCCCTGAATCATCCCAATGAAGTGTCATATTTAATCCTAGAAAGTGTTAGGTTTGACTATCCCTGCTCATAAACATCAAGTCAATGTTTAGTTTATCTAGTATAACCAAACTTATGTCCTCATGCTTCAAGAAGTGAAAGTTAACATTATACACTTCAATGCTACCCTTGTTGACATCTAGAAAGAGGCCCTTTTCCTCCATACTAATCATGATGATAGTGGGGAGGTGTTATTTTAGGTTTGCCCCTTGGCTAGCTAATAAGGTTGTGACTACTAATTTTGGTCCCAACAATCATTGTGTTTAGGCCAGTGTTATCATTAATTATAGTCTTGTTGGATTTTATTTTGTCTATGATCTTAATTATCCCTCTTAGAGAACCATTTTGTGGGAATGAATTCATTTACACCTATCTAATGCTCAATGGATCTTGGGGTTGACTTTGACATGGTTGAACATCCATATGATTGTAACTAGAATAGCTCTCCATGCCTATCCCAATCTGAATTTGAAGCTTAGAACTTGGCCTAAAATATCCTTGGAGTTCATGACCCCATTTTGGGTAAATCCATCATTCATAATCCACATTGGCACACTTGGAAAATGAGCAGTTTGGATCATTTTTATATTTCCTCTAATTTCTCTATCTTACCTTGTGATGGTCATGTTATTTATCTAAACTTCTTAGCTACCTTTTCTAATCACCTTCCTATTTTTACCACCCTTGTCCTCTCCAACCACACCCCCTCTCTAAAGACTTTCCATTAAAATTGAATGCATTTCATCTAAAAAATTAGGACTACATTGATGGTTTAGTTGCTACTTGGAATTCCAAGTCAAAACCTCATCAAGATAGATGGATCAATTGGTGGGAGAGAACTATTACGAGATGCACATCCTTTCTTCAGGACTACAAAAGATAGGTGGCTATTAGGCTCCACAAAATTAAAAAATCCCTCAAAGGATAACTTGAACATACACATGATGTCCCATCTTCAAACCCACAAAACATCTTTGTGTAACAATCATTTGCTAATATTGAAAATTCTCTTCAAAAATGGTTTCCTATAAAGGAAAAGGTGCTCAAGTGCATGCTTGAATCTAGTGAATTAAAGAGGGGGATCACTGGACTAAGTTATTCTTTCAATATTTACAACACAAACACAAAAATGAATACATCTCTACTATTAAATCTACTGATGGATCTCTACAAACCAACCATGATGTTATTTTACCATTTTTTTATAAGCACTTTAAAAATCTATTTATAGATGATTTTTCTAGTGATGACCTCCTTCCCTTCCCTGAGGACTATGTTGTAAGGAAGAGTTGCAGTAGTAGAACAACTTCCTACACTAATCTTGAGAGGACGGTAATGTAAAAATTTACACATCTTTACAATAGTTATAGAAAATTAAGCATAAATAAACATAAATATCATGCATACCACAACACAATGATTTATGTAGGGAACACCCTTTTGAGAGAAAAACCCTACACTCCAAAATTCACCCAATAAACTATTCAAAAATCATGAAGATTACAATATACTTGCAGAGAAATCTTCTCATAAGAGTATCACCAACTAGAGATCCACATATAACACAACACTATCAGACTCTCAGAATACATCACAATGCATAACCATAATAAAATTCCCTCATGAAATAGGATTGCCTTCTATAGTGTCATAAAATTGCACCCTATGGTAGTTTCACACTTACACATTTAGGCTTGCCTTATCTATGGTAAAAACCTATAAATTAGAATTTCACAATTCTAACTTCATAGGTGACAATGATGAAGCACTAGCAACTCGAGTGTTGGATTCTCATTAAGTTTTATTGGACATTAACACGATGTGTACACGTCTACATAATGCACTAGCATCCTCACAATTTACAAGATTCAAATGTAAATATTTTATATTCTTTGCACATGGCATGTGTCGTAGCAACAACGATGCATGTGCAATGGCTCTTCCTATCCATGCAGCTTAACAAAACTCCATTTTCACTCATTTTGAGGGGAAACTCTAAAAAATGGAAGGCTCTCTCTTTCTCTCTCTTGCTTTCTCACTCTCATAGTGAAGCTCTATAGAAATTCTCTCTCACACAACAGTCAAGAGTCCTCTAATTCACAAGTTTATCATGTCTATCAATTCAAGAGGGGAGCCACAGGTCATTAGTAATGTTCTCTTTTCATTTTATCTTACATAATCTTGTCTACATAATCTCTTATTTATTTATTTGATTATATTCATGATAGGGGTTCTCCTCCTTTACAGGTTTTGTTTCTATCACATATCTTTTTTTCATGCATTTTATCTATCTTGATCCTACTTGGTTGTTCGTGGAGGTGGAAACACCAAAACAAAGGTTTGATTGAGGCAAGACCTTAAACAATCTCCAACATTTTTCTATTATTTTTGTGTGCAAATGAATAGATTTTGTGGGTTGGGTATTTTGGATTCTAGACCTTTACTATCTATTTCATTAGAGATGACAATGTGGCATGCAAACACCTGCTCAACATGTTGGCATCTGTAGCTGAGAGCTAATCCACTTGAGGGTATAATTTGTGGTTTATGTACTTTCTATTTCTATATATCAGAGAATGTAATTCTTTCATTTACTCTTGTAATTAAGTGATTTTAATATTCACATTATTTAAAACCTAGTGTCAATTTGGTTAAATTGTGTAAATGTTCTTCATCATTTATCTTATCACCTAATCAATGTCTTTTGAGGTGTTGAAAATGAAGGTAATATTGTAGCTCAAATCTGCTGATGGTACTCCCCAAACCAGCCACTCAAGCATCATGCAAACTTTTTGGGAATACTATGAACATCTCTTTATTGATGAATATACAAATGATCCCTTAATTCCCATTGTTGAAGAAAGTGTGGCAAGGTGCATTCCATGTAAAATTGATGCTAAATACAGTAATTTTCTTGATAGACCCCTCTCTTTAGAAAAGATTGATGAGGCTCTTTTTAACATGGGCACTGAGAAAAGCCCCGAAATGGATGGTCTTCCTATTGAATTCTACCTTAAGCTATGGCCTTATATTTATGAAGACTTCTACTATGTATATCTTGAAGGAATAGAAACTGGTACCTTGGGACCAACCATTAATCAAGGTCTCATCAAGCTCATTCCTAAAGGAAAAGATGAGGAATTTGTGACTGGTTGGAGACCTATTTCCTTACTTAATACCTCATACAAAATTATAGCTAAAGCTTTGGCCCAAAGAACTAAACCCATTACCCAAATGATTATGTGCCCGGAGCAAACAGGCTTCTTGGGAGGAAGATTTATCCTTGAAAACCTTATGTTGGCTTGGGAAACAATTGAGTGGGCTCAACAAACCACCTGAGATGCCCTTATAGTCAAGCTAGACTTGGATAAATTCTATGATCACATTTGATGGCCTTTCATCCTTAACACGATGCAATGGTTGGGACTTGGTCCTAAAATCCATGATCACATCAAAATTCTTTTCATGGATGCTAACACTAGAATAGTTGGTAATGGCTCCCTTTCACCTCAATTCCCTCTTCAAAGATCTATTCGCTAAGGCTACCCCCTTGCCCTTTTTCTATATGCTCTTGCAACCAATGCCCTTGGTTACTTATTTCAACATGCCAAGGCTAATCATCTTATCCGTGGTATTTCCTTGCCTAATAATGCCACTACTCTCAACTCTCACTTTGTTGATGACGACATGCTTTTTATCCAAAAAAATGTTGATGAGGTTACTAATACTCTGGATACTTTAGATTTATTTTGCACCATTTCCAATTCCAAATTGGCTATGCACAAGACATAATTTATTATGTCTCGCCCCAACCCTCAACCTGCTTGGATTTTGATTGATTGGAAAGAAATAAAACATGGTTCAATCACTAGATATGTGGGCATTCCTTTTGGGGTTGGAGTTTCTTTTAAAGACATGTTAAAATGGTTTCTAAACAAGACCAAAGTCAAACTCTTGAATTGGACTAATAGATCCCTATCTATGGTTGCTCTCATCCAAGTGGCAAACAAAATCTTGCTTGCTAGTCATGTTTATATTTCTTCATGATGGCTACCTTCCAAGAACTGTTACAATCAGATAACTCGGTTGATTAGGAATTTCTTATGGGCCAAATGGGGGAATAAAAAAAAGGGTTACTAGCTACTTGGCATCATTATATCCAACCAAAAGATAAAGGGGATTTGGGAATTATTGATTTGTACACAAAAGAGATTTTCCTAACCACTAAGTGGATAATCAGAGCTTTGGAGGGAGATGCTCCTTGGAAGGAACTAGTTAAATTTTGCATCCAAACTGCCTTAGCTGGTCAATCTTGGGGTCATGTTAGATGGAAAGATAAGATCCTTCTAGCTCAATTTTTTGAAACCTATGGATCTGCCCCCTTCAATTCTATTTGGAAAGCTTCCAACAAATCACTTCTACTAAGCTAATCTGGTTGGACCAATCCCTTAGCCATGGACTAATTTTTCCATATTCCTCTATTTGGTGGAATAGGCTAACTTGCAACAGAACAACAAAATTTTAGGTACAATTAGCAGAATCAAAAGGAAAGCATCTATTTAAAAAAAGTATTCAAGTTTTTTGCAACCTTTAGGACTCCACCACATTCCATTGGAATCTGTGGCCCACTCTTAAAATGCAATTTCACCTTTCTTCCAGTGATAAGTAACCAATTCTAGAAATCCAACAGCTTGTTACTCTTGAACTTCGTATCTTGCTATCCTTGGATTGCCATGCCAACTTCTTAAATGATTGGCGATGGCCTAATGTTCACAGCATCCGCTTCTTTCCCTTGCAATCCACATACAAGCAACTCCTTCCTCCAATTACCATCAAACCCCGTCTCAATAAGAAGTGGAATTGTTATTTTCTTTAATCCAAATGGAATAAGCTTAGCCACCAAATCTGAAGTCCAAGGCAGATGCACAATCTCAGCTCCTAGCGTGGAAACTTGTTCATGTGAAACTTCCTATTGGAAACCACCTTAGGTTTTTGTACCCTCAGCCCACTTGTCCATTTTGTGATAAAACGAAATCCATAAAACATGCCTTTTGGAATTGCTCCCATGCCTATAAATTATGGCACATGTTGTTTACCACTTTTCCCACTTTGTTTCCCCGAACATGGACTTGGAAATCTGCTCTATTGGGTGCTTCCCCTTCCTTTGGCGTCATGTCTCACACCTATAAACAAGTGATTATCAAACACCTTTGGAAATTTCGATGTCTTGTTGTGTTCTCTAAAACCATCCTCCCTCCCCATATAGAACTACAAATGATTTGCTCTAACTTGTCCCTTCAAATTATGAATTTGTAAAATGTTCAACCACTCATCGTTCCTGAGGATACCTTATGCAACCTCCTCCTCCGACTGCACTCAATAACTAATGTTAATGAGGTTTGATGATTGGTCTTCAACATTTCAACTGTGGCTTGGAGAAATCCAGAGATGGTGTACTCATTCTTAGATTGCTAATTGATGGACAGTGGATTGTTGGTTGTATTGCTGCATTGGAGAATCAATTTCAACACTTCAGATAAAATCTTCCATTTTATGCCTAACTTGGTGGCAAGTATGCAGGGACAAATTGTTTCTTTTATTCCATGTGTATAAAGAGACTAGTGCTACTATGTCCCTTACATAGTGCCTTAATTGGTATAAGAGGAGGAAAGTTGTGTTGTTTTTGAAGAGGGATCAATTCAGTTGGTTTCAGCACTAAGTTAATATCTTCCAAATTTTGCCTTTTTAGCACTACAGACTCTCTCACCTCTGAAATTATAGTTTGCTGGTTATGGATGGTACAATACCGGTTTATTGTAATTCTGATTGGGCTTCTTTATACTCACAGGCAACATCTTGTTGCTACTATTTATATTGCTGTCCTGTAGCAGCTTGCTGCTGTTTGGAACTTTATTATGCTGTTCTGCTTCAGCTTTGATGCTGATCTTTGATGTAAAAAAAATTTATTGCTTATTTCCAATAAAAAAAATTGTTACAATAGTTCTTAATATTAAAGACAAAAATAAATAATATTGTGTACCAAGTGGCAGTCAATTTTGGAGTCTGATGATTTGATGGTGAGAGGCATGTAGAATCCAATGAAGTCACTTATGCAAGTGGAAAATTGTGAACTCTTTATAGACATAAATCCAATCGACTCTCACACCTGTCAATCTTGAGCGCTTTATGGGGTAGTCCATTGGAATATGACAAAATAGATGCTGAGTTAGGCAGTCAGATTCATCACATGGATGTGGTGTGTTCTACGTGCATGGTTTCCTACTAATATCGACCTCTTTCATGAAACTCATGGCTCGCCTTTAATCATATTTCCAATTACTTGTAAAACATCAAATAATCAATTTCACAAAACCTAAAAGTATCATTCACTTAAAACCATTGAAGTAGTTCAACCCCTTTAATGTATAGAATGTATTTAAGTTTATTGAAGAAGTAAAATTTTAGAGAATAACAATTTTTTTAGAGAATAATCATTAATTACTAGCAATTGCACCTTGGTGTGCAATGGGTATGCGGAAGAGTTGTGGAAGGTTAATTACGGAATTTAGTTTTGATCTATTTTTTTAATTTGTGGTGTACATGAGGTCAATCACTAGAGAGATATAAGGGTAGATAGAGGGAGAGATAATGAGATAGAAATATATGGAGATATGGAGATATGGAAGAAGAAATATGGAGAGATAGAGATAGAGATGCAAAGAGATATAGATATAGAGGTCTAGGAAAAGGGAGAGGGAGAGGGAGAATGAGATGGATGGATAGAGAGGAGGCATGTTTAGAGATAAAGGAGAGATGAAGATAAAGGTAGGGATGAAGGGTGTGTGCAAGATCATGATGGGCCAAAAAGTGGCAATATGATGGGTATTTGTAGGGTATGTAGTTGATGGGAAACTCAAAATAGACTAGAGAGGTATTGAGGGAGGTGAGATGGAGAGATAAACATAGAGCATCATAATGAGATAGAGAGTAGGAAGCCATTTAGGAGTACGTAGGAAGCCATGTAGGAGATGACACATGATAGAGTGAGAGAGGAAGAGGGAAACAAATAGATAGAGAGGTAGAGGGAGGTAGATGGAGAGATAAACATAGAGATATAATGAGATAGAGAGTAGGAAGCCATTTAGGAGTACGTAGGAAGGTAGGAGTACTCAACAAAGGTCTCAATGGAGAAATGATAGCTTAAGATCAACTATGCATCCTTTTATAGGGATCCAAGCACAACTGAAACAAAACCTTTGAATGAGGAAGATAATTAGGCTCCACTACCAATGGGCTCATGTTATGTTTGCAGTAGAGAGAGAGGGAGATATAGGGATAGAAAGAGGGAGAGATAGAGGGGGAAGAGTGAGAGAGATGGAGGGAGAGGGAGAGGGGGGGAAAGGAGATAGAGGAAAAAACAGAGTGAGACTTAAATAACAAAGGGATAGGACATTAGAAAGAGAGGGATATACGAAGAGGTAAGGGGAGATAGAGAGACCAAGAGGTAGATGGAGAGAGATATAAGAGAGATAAAAGGAAATAGATATCGAGAGAAGAGAGATTAATAGTTTAAAATCTCCTTCCATTATGTTGTGATAGATGCCATACCCTATATATAGAGCTCCTATACCAACATTTGCAACTACAAAATTTGACATGTCATTTACAGTTGTACTAATTGAGAAGGTGGAATTTCTATAGGAGAGAGGGCCAAGGAAGGAGACCACTTGGAAATTTCATAAGACATGTCATCTTTCATTGAATATACTAAGTTATAAAAATTTTATTGGTTTGAATCCATTGTGATTGACCCAGTATATATGTGTTCTCACTTCTCCTGTTTACACTTTTATATACACTTTTGGGAGTCTTAAATTACATTATGCCATTGGTTTCCTTATACCCATTCTTTACCATGAAGTGCTAGAGAATGGATGCAAGACAATGAGAGCATTCTCATCCATTAATAAAAATATTACACAAAGGATACATCAAATTCGTTGAAACGTAGCTGGCAAGCACAATGTGGAGATTAAGCTCAAATTTTGTGTGAATGAAGCCTTTCACTTCCACACATGCCTGAAAGGCTATATCATTTATGATTGAGGAAATAGGAGAAAAAGTGTCTGCTAGGGATGTAGAAATTATCACCATTTTGGTTGTGAAAGTTGGTGAAAAAAAATCTCTAGATGGTCTCGTGATATCTTGTACAAGTTTTATATATGAGAGCAACTTGACAAGTGAATCTATGCCTATGGAAAAAGAAGTGGGTAAGGCGTTGTGGGGTAGCACTACAATTATTTTCCTGATTCAAAGGTTTTGTTTCATTTGTGTTTGGATCCTTGTAAATGGATGCATATTCATGTTTTGGGGTGTCACTTCTCCATTGAGAACTTTATTGCACAAATGTACCCAAAAAATAGACCATTTTTTTTCAAAATGATCCAAATGCATATTTGTATAATATTATTGTACAAATAAAATTGTTAATATAGAAAACTATGTGGTGAAAATAATTAAATTGATGTGTTAACATCCTTTATTTCTTATATTATTAAGATAAGCAAGTTGTGTACTTTGGTCTTAAGATCATATTTGTACACATGCTCTAGAAGTTCACATGTACAAGTTTATATGGATATCAATCAACTAAGAATTTAGGACTAGATTTGCACAAAATCCTTTCAAGCCCTCAAGTAAAGATAAGTACAGTATAACTTCAATGTGTATGTGTTGTATCAATGAGAATATATACATGTATATGTTCATATAATTCTATGTTATATGCTTATCAATGAAATGTGTATTTAGAAACCAAACTTACAACATGATTTCTACCAAAATAATTATTTTGAACTAACCATAGGACCCAATGTGTGTGTGCACGCATGTAGATGTAGATTTAAATTTTAAATCAAATGGGTATTTAGAAAGTAGACACAATGTCCTATCAAGCCTACTAAACTATACATTGCATATAGTTCAACAACGTGTAACACCCCCTCCACATTCGAACAAGTGCCTCTTTTGTGAAATATCAAGGAAATCGATAATTTAAGGTATCATTCTTGTAAATATCCTATCATGCCCTGAAGCAAACTACAAGTATATAGACATAATCTTATGTGTATACAAATTGTATATGTGGAAATATACATGATGTGTTTATATATATCAATCTTCATAAACAAGACCAACAAAGATTATATCAAAGATGTTATGCACACTCTAATTACAATTCCCAATGTGCATACACATTATTCACACACAAATCTAGACATATCAATGAAATGGGTATTTAGGAATAAGACTTTGCAAGAAATTATATCCAGTACCAAATAAAATTATAAACTATACAAGGATTCCATAAAAGCCTTGAATCATACCATATGTACTCTAAGGGCCCAATTTTTATACATATTATACATATAAATATAAATAGGTAGAGACATACATACACATGCTTATATGGATATGCAATGAAATGGATATTTAACAATAAGACTTGCTAAAAATTATATCCAGCACTAAAGAAAACAAAAAAATAGACTTACAAGGATTCCATCAAAGCCTTGAATATATTGTGTATGCTAATCACATGGTCCAATTTATATACATATTATACACATACATACGCACAAACATAGACTTAAAGACTTGTGCCCATATGTATATAAATGAAATGAATATTCTTTTGATGCCTTGTGAGGCTTTCCTTTTGTGGGTGCAACAAAACTTCATTACCATCCTTCTATTGGTGCAACACCTAGAAGAGATCTTGTTGTTCTTGCATTAGGTGTTTTTATCACAAAATGTTTGACTTTCTGCTAAATCTTTTGAATCTACTCAATAATATCATTGCTTTCTCAACTTCTTTCTCCATAGAGAAAGATTTTGTTACTAAAAGCACAATATAAGCTATGCTAAACCACAGTAAACAAAGTTGGAAAAAGTTTCATCCTTAAGAAATATGCCAAGTTTAGTTGTATTTGTGCTGAAAGGCAAAAAGGTTTCAAATACAGATCCAAAGTAGATGCACCATCAATCTTTTCAAAACTTCCATTTGACCGTCAGTCTTTATGATGACATCTCTTATCTAGTTGAGGGACTGCTTCCATCAGGTATGTTTGATTCAAACCATCATATTCTACTAGGTGATAGGATATGTGATCTTTGTATCCTTCAGGAAGTGGATGTTGAGGAACTATATACTCTTAGGTGCCCTTTCTGTTAAGAGATTCAGGGGAGATATCATTGTTTGGACATGAGCTCTGGAGGTTTCTTGACCGGCTTCTTATTTATCTTGACAAAGGATGCTACACCTTGTTATCAGTAAGAGGTTGCCACTTTTAGTCATTGAGCCTTACAAGGTACTCCTAGGATTACTAGATTGAATACCTCCTCCTTTAGCCCATTATATCCATTGGAGGTGTAAGAAATATTTTGGATTTTGAAATTTCAAAAAGATATGGAAATAGCTCAGCAAGAAGACAAACCTACCTTCCCTTCCCTATTCGTGCATTTAAACTAAAATTTCCCCCAACCTCTTACTAAAAATAACAATGGGTTTAAACTTTAATGAATATATCAAAGAGAAGCATCTTTGAGACTATATTCTAGCATTAGAGCTCCAAAATAAAGGTAGGCATATAATCCTTGCAAAGTTGGTTTAGATTGAGGGATGGATGTGCAGCTTGAAACCTCAAGTAGGCATAGCTTGTTGCAATCTTCATTGGCTCGCTTTTGTATGAAAATAAAAACCTAGAAAAATGCACCAAAGGGATTGAAGATCGTAATCCTAGTTCTGCTAAGGTTGACCAAAAACTTAAGGAATGGAAAGATCACATAGCGTGCAAGAGGCAATCCTTACCAAGCCCAGGAATATGCACAAAGTACAATCCACAAACTACAATAGTAATTTACTTATTTTCCCTAAAAATTATATTGAATGGGTAACGAAAGTGAATGAACAAACAAAAATAACTAAAGACTACATCAATACTTGAAATACAAAATGCAAAGCACAATAAAAGAGGCCACATCAATGGAATTTTATACAAGAAATTATGTACAACAATCTTAAGCAAAATAAAATACAAGCACACACCACTACTTTTCATTATCTATGGAGATTTATTGTTCTCAGATGTTTGGAGAGATTCTAATGGGAGTATCCTACTTCCTCAAATTGTCCAAGAAAAACCTTTTGGCATACTTAAAACATCCCACTTCCTCAAATTTCCCAACAAAGGCATCTTAGTTCACTTCATTTTTCTATGGACATCTTCAGAATATTTGCTAGTACTTTTCCTATTATATATGATGAAGTTGTTGGTACTTTCATTTTGAATTTTGACACACTATCTAGCGAGCTTTGATCAACAACCTCACTCTCCATTGGTTCCCTTGTATTTCTCGAGGGACTGATCTTCTTTTCACATAGTTATTTGTACTTGGATTACATGTCGTTATCTTTTCATCATGTGTCATGTCATGATGTTCCTTTCATAATTTACATCTTTACTAGCTACAATTTTATTCATAGAAACATCAAGTAAAATGTATGCATTTGATTGCTTATAGTAGCCACCAAACATATATGTTTTTCTCTTTGCATTTAACTTGCTTCTCTTTTGTAGGAATCAATGCAAAAGCAACATATTAGAAAACACAAAAGCCAATAACTGATGGTTTCTTGGCTAACAATCCTTGCATGCAAGTGATATTCTACAATACTTTACAAGTACTCTAGTTAAGGATGTAGAATATTATATTTAGAACTTCCACCCAACATTCACACTGTCTAGTTGTATCCATCATATATTTTAAAAAATCCATTTTGTACACATCCTGCAACCATTGCATTCCATGAGATAACCTCTCTTTGAGGCATTATGTCAAACAATTCACGTGCCTTTTCTATGCTTCCACATTTTGGATACATGTCTACCAAAGCATTTCCAACTATAATATCTAAAAAAATCCTCCTTTCATGATGCTTCAAGATGGATGTCCATACCTTGTTCCAAAGCTCCCATTCTAGCACAGGCAGGGCCATATACTTGAAAGTTTCTAAAGCCTTTTCAAAATATCCATTTTGTACATATCCTGCAATCATTGCAGTCCATGAGATGACATATTTTGTAGGTATTCTATCAAACAGTTCACGTGCCTTGTTAATGCTTCCACTTTTTGCACATGCATGTCTACTAAGATAGTTGTGACTATAATATCTGACAAATTTCCTCTATTCTTTATGCTTCGATGGATGTCCATATTGTTCCAAAGCTCCCATTTTTGGCACAGGCGGGGAGGATGCTAGCAAAGGTTGAGGAATTTGGCTTTAAATCTGACAATTGCATTTGCTTAGAAATTTATAAAGCCTTTTCAACTAATCCATTTTGTGCATATCTGAGACCACATCTCTTTGAGGCACCTTGTCAAACACTTCATGTGCTCTTTCTATGTTTCCACATTTTGCATACATGTCTATCAGGGAAGTTGCAACTACAACATTTGAAAAAACTCCTCTATCCTTTATGATTTGATGGATGTCCATACCTTATTCCAAAACCCCCATTTTTGCATAGGCAGGGAGAATGGTAGCAAAGGTTGGAGTCTGGATTTACACCTGCCAATTGCATTTGCTTGAAATTTTCTAAAGCTTTGGCCATCCTTTTGATTCAGAATAGCATTTATCTAAGCATAGTAACCTACAGGCTTGATGCAGAAGAATGAGACAATATGAATCAATCACATTCTGCCACAAAAACAAAACCCCCAATGTTGCGATTATCAAGAATTAAAGCTAAAAATTCACATCGCCCTACAAAAACTAAGGGGGTTATAGGTGATCCCCTCAAACCAACTAAAAACACAAACTAGAACGAAAATGCATGAGAAAACTATCTAATGCAAAGCGACAATAAGCTATTTATTGAGCATCTTTGGCATCCATGGCGTCCATCTCTTTGTCAAGCTCTATGTGAGACTTTACAAGACCATCGTAGAACTTGGCCGCATCAAAATCCCATGGCTTTAATCGTGCATTATCAGATCCTAAAACTTGCTGACAGGCAAAAAATTGGTGGAAACCATGTCGTTGCAGATGAGAATGTTGAGCCTTGCACAGTGACCAAGCCACAAGCAGTAGCAACAGGGGTGGAGATGACAAGTATAGGGGCAAACAAAAATGGAAGTCAACAAAGATTCAATGGTCCAAATGAAAACAATCATCTTCCATCCTCCATCGATTAGTCTGTGTCGTAGATATGTTAATTCAGCTCGACACACTTCAAATAGGATATGCCTTCCATCGTAATAATAAAAAAATATGTACAATATTTATAATATTTTTGTTAAAAAATAAATAAATAGAAAAAAGAAAAGAAATGGATGTTTTATGGTCTCAAGTGTAATTACTACTATAGAATTGTAATCTATTAAGGTATCCTTATTTGTATTAGCCAACAATAGTCTTGATTACTTATGCTTGTATATTTATTAATAAGTGTAATTTATTTACAAATACTATTAGTAATGATAAATATTATTTTTTAGTGATCATTTAATATAATTAGAATAGTCATAATTTGTTAAATTATTTATATTAAAATAATATTGAAAATGACATAAACATTAATATCAATTTAAAAATATTAAATTTTCTTAGAAAAATAAATTTCAAATACTATTTTTTTATGTTAAATATTTCCTTACCTTGCATGGTAAATTTAGAATCATAGTTCATTAAATACTTTAGATTGAAATTCAAAATATAAATTTTACCTATAGATCTTTGATGTATCCAACCTTATTTATAATGCTCTTAAAATTATAATCTTTAGGCCACTTCTTTAGTATTCAAAGTGTATTGTCTTACGTCCTTTCTAATTTGACGTCATTCACAAATCAATCAATATAAAACAACAAAAAATAATAAAAAATAAAATCAAATAAGTTCCTAGAAAAATGTTTAATAGTAATAAAGTACCACCTATTTCTAATCAAACACATAACAAAGTTATTATATTTTCCAAAGTTTATGTGCACAATAGCCATAATTTCATAAGAAAGAGTGTAGCCAAAAATCTAGTACTTTATCCATAAACAAGAATCATCCATTTTGAAGAACACTATAGTACATCACGATGGTCACATATGTTCATATTAACATGCTTTTACTAACAACATCAAAATACTAGGTACATAACAACCTACAATATAATTTATAGTTTTCTATATTCCTTTCATTATAATTCACCTTTATATTTCTAAATAGCCTTCATAGATGTGTATGGTGATGTTGTTCATTGTTGTTGTCCTCCTTTCTGTAGTCCCTTTGTCAAACTACTATTTATTTAAATTATAATTTTTCTTCTAGCATTTTTTAATTAAAAAAATCACCTTTATTCAATAAAAAAATTATAGTTTTCTAAATATGCACCAACTTCACATCAAATTGTCTCCATCATATGTAATGTCAATGTGGGACCAAAACTCCTAGAGAATGTGATGATTATAATTATTATTTCCTTGAGCTATACATAGGGAGAAATATGATTCCAAATTATGTACCCACTTCACATCAAATTATCTCCATCATAAATAATAATATTAGCGTGGGACCAAAAATACTAGAGAATATGATTATTATAATTATTATTTTCTCGAACTATACATATGGAAATAATATTCCTAATATTTCATTTAATATCATTTGACATGTAACATACTTTCTCTTAAATAAATAATAGATATCTTTTATTTTTTAAATATTATAAATAAAATTTTAGAGAGATAGTAAGTGATCTTGATCAATTGATAAGTATAGTTAATGATAATTAATTAAAGAGACTAGTAAATATTAAAATTGCTATAATTACCTTTTAACAAGTAGAATTAATAAATAAATTAAAAAAAAGGAATTGCCAACACATCTATGAAGACAAATCTAAATGTCATAAGACCATATTTCATATTAGAGAATTAGGAAGATCAATACTGGTTTAATCCACCAAGCAACTAAATTATACTACACAAACAAATTTAACAATATGAAATGAAATCATGAATCTCACATGGTAAATAATGCAAAATTAAAAGTATCCATTAGACATTCTTGACGATACACCTCAATAGGTGGTATATTATTGTCTAGTTGTTAGTAATGTAGATCTATTTCTCACCTTCTTTTAAATCAAGTGATTTGTTTGCCTTGGTCCCTAGTTTTTCATTTTATTTGTGTTTCATTTCAATGGAATATTATCCTTATAGAAACTAGGTTACATTTTTTCCCCAAGTTGATCCTCAATTTACATGGACCTCCTAATTAATTATAAGATTTGAAGAAGGCTTTCTTTGCAAATCCTAATGTGTCTTTTGTTTCATATGTGGGAAATCTCTTATTTCTTGGTGTGACCTTACTTTTGCTAGAGATTTTTCTCAAATTGGAGTCATCCTTATCAATTGAGTTTGAAGCCCACCCTACTTTGAAAATAAAACCCAAAAACATGAAAAAAGCTAGATAACGTGGTGCCTTTGAACCAAATAATGTTAGAGATAAACTCATGGTCTCGTGATCAATAATATGATGAATATGTTCTCTATAGTCTTCCAATCTACAAGATTACATACCAACAATCCAACTCATACCCAAAATGGTGTTATAAGAGATGTTTCTTGTCTTCAACACTAGAAAATAACAAAGTCATGTAATAAATGTTTAGAAGGTAAGGTGATATGTTTTTAGTTACCTAATTAAATTATTGATGTCATCTCAATAGAGAAACCATTTAGGGGCCTTAGAAGGGGTTATGTCTCATGCACTTTTATTGACCCAGACCATACTCATGCTACTCTGAAATATGGATCTAGGATAATTTATGGCCAAACATGTTGTCTTCAAGCCTAGGACATTGATTTTCATCTAGGAGGAATAACCAAATCAAAATACCCTATGTGGGTTGAATTTCCCTTTCTCAATCTAGCTTTTTTCCAATTCTATTGGTAGTGGTTGTCATTAATGTCAACACTAATTGTTGGTTGTCATTAATGTCAACACTAATTGTTGGTTGTCATTGATTTCAACACTTGGTGAGATTGTCACATATGTTTGTGAGATTGTTGGCAATACCTAGTGAATTGTTTGTGGCTATCATTGTTCTCAACACTTGAGAAGTAAGGGAGGTTGTTGGCATTTGGTGTCTCTGATGTCTATACTTGGTGAGATTGTTGCAATGATTGTTGCTTAGCATTGGTTGTCATTGTTGACAATATTTAGTTTGGGCTAACATTGATGTATGGTGTTGCTGTTGAAGTTTGTGGTTGGATGTCATGCCTTGTCTAATGTCAATCAAAGAAGTATTAAGTATTGTTGTTGTTAGCATAGTTGGTTTCATAATGATATATTAAGATGAGGATTAGAAGTGTTGTTGATAGTGGAGAGATGTTGTCGATGGTCTACAGTATGGTGTATGCCCTTTCCTGTTGTTCCTGATAAAGTATATGTTGATGAATGGAAGTCCTGGCCTATACAAGACAACCCCTCTTGATTATGATTTTGATCCCCTCCTGAATTTTGACACGTTATATGTTTTAGTGCATATAACAAATTCAAAGAAATGAATAATGACACTTGACAATTGAGTGCGATATAATTTCCAATGAAATGGAAAAGTGATTCACTTTTACAAAAGCATTACTCAATGGCAATAGCTAATCAAAAGATACAGTAATCATTTATGCCTAATTTTACACTTAGAGACTATATTTTTACCTTTTACAAGAGGAGAAAAAAATTTGTGTTTAACAACACAATTTTTACATCATCTCGATGCTAGATTTTTTTGGCTCAAAAAAAGTTTTTTGATGACTATTCACAAATGATTTTTCGACTTACCATTGGGAAAATTTAAAAAAACTCTCCCTTTACAAGCATGAATAAAGACTAAATAGTTTATCTTTAACCACTTAATGTTATCATTAAAGTATACTAAATATTACAGTAGTTAATTACGCCGAGAGGCATTCCACTACATTCGTGTTTTATGCGTATACATCAAAACTCGAAATGAAAACGTACTCTTTGACATGGCTGAGACATGGTACTGAATCTGAGGCTTGGTCTTCATCTTGCCACGACGAACAACTCACTGGTTATTCCAGCAAAAACTGGTCAAACGTGAACTTTGAATCGTAATAGGGATGCAGAGCAGGTCGAGCTATGCAGCGCTGGCTTACAAGAAAGCCGAAGAAGCAGGTGATATAAGGAAAGAAGATTGTGCGGTAAAGTATTTTTATTTTATTTGTGTTTTCAAGAAATGATATTACCTATTAACAGTGTCTGCCCTTCTGCGAAGATTTGCAAGGCAATGTCCCCTCAAGGCATTTCAAAAACCTTATTCATGGTCCCCTTTGCTCATGCATGCTAATTAGATGGAATATACCAGCATACAGATACGGTGCTATGGTAGGAAGGAAAAAAATGTGTATATTGATTTGTTTTTTAAGGGTTTGATGTTAATGATTCTGGGTGAACCCCATGAGAGAGGCGCGACAAGCTTTGGCGCCGCCTCAAGAGGCAGGGTCTCCTGTCCCCTCTACAAGTCGTGGCCTATGGGGAGTGGAGACACCCTTGAGATGGCCGCCTGGGTTGCCCTTGGTGCCCAGCTGTAGCTACGTGCATAACCTTCCTACTGATAATCGTGTTCAGAGTTCACCTTTACCACTCATGACAATTCAAGAGACATTTCCCGAAACACAAAAGTATTGGTCATCATAGGATAAGAGAACTAAACGTAACTGCATAATTATAGTGGCATCAAGCCTTCCGTTATGTGATAGACTCAGGGATATGGTTAATGCCCATTCTCTCTTCTCTCGAATTGGGGTGTTGAAGTCGCTTTTGATCCTTTTCTGGGTATATCATTCCATTGAAAGACAAGAAAATTAGATAAAATTATAAAAGTAATTTAATGATCTCTCAACTCCTCCGTAAATATCTCTCGATGTTATCTAGATATATTACTCAATAAGATAACTAAACTAGTATTAAAGACAACAATAAATAATATTGCATAACAAGTGGCAGCCGATTTTGGAGTCTTTGACATGTTAGTTGTTTGAGGATTTGATGGCAAGACACATGCAGAATCCAATGAAGTCGCTTATGCAAGTGGAAAATTGTGAACTCTTTACAGATATAAATCCAATCGACTCACACCTGTCAATCTTGACCGCTTTATGGGTAGTCCATTGGAATATGACAATGTAGATGCCGAGTTGGGCGGTCAGATTCACCATGTGGGGTGGGTGTGGTCTCCTTGCATTGTTTCCTCATACATTGCCTACTAATATCGACCTCTTTCATGAAACGCATGGCTTGGTCTTCAATCATATTTCCAATTACTTGTAAACATCAAATAATCAATTTCACAAAACTTAAAGTATCAATCACTTAAGACTATTGAAATAGCTCACCCCCTTTAATTTATAGCAAGTATTTAACTTTATTAAGAAGTAAAATTTAAGACAAATAACAAATTTCCTAGAGAAATATTAGAATAATCATTAATTATAAAATAGTGTTAATTTAATAAAATAAATAAATGTTATGTAATGGTTAGTTTTTATTATTATATGTTTGAAAAATATTTTTATGGATAAATTGTGTATTAGTATTTTGGTTAAGTTGTATGTTTTGAGTATCAAAATATTAAGTTTCAAATTAAAATATGTACAACATCTAGGTATAATATTTATGTAATTTTTTTTTAAAATAGAAAAAAAAGATATTTTATGGTCTCTAAGTATAATTACTACTATAGAATCGTGATCTATTGATCTATCCTTATTTGTATTAGTGACAATAGTCATGATTACTTATGTTTGTATATTTATTAACAAGTGTTTAATTTATTTATAAATACTATTAGTAATGATAAGTATTATTTTTTAGTGATTATTTAATATAATTAGAATATTAGTGATAATAGATTTCTACAATCCATTAGTTATGTTGTTGAGTGTTTTTGGATTAGATTGTGTGTATATTTTTGCATCAATGATTCAGATCACACTCTATGATCCATCATTAGGATAGAAGAGAGCATAAGGAGTATTCTATCCTGATGATGGATCACAAAGTGAAATTTACTCCTTATGCTCTCTTCTATCTTGATGATGGATCACATAGTGTGATTTGAAACATTAATGCAAAAATACACACAATCTAAACTAGAAACACTCAGCAACATAATTAGAATAGTCATAATGTTCATTATTTATATTAAATTAATACTAAAAATGACATAAAAATTTATATCAATTTAAAAATATAAATTTGTCTTAGAAAATTAATTTTCAGATATTTTTATGTTAAATATTTACTTAACTTGCATGGTAAATTTAGAATCATGATACAGTTTTTGTTATATTACTTTAGATTAAAATTCAAATTGTAAATTTACCTATAGATCTTTGATGTAGCCAACCTTATTTATAAGACTCTTAAAATTATATTCTTTAGGCCACTTCTTTATAATTCAAAGTATATTGTCTTATGTCCTTTCTAATTTGACGTCACACAAATCAACCAATATAAAGCCAAATATATATAAAAAATGAAATCAAATAAGCTCCTAGAAAAATGTTCAAAAGTAATTAAATACCACCTATTTCTAATCAAATACATAACAAATTTATTATATTTCCCAAATCTTATGTGAACAATGGACATAATTTCATAAGAAAAAGTGTAGCCAAAAATCTAGTTCTCTATCTATAAACAAGAATCATCCATTTTGAAGAACACCATAGTAACATCATGATGTTCACATATGTTCATGTTAACATGCTTTTACTAATAACATCAAAATATTAGGTGCACAACAACCTACAATATAATTTATAGTTTTCTAAATATATATCAACTTCACATCAAATTGTCTCCATCATATATAATGTCGATGTGGGACCAAAAATGCTAGAGAATGTGATTATTATAATTATTATTTCCATGAGCTATACATAGGGAGAAATATGATTCCAAAATATGTACCCACTTCATATCAAATTATCTTCATCATATGTAATAATGTGGGATCAATAATACTAAAGAATGTGATGATTATAATTATTATTTTCTCGAACTATACATAAGAAGAAATAAAATTATAAATATTTCATTTAATATCATTTGTCATATAGCATATTTTCTCTTAAATAAATAATAGATATCTTTTACTTTTTAAATATTATAAATAAAATTTTAGAGAGATAATAAATGATTTTGATCAAAGTATAATTAATAATCATTAATTAAAGAGACTAGTAAATATCAAAATTACAATAATTACCTTCTAACAAGTAGAATTAATAAATAAAATTTAAAAAAAAAAGGAATCACCAACACATCTATGAAGATAGAACCAAATGTCATAAGACCATATTTCACAAAGAATTAGGAAGATCAATATTGATTTAGTCTACCAAACAACTAAATTATACTACACAAACAAAACAATATGAAATGAAATCATGAATCTCACATGGTAAATAATGCAAAATTAAAAGTATCCCTTAGACATTCATGAGGATACACCTCAATTGTATGGTTATCAATAAATTGATGAAAGAATGTGGCTTCATTCCTTATGTTGGAATCAGGGAACACTAAGAGGGGGGGTGAATCAGTGCAGTAAAATTTAACTTTATTAATCTTATATTTAAACCACTTACAACATTGAACCAAAAGAAAGATGCAAGCACATAAAGCAATCATCCACAACACCATAACACAAGGATTTTTACGTGGAAACCCTGTTAGGGGAAAAACCATGGTGGAGGTCAATCCACAATTTGAGTACTCAAATATAAGTATTTAACAAATGGGGAATGCACATGCATTCAGGCACACTGCCTAGAGCTCACTGCTCAGATACAAAAAGAAGACTCACTGTCTTACAAATGATTGAATTACATCTAGAAGATTTGAACTAAGAGAATAGCATCTGCTCATGCCTAATTACAGTTTCGGTTAAGCTCATTAGTCACATTCTTGACTTGCTTATCTGATTTTGCTTTTCAGCTCTGTCTACTTTTATTTGCATTACAAATCCTTTTATGCACAAGTGAAACTATGCAGAATTGCACTACAATCCTTTTGAATTTCGCAACATACATCAACACACTTCGTTCATGCTCCAAAATGATATAATCAATCACTTATATATATCTACAACAAAAGATTTAATCAACCATATGTCAGCTTCAATAAAACATAAAATATTTCAAACTGTCAGCTCAAATCTCAAATAATTTTCATTGTACATCAAGCAAAGTTGGCCACAACATAGTGAGGACCCAAAACAAAATCCTCAAACCTAAAAATACTTCAAAAAAAATTGCCTTGAACATTTGCAACATGCCACATTCACTTAGTCGGCCTTCTAGCACTGTTAAACATAAAATCAATCAATTGGATCTCCTAACTCATACACCAATTGATGCGACGACACAAAACTTGAGAATAAGATATTCCATATACCCAACGACCTTCCCTGAGATCCACAACCCAAACTGATAAACTGGTAATGCAAATGGATTGACAGATTCAACTTCAATCGGATACCCTATTCTTTACTCTGTCTCCTAGTATGGACAGATATTGAAGTTCAGACTGGATCAATGACTTGGGTTGCCATCAATGACAACACCAGAAGCCATATGCCAACAATATCCCCCTTTGGCATTGATGGCAACACTTAGTGAAAAATGACTAAGTGTCGAAACCAATATACTGCAATCCTTCACAACTTCAAAAAGTCATAGCTAACACAACTCCCCCTAAATTTGATAAGGCATTTTTCACTGCTCTTTCTCCCCCTTTGACATCAATGACAAACCGAAAAAGAAGATTTTCCTATAGTAATCCCTTTTGGAGTGAAACCAAAAACTTACTTATTCAAAAACTGGTTCAAAATTTTGAAGAAATACAGCCGCAACTTGTGTTGGAAAATTATTTTGTATTTTTCCTTCATCTCCAAGAGAAACTTCTTCCATGCTTCTACTGCAATCTCGATGATTATGATCATGCTGTTGTTTTCAAATGTCCAATTGATAATCTTGGTGAGGGATTCCAGAATGGTGATAGCTTCTTCTAATATCTCCCCTTTCCTTAGTATCTCAATCAATTGTTCCAGTATGCATTATGTTATGTCCTTCACCTTCCAAAAGGTGTCAACAATCTTATTTCTAGTGTTTTGAACATTTGTATGCTGTGTCTGTAATTCTTGAATTCTTTTCTTAATTGCACCATCTTGATCCTGGAACATGTTAAAATCTTGTCCAATACTATTCAACTCTATTTCAATTCGTTCCAAATTTTCTTTGTACTTGTTGATTGCATGAGGCCATCGAAGACAATAGTTATAGATGTTGTTTGTTGTGTTTATGCATTGCCTTAGCTGATTCATGTGCCTTTTTAGCTTGGTAAGTGATAATTTGTACTACTTCTTCAGGTGTAGAATTACTTCTTCTTCCTTGTTCTGAGACTTAGAGTCCATGATTTCCTTGATGCAATCAATCATCTTTTCTGGAAACATATTTTGTAAACTCTCTAATTTAATATGGTTGTGCACAAGATGAGCACTTAGTACGTTTAAAATCATGTCTTGCTCATATGAAGGTCTAATAGACCATATGTTTGCGATTTTTTGCATTCCATCTTCCTCATGAATAAGCTGCAATAGCTCTTCTTTGGTTAAATCACCTTCTTCTTCACTTTCTTTTTTCATTGCCTTTTCTTGTTCTGGTTTGGCTGTTTCCAATTCTTTTCTTTGGATGTCCTCAGTTTCCTTATCAGATTCCTCATCTGGTATATCTTCAATCACCTATTTTTTTCCTTTCCCTTCAACTCTTGGAGTCTTGCATGCTGGTGGAGTGCAAACAACAATTTATTTTGCTCTTTTCTTCTTTCTCTCCATCTCACCGGAGGAGGAATCAACTTCAAGTGCCCTTACCGAAAGGGGAATACCAGTTGATCCAAACTTTCCTAGCAAACCCTTAAAGAAACTTTCATATTCTTAATCACAGTTTGCCAAATTGTTAGAATGTATGTAAATATGCTTGCAAACCGATTCACTCTCTTCGCATATTACATTATTCAGTGGTAAGCAATTTAGAAAATACATCACAAGACATATAACCAAGTTACCAAACCTGAAAGGGTAATTTGTCATCTTTGTCAATTGTACGTTCTCCATCAATTAATCTTTCAAGAATTCGCAAAGGTCAAAATCCTGCTCTTCCATTATCATCTTGTGTGAAATGTAAACAACACCTACCCAAGTTGCACCTTCTTTGTTTCTAAAAAAATATTTTGTAAGATACTCCATGTGCAATGTACCTTGTCACTGAATCTCTGATTGTTGAGATTATTAATTCCCTTTGATCTCTAGTTACTCCATTTAGGGTTTCGACTTCTTTATTTTAGATTGACTTCTTTCTCGATACATCCCCAACTTTGCATAACCCAGTTACAGTTCCAATCACTTCTTGCGAGATATAGTAGGGTTTATCTAGAGTTAGAATATTGTCATTCAATCTGTCCAGAATAAACTTAACGATTTTTGTGTTTTCGAAATAGGGGAATTCACTCCAAATATCCAAACTTTTGTGTTTTGCTTCTTTCAGTGATTTCAATTCATCGTGCGACAACATCTTTCTTATAGTTCTAATATTCTCACTGCTACACTCATCTAGGTTTATCATTCCTTTGATTTGTTCCATTTTATCTCTCATACTCATGTCTTGATTCTACCAAAAAAATTCTTCAACCGCACACCAAATTAAACAGAAATTTCTCAATACAACTGAAGTACCTGATGGATTAGGGTTTCGTCGCCGAATTGTCTTCACGCTTTCAAAATTTTGTTGCAGAGTGCTCTCCTTCTTTTCTTTGATATGAAGTGGAAAATGAGGGATCCAACTTGCTTTTTATAACTCACACACCTAACCTTTTGTTGTATTAAATGATTTTTCCCTAGGTGTTCCAGATACCCTGTTTTCTTAGTCAACAAGAGAAAAATTCTTCTACGGACCTTCGATTGCTTGAATTTATTTGAGTGTTTTTCAATGCATCTATAAATCATTAATACAACTATTGACAATTTTCCGCATTTCGGCTCCAACTACCGACAGAGGGAAAAAGGATTTTCTTGAAAAACTCCCCCTAGGCCAATGGCTTGAGATCAATTCCCAGAGGAATTACCAGCATCGGATTTCGGTACCGAACCATTTCATGCATCAGACTCGCTCTTTCTTACCCATGTCTTCTTCATCTAATATCTTATTTCATCCATAGTCACTTTCCCTTTTCCTTTATCATCTTTCTATGTATTTCTACCTTTGTATGCCGAAGCTCTTCTATCCATATTTTTGTTTCTGTAGAATCTTGCAATGTGATCGTATTTGTTGCAATTGTAACACACAACATTTCCTTGTCCAGACTAGTCATTCCATTGATTTCTTCTTGATTTGCACTGGTTAGCAATATTAGCAATATGCCCAAATCTTCCATAGTATAACATTTAACATTCCTTCTATTGACAGAGTTGTTTGACATATTTTTGCATTCAATTGACTTATGACCAAACTTATTGCAATTGAAACACTGACTAGAGAATGATGGATCACTTGATTTCATTTTACTTTTACATTGAGCAGCCATATGACCCAATTTATTGCAAGCAAAATAGTAACTATTAAACTTTTGAGCATTAGGTTGTCTTACTGGATGCCTGTTATGCCTTGCATAACCACCCCATTTTGTTCTGGAACAAAATAGGTCCCCCCTTTGTGTCTGTTGTCTTCTTTCCCTTTTTAGTTTTCTGTTTTGATCTTTGGAATTCTTTTGTTTTTCTCCTAATTTTGACTTTTGATCTATCTGATTTAATTCCGGTTCTATCTCAACTTGAGTTGGTTTTCTTCTTGCTGAAAATTCAATGAAATAATCATAAACAACAGGACAATTTGATTTGATATATTAGGGATTATTAAGTTGCTTCCAAAAGGGAAAAATGAGGATACTAGTTCTAGATGGCATTGTTGTTGCACATATGTTTGGCATTTTTTGTCATTGATGTCAACACTTTGTTTGGGAGATTGTTGTGCATGTGTTGGGTATTGTTGTCATTGATGCATGATGTGCTAAGAGTGATGTTGTTGATGTTCATGGTTGGATGTCATGCCTTGTTTGATGTCAATTAAAGTTGTTTTGAGTATGTTTGATGTCAGCAAAGATGATATCATGATGATTTATTAAGATGAGGATTATAAGTAATGTTGATGGTGGAGAGATATTGTTGATGGTCTCTAGTATGCTATATGTTCTCTCCAGTTGTTCCTGTGGAAATATATGTTGTTACAAGGAAGTTATGGTCTCCGTAAGTTGGTGAAAGTTTTTGCTATAGGAAGTTGCTGTGAAGATTGTTTGGGAGAATGATTTGCATTCTTCTGCCTTTGAAGATTTGGTCTTGTAGTTGGGGACTTAGTGTTTTTGTTTAGTGGATGTTGCACTCCTATATTTTCAGGTCACTAGTATTTCCGAGGAGGTTTTTGGTAGTTGCAAGGGGTTGGTAGTTTTGTTGGTTGTCTGGATTGGTCCAAAAAATTCTTTGCATTTCTCCACATTGATGTTTCTGCTACTACGACTTGGTGAAGAGGTCACAACTCTTGTGCAATATCTTAGTTCAAATTTCATGAGTTGAAGTGTACCATAAGTTGGTTTGTTAATGTTTTATCTCATGGTTGTATATTCTATTCTTTTGGGATGAAGTATTTTGTTTCTATGTGATTTGTGGTGGTTGTTTTTGGTATGATAGTGTGAAAGAATTATTTGGAAGTGTTGTTGGATGTTCATGGAATGTACCTTTGTGGTCCGCATGTCATTGGCTGATCTCTTTGGTGTCATATATTGTTTTGAGTTGGTTTTCTAGGAAATTTATGAATGTTTGGCCGATAGGGCTTGTTCTCTTGCTTGCAATATATGCTTTGGGATCTACACCAACAATTGAATATGAGTTAAGATGTGTTTGGGTCCTAATCTATCTTGTTGAGAACTGCATTGAGTAAATTCAATTGAAAGTGTATTTTTGGGCCGATTGATAGTGTGCTACACATTTCATCTACCCATTTCCTTATTACCAACTTGGGATGTTGTGCACTAGCGTGTTTAATGTTTGGGATCACATTGGAAGATGTAATAAGTTTTTTTTGTCCTCTCTATCTCTTGGATATGACCACATTATGTTTTTGTGGCTGACCTATTGAAATTATTATTTGTATTCTATTTTGGCCGACCTAATTGATGTTTTGAGATCTTGTGGAGGATATAAATGAAAGATCAAATTGGTTTCAAGTTGAGAGTGTGTGTGGTGGTGTGCGAGTATGCAATAATATAGCGAGTTGAGCAAAAGGAAAATCAGATGAGCTTTAATGCCTTAGTCAACAAAGTGTATTGTTGACATATGTTGTAATTTCATATTTTGATGTATCCTGCTATCAAATAGCAAGTCTCTTTAGTAGGTCCTTGTAATTTGTATCTTGCCATGGGGTTGTGCACCTCAATACTACAAGTCCTTTGTATCTTTCCCTAAGGTTGTGCACCTTATCCTGTAAGTCCTTCAGGGAGCAGTGTGCTTCCTTAGGCAGTGAGCCTTAAAACAAATTATAATTCTGCAAGCAGTGAACTTCCTATATTGAGAGATTTCTCTTTGTGGTTTTTTCGTTCTTGGATTTTCCATGTAAATCTAGTGTTATCTTGTACATATGTGTTTATTTCCTTATCTTTCATTGTTGTTGATTTGATTAAGTATTGTTGATTTGTTTAAGGGTTGTTAATCTTGTTAAAAGTTTGTATTTACATATTGTTGAAGGGTTTAAGATCTAGAGGGTTTAAGTTTTTATAGATATTAATTCACCCCCTTTTTGTATCTGGGTGTGTTCAACAGTCCTATCAATTTGCTTAAGATATCATATAAAATTATTTCTACAAGGATTAAATCGGTGATGAAGTTGATAGCGAGGCCTAAGAAAATTGGGTTCCTTGGTGGGAAATTTATCCTTGATAACCTCATGCTTGCTTGGGAAACTATGGAACAGGACCAAAAATCAAGACACAATGATTTATTGGTAAAGTTATATTTTGATAAGGCATATGATAGAATATGTTGGAGATTTATTCTTAAAATTATTCAATGGTTGGGATTTGGTCCTAAAATATGTAAAAATGTTCAAATACTATTCGCAGATGCTAATGCTAAATTGGTTTGAAACAAAGAGATGTTAGAAACCTTTCCCTTGCAACATTCAATTAGGCAAGGTTGTCCTTTGTCACTCCCTCACTGTAGATGCTCTTGGGTATCTATTGCAAAAGTATAATCAAATGAACTTGATAAGGGGTATTCATTTGCCTAACGGTGTTGCAGTTCCTCATTCACATTTCACTGATGATAGCTTACTTTTCTTGCAAACTCAAAAAAGGAGATTATGAATGTGATAGGGTTCTTGAACTGTATTGTGATTGAAATAGAAAATAGGTTGATTGATTGAAAACAAAAGGGGGTTCACCAAAATGATTGTAAATAGACCTATTCTCCTTTATTTCATTAGGAAATGAGATCCACACAATGAAAGGACTATCAACCTTGAGGTGAGTCAAGTGAAAGTGTGAATTTGCAAATTTTCTTTTCTTGCAAGGATGGGGGTCTTAATTAAACAACACTTTGGGGAGAAAGATTAAAAATAACAAACTAACTCCAAAATGCAACCTACACCTTGGATCTTGAAGATCAAGCTCAATACTAATGGAACCAAAAATCAAAATGCAGATATGAGAGAGGGAAAATGATGTGTACCAATCACCAAAAATGCTTTTTTGAAGCCATCTAAGGACTCATTCACCCTATGGTGAATAGGTCTTGGCTAGTGCTCTGTAAAAATAGTTTATGGGTTCTCTTCTCTTGTTTCTGCACTCATAGATCCCCCATTTTCACAGTTGGACAGTCGAAAATGTAACTTTGACAACTTCTCCAATTTTTCTCTTCAAGAGATGTTCCACCTAAATCCACAAACACAAATCACGAGGGAAAAATATTTTGTTATTGGTGAATGGGGGTTTGCCTTGGTCAAACCCTAGTTTGGTAATTAAACTTTGAAATGAAATAATGAAACTTGAAGGAATGATGAATGAACAAAGCAATGTTAGAACTTACCAAACCCTTGAATGATACTTGGAATGTGGATTTACAACTAGCATGAAATGGCTTCAACAGATGTGGATCTTGATCTTGAAACTTGATTTGAATCAATTCCTTGAATGCTTGAATGGATCTTGAACACTACATCAACATATTAGCTCAAATAACATGCATGATGCAAGAAGGATTTGACATGACAACAGGATCTTGATTGCTGCAATAGATCTTCAATAAATCCGTTCTTGAATGCCTTGAAATGCTCTTAAACTTGCTCTATTAATGCTCTCATGAAGTCACATAAAATTCTTAGGTTGCTTAGATGAAACTTAATGAAATGACCTCATATTTATAGGTATGTAACATTAATTTCCCGAAATTCAAATAACACAAGTCGACATGTGAGTATGAATTTGAAATCATTAAAATACTACCAAAAACATAATTAAAATTTAGGTCTTGGGCCTAAGTGAGGACCCATTTGCCCTTGGGCGAATGGGTCCTAGGTCACTTACCTAAGAAACACATTGCTCAATGATTTATGTTAAGGCATTAATGAATGTCAGGTTTTCTCTTCATAAATTGTAATTAATTAGGCTTGGATTTGAATTAAAGGGGCCAAGTAATGCAAATTAACCTCAATTAATTAATAAAGCCCTAGATAAGTGTGAAAGTGTAGAGATACACTTTACAACACCAAAAATAAGGTACAATTAAGTCTATTTTAATTAATAGGGCCCTAAACCCAATGTGAATATGTAAAACACATATTACAACACTAAATTAAGGCATAATTTAGTTCATTTTATTATTATTAATTCCCAAATTAAGTGTGAAAAAGGGATACTTTTTCCTACACTGTAGTGATTTGTCTAGTTGTAAATTAGCTCCTCATAAAACTAAGTTTCTTGTGATTAAAATAGACCATGTTCCTTACCGGATACCGAAAGAGTGGAAAAAAATTAGGCATGGTTAGATTTCTTGCTACTTAGGCATTTTGTTTGGGTTGGGAGTTCCATTGTTTGATATGTGGAACTAGTTTTTGAACAAGTTGAGGAATAAACTCTGCACTAGGGGGAATTATTTTTTGTCTTTAGCAGGAAAAATTCAAGTTGTGAATCATATATTTTTGGCTTCTCACGTGTACTATTCCTCTTGCTAGATGCCTTCTAAAAAATGTTATGAAGACTTAAACAAAATCATTCAATATTTTCTATGGTCGAATTGGAATGGTGATGTTGGTTTCAAATCTTCCTCTTGGTTGCATTGTATACAACCTAAAGCTAAAGGGGAATTGGGCCTCTTGGACTCTAGAACTCAAGGAGTTTGTTTGGAAGCTAAATGGATTGTTAGAGTGGTTAATGGTGATGATTCGTGGAAGATTCTGGTTCAGTATCAAATTGAATAGGCTACTACTAGAAGGAATTTGCAAGTTGTTTGTTGGTTCTAGACAAAATTTTGATGGATCCTTATTTTAAGTTAAAAGCTTCATTTTCTTTTGTCAATATCGAAGGCTTGGTAGTAGGTTTGTAAATTTATTAATTAGAAAAGTGATTCTTACAACATGGTTTCAATTTTGGTTCATCCTCCATTTGGTGGAATAGAATGGTTCAATACCAAAGATATGCATACACTCTCTTCGAGAGAGGGATTCATCAGTTTTGGAATCTTTGGGATTCTAATGCTATGGACTGGACTAATTGAAAAATCATTAAGAATAACTTTTGTCTAAATAATAAGTTTCAAGGCTTTGTTATTTTTCTAAAAGCTTTGGTTCCTATGGACTTGGTTATAAAATTATGCACTCCCTTGCAATGTAATGTTCTCAAGGATTGGTGGTGGCTGTCCAAGTTTTAGTTTGGTTGCTTTCCTTTAAAAATGCATCTAAGCCTTCTTCCTTCTTTGTCATTGAATCCCAGACTAAATCATAGATGGAAATTAAGTTTAAAAAAATGGAGAAGATTGAGTGTCCATATAGAGATTGAAAGCTGAATCTAATGCTCAAATTTTGGCTTGGAAAATTCTCATTTCAAATTCCCTATAGGTGACAAATTAAAATACATTGTGGTGCAGTTAGCTAAATATCCCTTTTTCCAAAACAGAGAAAACCTGAAACATGTCTTTTGGGAATGTTTGTGGGCTAAAAAAATGGAATGTAATTTTTTAATTCCTTCTTGATATTTTTGGGCATACATTGAAATGGAAAGAAGCTATTTTGGAATTT
>VDFB02000003.1:582264702-582521406 GCA_007258455.2 Sequoia sempervirens
TTTCATCTAAAAAATTAGGACTACATTGATGGTTTAGTTGCTACTTGGAATTCCAAGTCAAAACCTCATCAAGATAGATGGATCAATTGGTGGGAGAGAACTATTATGAGATGCACATCCTTTCTTCAGGACTACAAAAGATAGGTGGCTATTAGGCTCCACAAAATTAAAAAATCCCTCAAAGGATAACTTGAACATACACATGATGTCCCATCTTCAAACCCACAAAACATCTTTGTGTAACAATCATTTGCTAATATTGAAAATTCTCTTCAAAAATGGTTTCCTATAAAGGAAAAGGTGCTCAAGTGCATGCTTGAATCTAGTGAATTAAAGAGGGGGATCACTGGACTAAGTTATTCTTTCAATATTTACAACACAAACACAAAAATGAATACATCTCTACTATTAAATCTACTGATGGATCTCTACAAACCAACCATGATGTTATTTTACCATTTTTTTATAAGCACTTTAAAAATCTATTTATAGATGATTTTTCTAGTGATGACCTCCTTCCCTTCCCTGAGGACTATGTTGTAAGGAAGAGTTGCAGTAGTAGAACAACTTCCTACACTAATCTTGAGAGGACGGTAATGTAAAAATTTACACATCTTTACAATAGTTATAGAAAATTAAGCATAAATAAACATAAATATCATGCATACCACAACACAATGATTTATGTAGGGAACACCCTTTTGAGAGAAAAACCCTACACTCCAAAATTCACCCAATAAACTATTCAAAAATCATGAAGATTACAATATACTTGCAGAGAAATCTTCTCATAAGAGTATCACCAACTAGAGATCCACATATAACACAACACTATCAGACTCTCAGAATACATCACAATGCATAAGCATAATAAAATTCCCTCATGAAATAGGATTGCCTTCTATAGTGTCATAAAATTGCACCCTATGGTAGTTTCACACTTACACATTTAGGCTTGCCTTATCTATGGTAAAAACCTATAAATTAGAATTTCACAATTCTAACTTCATAGGTGACAATGATGAAGCACTAGCAACTCGAGTGTTGGATTCTCATTAAGTTTTATTGGACATTAACACGATGTGTACACGTCTACATAATGCACTAGCATCCTCACAATTTACAAGATTCAAATGTAAATATTTTATATTCTTTGCACACGGCATGTGTCGTAGCAACAACGATGCATGTGCAATGGCTCTTCCTATCCATGCAGCTTAACAAAACTCCATTTTCACTCATTTTGAGGGGAAACTCTAAAAAATGGAAGGCTCTCTCTTTCTCTCTCTTGCTTTCTCACTCTCATAGTGAAGCTCTATAGAAATTCTCTCTCACACAACAGTCAAGAGTCCTCTAATTCACAAGTTTATCATGTCTATCAATTCAAGAGGGGAGCCACAGGTCATTAGTAATGTTCTCTTTTCATTTTATCTTACATAATCTTGTCTACATAATCTCTTATTTATTTATTTGATTATATTCATGATAGGGGTTCTCCTCCTTTACAGGTTTTGTTTCTATCACATATCTTTTTTTCATGCATTTTATCTATCTTGATCCTACTTGGTTGTTCGTGGAGGTGGAAACACCAAAACAAAGGTTTGATTGAGGCAAGACCTTAAACAATCTCCAACATTTTTCTATTATTTTTGTGTGCAAATGAATAGATTTTGTGGGTTGGGTATTTTGGATTCTAGACCTTTACTATCTATTTCATTAGAGATGACAATGTGGCATGCAAACACCTGCTCAACATGTTGGCATCTGTAGCTGAGAGCTAATCCACTTGAGGGTATAATTTGTGGTTTATGTACTTTCTATTTCTATATATCAGAGAATGTAATTCTTTCATTTACTCTTGTAATTAAGTGATTTTAATATTCACATTATTTAAAACCTAGTGTCAATTTGGTTAAATTGTGTAAATGTTCTTCATCATTTATCTTATCACCTAATCAATGTCTTTTGAGGTGTTGAAAATGAAGGTAATATTGTAGCTCAAATCTGCTGATGGTACTCCCCAAACCAACCACTCAAGCATCATGCAAACTTGTTGGGAATACTATGAACATCTCTTTATTGATGAATATACAAATGATCCCTTAATTCCCATTGTTGAAGAAAGTGTGGCAAGGTGCATTCCATGTAAAATTGATGCTAAATACAGTAATTTTCTTGATAGACCCCTCTCTTTAGAAAAGATTGATGAGGCTCTTTTTAACATGGGCACTGAGAAAAGCCCCGAAATGGATGGTCTTCCTATTGAATTCTACCTTAAGCTATGGCCTTATATTTATGAAGACTTCTACTATGTATATCTTGAAGGAATAGAAACTGGTACCTTGGGACCAACCATTAATCAAGGTCTCATCAAGCTCATTCCTAAAGGAAAAGATGAGGAATTTGTGACTGGTTGGAGACCTATTTCCTTACTTAATACCTCATACAAAATTATAGCTAAAGCTTTGGCCCAAAGAACTAAACCCATTACCCAAATGATTATGTGCCCGGAGCAAACAGGCTTCTTGGGAGGAAGATTTATCCTTGAAAACCTTATGTTGGCTTGGGAAACAATTGAGTGGGCTCAACAAACCACCTGAGATGCCCTTATAGTCAAGCTAGACTTGGATAAATTCTATGATCACATTTGATGGCCTTTCATCCTTAACACGATGCAATGGTTGGGACTTGGTCCTAAAATCCATGATCACATCAAAATTCTTTTCATGGATGCTAACACTAGAATAGTTGGTAATGGCTCCCTTTCACCTCAATTCCCTCTTCAAAGATCTATTCGCTAAGGCTACCCCCTTGCCCTTTTTCTATATGCTCTTGCAACCAATGCCCTTGGTTACTTATTTCAACATGCCAAGGCTAATCATCTTATCCGTGGTATTTCCTTGCCTAATAATGCCACTACTCTCAACTCTCACTTTGTTGATGACGACATGCTTTTTATCCAAAAAAATGTTGATGAGGTTACTAATACTCTGGATACTTTAGATTTATTTTGCACCATTTCCAATTCCAAATTGGCTATGCACAAGACATAATTTATTATGTCTCGCCCCAACCCTCAACCTGCTTGGATTTTGATTGATTGGAAAGAAATAAAACATGGTTCAATCACTAGATATGTGGGCATTCCTTTTGGGGTTGGAGTTTCTTTTAAAGACATGTTAAAATGGTTTCTAAACAAGACCAAAGTCAAACTCTTGAATTGGACTAATAGATCCCTATCTATGGTTGCTCTCATCCAAGTGGCAAACAAAATCTTGCTTGCTAGTCATGTTTATATTTCTTCATGATGGCTACCTTCCAAGAACTGTTACAATCAGATAACTCGGTTGATTAGGAATTTCTTATGGGCCAAATGGGGGAATAAAAAAAAGGGTTACTAGCTACTTGGCATCATTATATCCAACCAAAAGATAAAGGGGATTTGGGAATTATTGATTTGTACACAAAAGAGATTTTCCTAACCACTAAGTGGATAATCAGAGCTTTGGAGGGAGATGCTCCTTGGAAGGAACTAGTTAAATTTTGCATCCAAACTGCCTTAGCTGGTCAATCTTGGGGTCATGTTAGATGGAAAGATAAGATCCTTCTAGCTCAATTTTTTGAAACCTATGGATCTGCCCCCTTCAATTCTATTTGGAAAGCTTCCAACAAATCACTTCTACTAAGCTAATCTGGTTGGACCAATCCCTTAGCCATGGACTAATTTTTCCATATTCCTCTATTTGGTGGAATAGGCTAACTTGCAACAGAACAACAAAATTTTAGGTACAATTAGCAGAATCAAAAGGAAAGCATCTATTTAAAAAAAGTATTCAAGTTTTTTGCAACCTTTAGGACTCCACCACATTCCATTGGAATCTGTGGCCCACTCTTAAAATGCAATTTCACCTTTCTTCCAGTGATAAGTAACCAATTCTAGAAATCCAACAGCTTGTTACTCTTGAACTTCGTATCTTGCTATCCTTGGATTGCCATGCCAACTTCTTAAATGATTGGCGATGGCCTAATGTTCACAGCATCCGCTTCTTTCCCTTGCAATCCACATACAAGCAACTCCTTCCTCCAATTACCATCAAACCCCGTCTCAATAAGAAGTGGAATTGTTATTTTCTTTAATCCAAATGGAATAAGCTTAGCCACCAAATCTGAAGTCCAAGGCAGATGCACAATCTCAGCTCCTAGCGTGGAAACTTGTTCATGTGAAACTTCCTATTGGAAACCACCTTAGGTTTTTGTACCCTCAGCCCACTTGTCCATTTTGTGATAAAACGAAATCCATAAAACATGCCTTTTGGAATTGCTCCCATGCCTATAAATTATGGCACATGTTGTTTACCACTTTTCCCACTTTGTTTCCCCGAACATGGACTTGGAAATCTGCTCTATTGGGTGCTTCCCCTTCCTTTGGCGTCATGTCTCACACCTATAAACAAGTGATTATCAAACACCTTTGGAAATTTCGATGTCTTGTTGTGTTCTCTAAAACCATCCTCCCTCCCCATATAGAACTACAAATGATTTGCTCTAACTTGTCCCTTCAAATTATGAATTTGTAAAATGTTCAACCACTCATCGTTCCTGAGGATACCTTATGCAACCTCCTCCTCCGACTGCACTCAATAACTAATGTTAATGAGGTTTGATGATTGGTCTTCAACATTTCAACTGTGGCTTGGAGAAATCCAGAGATGGTGTACTCATTCTTAGATTGCTAATTGATGGACAGTGGATTGTTGGTTGTATTGCTGCATTGGAGAATCAATTTCAACACTTCAGATAAAATCTTCCATTTTATGCCTAACTTGGTGGCAAGTATGCAGGGACAAATTGTTTCTTTTATTCCATGTGTATAAAGAGACTAGTGCTACTATGTCCCTTACATAGTGCCTTAATTGGTATAAGAGGAGGAAAGTTGTGTTGTTTTTGAAGAGGGATCAATTCAGTTGGTTTCAGCACTAAGTTAATATCTTCCAAATTTTGCCTTTTTAGCACTACAGACTCTCTCACCTCTGAAATTATAGTTTGCTGGTTATGGATGGTACAATACCGGTTTATTGTAATTCTGATTGGGCTTCTTTATACTCACAGGCAACATCTTGTTGCTACTATTTATATTGCTGTCCTGTAGCAGCTTGCTGCTGTTTGGAACTTTATTATGCTGTTCTGCTTCAGCTTTGATGCTGATCTTTGATGTAAAAAAAATTTATTGCTTATTTCCAATAAAAAAAATTGTTACAATAGTTCTTAATATTAAAGACAAAAATAAATAATATTGTGTACCAAGTGGCAGTCAATTTTGGAGTCTGATGATTTGATGGTGAGAGGCATGTAGAATCCAATGAAGTCACTTATGCAAGTGGAAAATTGTGAACTCTTTATAGACATAAATCCAATCGACTCTCACACCTGTCAATCTTGAGCGCTTTATGGGGTAGTCCATTGGAATATGACAAAATAGATGCTGAGTTAGGCAGTCAGATTCATCACATGGATGTGGTGTGTTCTACGTGCATGGTTTCCTACTAATATCGACCTCTTTCATGAAACTCATGGCTCGCCTTTAATCATATTTCCAATTACTTGTAAAACATCAAATAATCAATTTCACAAAACCTAAAAGTATCATTCACTTAAAACCATTGAAGTAGTTCAACCCCTTTAATGTATAGAATGTATTTAAGTTTATTGAAGAAGTAAAATTTTAGAGAATAACAATTTTTTTAGAGAATAATCATTAATTACTAGCAATTGCACCTTGGTGTGCAATGGGTATGCGGAAGAGTTGTGGAAGGTTAATTACGGAATTTAGTTTTGATCTATTTTTTTAATTTGTGGTGTACATGAGGTCAATCACTAGAGAGATATAAGGGTAGATAGAGGGAGAGATAATGAGATAGAAATATATGGAGATATGGGGGATAAGATCAGAGAGAATCACGCGTCGATAAAGGTCGAAAGAGAAGATGGATCGTCGAAAGATCGTCAGGATCATTTCTCGAAGTCGCCGACGTCGGCACTCCGGAAAGATCAGAAATCAAACTTCCAGAAACCATCTCGGGAAGCGTCAAAGTGAAATTTTAACAAGATCCCTAATAAGAGAGTATCTTTCAAAATGCTCTCAGCAAAGGATCGAAAGCTCGCCAAAAGCTCCGCAGGTCAAAGGAAAATTAGGCATATTATTTAATAAAGAGGACGAAAGTAAAGTCGAAAAGATGGTGAGACAGATGCTAAAGGAGGGACATCGAGAAAAGAGAGGGATATATGAAGAGGTAAGGGGAGATAGAGAGACCAAGAGGTAGATGGAGAGAGATATAAGAGAGATAAAAGGAAATAGATATCGAGAGAAGAGAGATTAATAGTTTAAAATCTCCTTCCATTATGTTGTGATAGATGCCATACCCTATATATAGAGCTCCTATACCAACATTTGCAACTACAAAATTTGACATGTCATTTACAGTTGTACTAATTGAGAAGGTGGAATTTCTATAGGAGAGAGGGCCAAGGAAGGAGACCACTTGGAAATTTCATAAGACATGTCATCTTTCATTGAATATACTAAGTTATAAAATGTTTATTGGTTTGAATCCATTGTGATTGACCCAGTATATATGTGTTCTCACTTCTCCTGTTTACACTTTTATATACACTTTTGGGAGTCTTAAATTACATTATGCCATTGGTTTCCTTATACCCATTCTTTACCATGAAGTGCTAGAGAATGGATGCAAGACAATGAGAGCGTTCTCATCCATTAATAAAAATATTACACAAAGGATACATCAAATTCGTTGAAACGTAGCTGGCAAGCACAATGTGGAGATTAAGCTCAAATTTTGTGTGAATGAAGCCTTTCACTTCCACACATGCCTGAAAGGCTATATCATTTATGATTGAGGAAATAGGAGAAAAAGTGTCTGCTAGGGATGTAGAAATTATCACCATTTTGGTTGTGAAAGTTGGTGAAAAAAAATCTCTAGATGGTCTTGTGATATCTCGTACAAGTTTTATATATGAGAGCAACTTGACAAGTGAATCTATGCCTATGGAAAAAGAAGTGGGTAAGGCGTTGTGGGGTAGCACTACAATTATTTTCCTGATTCAAAGGTTTTGTTTCATTTGTGTTTGGATCCTTGTAAATGGATGCATATTCATGTTTTGGGGTGTCACTTCTCCATTGAGAACTTTATTGCACAAATGTACCCAAAAAATAGACCATTTTTTTTCAAAATGATCCAAATGCATATTTGTATAATATTATTGTACAAATAAAATTGTTAATATAGAAAACTATGTGGTGAAAATAATTAAATTGATGTGTTAACATCCTTTATTTCTTATATTATTAAGATAAGCAAGTTGTGTACTTTGGTCTTAAGATCATATTTGTACACATGCTCTAGAAGTTCACATGTACAAGTTTATATGGATATCAATCAACTAAGAATTTAGGACTAGATTTGCACAAAATCCTTTCAAGCCCTCAAGTAAAGATAAGTACAGTATAACTTCAATGTGTATGTGTTGTATCAATGAGAATATATACATGTATATGTTCATATAATTCTATGTTATATGCTTATCAATGAAATGTGTATTTAGAAACCAAACTTACAACATGATTTCTACCAAAATAATTATTTTGAACTAACCATAGGACCCAATGTGTGTGTGCACGCATGTAGATGTAGATTTAAATTTTAAATCAAATGGGTATTTAGAAAGTAGACACAATGTCCTATCAAGCCTACTAAACTATACATTGCATATAGTTCAACAACGTGTAACACCCCCTCCACATTCGAACAAGTGCCTCTTTTGTGAAATATCAAGGAAATCGATAATTTAAGGTATCATTCTTGTAAATATCCTATCATGCCCTGAAGCAAACTACAAGTATATAGACATAATCTTATGTGTATACAAATTGTATATGTGGAAATATACATGATGTGTTTATATATATCAATCTTCATAAACAAGACCAACAAAGATTATATCAAAGATGTTATGCACACTCTAATTACAATTCCCAATGTGCATACACATTATTCACACACAAATCTAGACATATCAATGAAATGGGTATTTAGGAATAAGACTTTGCAAGAAATTATATCCAGTACCAAATAAAATTATAAACTATACAAGGATTCCATAAAAGCCTTGAATCATACCATATGTACTCTAAGGGCCCAATTTTTATACATATTATACATATAAATATAAATAGGTAGAGACATACATACACATGCTTATATGGATATGCAATGAAATGGATATTTAACAATAAGACTTGCTAAAAAAATTATCCAGCACTAAAGAAAACAAAAAAATAGACTTACAAGGATTCCATCAAAGCCTTGAATATATTGTGTATGCTAATCGCATGGTCCAATATATATACATATTATACACATACATACACACAAACATAGACTTAAAGACCTATGCCCATATGTATATAAATGAAATGAATATTCTTTTGATGCCTTGTGAGGCTTTCCTTTTGTGGGTGCAACAAAACTTCATTACCATCCTTCTATTGGTGCAACACCTAGAACATATCTTGTTGTTCTTGCATTAGGTGTTTTTATCACAAAATGTCTTAGAATTTCTACTAAATCTTCTGAATCTACTCAATAATATTGTTGCTTTCTCAACTTCTTTCTCCATAGAGAAAGATTTTGTTGCTAAAGGCACAATATAAGCTATGCTAAACCACAGTAAACAAAGTTGGAAAAAGTTTCATCCTTAAGAAATATGCCAAGTTTGGTTGTATTTGTGTTGAAAGGAAAAAAGGTTTCAAATACAGATCCAAAGTAGATGCACCATCAATCTTTTCACAACTTTCATTTGACCGTCAGTCTTTATGATGACATCTCTTGTCTAGTTGAGGGACTGCTTCAATCAGGTATATTTGATTTAGACCATCATATTCTACTAGGTGATAAGATATGTGATCTTTGTATCCTTCAGGTAGTGGATGTTGAGGAACTATATACTCTTAGGTACCCTTTATGTTAAGAGATTCAGGGGAGATATCAATGTTTGGACATGAGCTCTGGAGGTTTCTTGACTGACTTCTTATTTATTTTGACAAAGGATGCTACACCTTGTTATCAGGGTTGTCACTTTTAGTCATTGAGCCTTACAAGGTACTCCTAGGATTACTAGATTGAATACCTCCTCCTTTAGCCCATTATATCCATTGGAAGTGTAAGAAATATTTTGGATTTTGAAATTTCAAAAAAATATATGGAAATAGCTTAGCAAGAAGACAAACCTACCTTCCCTTCCCTATTCGTGCATTTAAACTAAAATTTCTCCCAATCTCTAACTAAAAATAACAATGGATTTAAACTTTAATGAATATATCAAAGAGAAGCATCTTTGAGACTATATTCTAGCATTAGAGCTCCAAAAAAAAGGCAGGCATAATCCTTGCAAAGTTGGTTTAGATTGAGGGATGGATGTGCAACTTGAAACCTCAAGTAGGCATAGCTTGTTGTAATCTTTGTTGGCTCGCTTTTGTATGAAAATGAAAACCTAGAAAAATGCACCAGAGGGATTGAAGATCATAATCCTAGTTTTGCTAAGGTTGACCAAAAACTTAAGGAATGGTAAGATCACATAATGTGCAAGAGGCAATCCTTACCAAGCCCAAGAATACGCACAAAGTACAGTCCACAAACTACAATAGTAATTTACTTATTTTCCTTGCAAATTATATTGAACGGGTAATGAAAGTGAATGAACAAACAAAAATAACTAAAGACTACATCAATACTTGAAATACAAAACGCAAAGCACAATAAAAAAGGCCACATCAATGGAATTTTGTACAAGAAATTATGTACAACAGTCTTAAGCAAAATAAAATACAAGCACACACCACTACTTTTCATTATCTATGGAGATTTATTGTTCTCAGATGTTGGGAGAGATTCTAATGGGAGTATCCTGCTTCCTCAAATTGTCCAAGAAAAACCTTTTGGCATACTTAAAACATCCCACTTCCTCAAATTTCCCAACAAAGGTGTCTTAGTTCACTTCATTTTTCTATGGACATCTTCAAAATATTTGCTAGTACTTTTCCTATTATATATGATGAAGTTGTTGGTACTTTCATTCTAAATTTTGACACACTAGAGTGAGCTTTGATCAACAACCTTACTCTCCAGTGGTTCCCTTGTATTTCTCGAGGGACTAATCTTCTTTTCATATAGTTATTTGTACTTGGATTACATGTTATATTTTCATCATGTGTCATGTCATGATGTTCCTTTCATAATTTACATCTTTACTAGCTATAATTTTATTCATAGAAACATCAAGTAAAATGTATGCCTTTGATTGCTTATAGTAGCCACCAAACATATATGTTTTTCTCTTTACATTTAACTTGCTTCTCTTTTGTAGGAATCAATGCAAAAGTAACACATTAGAAAACACAAAAGTCAATAACTGATGGTTTCATGGCTAACAATCCTTCCGTGCAAGTGATATTCTACAATACTTTACAAGTACTCTAGTTAAGGATGTAGAATATTATATTTAGAACTTCCACCCAGCATTCACACTGTTTAGTTATATCCATCATATATTTTAAAAAAACCATTTTGTGCACATCCTGCAACCATTGCATTCCATGAGATAACCTCTCTTTGAGGCATTTTGTCAAACAGTTCATGTGCCTTTTCTATGCTTCCACATTTTGGATACATGTCTACTAGAGCATTTCCAACTATAATATCTAAAAAAATCCTCCTTTCATGATGCTTCAAGATGGATGTCCATACCTTGTTCCAAAGCTCCCATTTTGGCACAAGCGGGGAGGAAACTGGTGAAGGTTGTGGAATTTGGCTTTACACCTGCCAATTCCATATACTTGAAAGTTTCTAAAGCCTTTTCAACAAATCCATTTTGTACATATCCTGCAATCATTGCAATCCATGAGATAACATCTTTTGCAGGAATTCTATTAAACATTTCACGTGCCTTGTTAATGCTTCCACTTTTTGCATGCATGTCTACTAAGATAGTTGTGACTATAATATCTGACAAAGTTCCTCTATTCTTTATGCTTCGATGGATGTCCTTATTGTTCCAAAGCTCCCATTTTTGGAAAAGGCAGGGAGGATGCTAGCAAAGGTTGAGGAATTTGGCTTTAAACATGACAATTGCATTTGCTTGGAAATTTATAAAGCCTTTTCAACAAATCTATTTTGTGCATATCCGAGACCACATCTCTTTGAGGCACCTTGTCAAACACTTCATGTGCCTCGTCTATGTTTCCACATTTTGCATACATGTCTATCTGGGAAGTTGCAACTACAACATCTAAAAAAACTCCCCTATCCTTTATGATTTGATGATGTCCATACCCTATTCCAAAACCCCCATTTTTGCACAGCCAGGGAGAATGGTAGCAAAGGTTGGAGTATGGATTTACACCTGCCAATTGCATTTGCTTGAAATTTTCTAAAGCTTTGGCCATCCTTTTGATTCAAAATAGCATTTATCTAAGCTTAGTAACCTACAGGCTTGATGCAGAAGAATGAGACAATATGAATCAATCACATTCTACCACAAAAACAAAACCCCCAATGTTGCGATTATCAGAAATTAGAGCTAAAAATTCACATCGCCCTACAAAAACTAAGGGGGTTATAGGCAATCCCCTCAAACCAACTAAAAACACAAACTAGAACAAAAATGCATGAGAAAACTATCTAATGCAAAGTGACAACAAGCTATTTATCGAGCATCTTTGTCATCCATGGCATCCATCTCTTTGTCAAGCTCTATGTGAGACTTTACAAGACCATCGTAGAACTTGGCCACATCAGAATCCCATGGCTTTACTTCATGCATTATCAGATCCTCAAACTTGCTGATAGGCAGAAAATTGGTGGAAACCATGTCATTGTGGATGAGAATGTCGAGCCTTGCACAGTGACCAAGCCACAAGTAGTAGCAGCAGGGGTGGAGATGACGAGCATAGGAGCAAACAAAAATGGAAGTCAGCAAAGATTCAACGGTCCAGATGAAAACAATCATCTTCCATCCTCCATCGACTAGTCTATGTCATAGATATGTTAATTCAGCTCAACACACTTCAAATAGGATATGCCTTCCATCATAATAATAAAAAAATATGTACAATATTTATAATATTTTTGTTAAAAAATAAATAAATAGAAAAAAGAAAAGAAATGGATGTTTTATGGTCTCAAGTGTAATTACTACTATAGAATTGTAATCTATTAAGCTATCCTTATTTGTATTAGCCAACAATAGTCTTTATTACTTATGCTTGCATATTTATTAATAAGTGTAATTTATTTACAAATACTATTAGTAATGATAAATACTATTTTTTAGTGATCATTTAATATAATTAGAATAGTCATAATGTTAAATTATTTATATTAAAATAATATTGAAAATGACAAACATTAATATCAATTTAAAATTTTAAAATTTTCTTAGAAAAACAATTTTCAAAATACTTTTTTTTTTATGTTAAATATTTCCTTACCTTGCATGGTAAATTTAGAATCATAGTTCATTTAAATACTTTAGATTGAAATTCAAAATATAAATTTTACCTATAGATCTTTGATGTATCCAACCTTATTTATAATGCTCTTAAAATTATAATCTTTAGGCCACTTCTTTAGTATTCAAAGTGTATTGTCTTACGTCCTTTCTAATTTGACGTCATTCACAAATCAGTCAATATAAAACAACAAAAAATAATTAAAAATCAAATCAAATAAGTTCCTAGAAAAATGTTTAATAGTAATAAAGTACCACCTATTTCTAATCAAACACATAACAAAGTTATTATATTTTCCAAAGTTTATGTGCACAATAGACATAATTTCATAAGAAAGAGTGTAGCCAAAAATCTAGTACTTTATCCATAAACAAGAATCATCCATTTTGAAGAACACTATAGTACATCATGATGGTCACATATGTTCATATTAACATGTTTTTACTAACAACATCAAAATACTAGGTACATAACAACCTACAATATAATTTATAGTTTTCTATATTCCTTTCATTGTAATTCACCTTTATATTTCTAAATAGCCTTCATAGATGTGTATGGTGATGTTGTTCATTGTTGTTGTCCTCCTTTCTGCAGTCCCTTTGTCAAACTACTATTTATTTAAATTGTAATTTTTCTTCTAGCATTTTTTAATTAAAAAAAATCACCTTTATTCAATAAAAAAATTATAGTTTTCTAAATATGCACCAACTTCACATCAAATTGTCTCCATCATATGTAATGTCAATGTGGGACCAAAACTCCTAGAGAATGTGATGATTATAATTATTATTTCCTTGAGCTATACATAGGGAGAAATATGATTCCAAATTATGTACTCACTTCACATCAAATTATCTCCATCATAAATAATAATATTAGTGTGGGACCAAAAATATTAGAGAATATGATGATTATAATTATTATTTTCTTGAACTATACATATGGAAATAATATTCCTAATATTTCATTTAATATCATTTGACATGTAACATACTTTCTCTTAAATAAATAATAGATATCTTTTACTTTTTAAATATTATAAATAAAATTTTAGAGAGATAATAAGTGATCTTGATCGATTGATAAGTATAGTTAATGATAATTAATTAAAGAGACTAGTAAATATCAAAATTGCTATAATTACCTTTTAACAAGTATAATTAATAAATAAATTAAAAAAAAAGGAATTGCCAACACATCTATGAAGACAAATCTAAATGTCATAAGACCATATTTCATAGAGAATTAGGAAGATCAATATTGGTTTAATCCACCAAGCAACTAAATTATACCACACAAACAAATTTAACAATATGAAATGAAATCATGAATCTAACATGGTAAATAATGCAAAATTAAAAGTATCCATTAGACATTCTTGAGGATACGCCTCAATAGGTGGTATATTATTGTCTAGTTGTTAGTAATGTAGATCTATTTTCTCACCTTCTTTTAAATCAAGTGATTTGTTTGCCTTGGTCACTAGTTTTTCATTTTATTTGTGTTTCATTTCAATGGAATATTATCCTTATAGAAACTAGGTTACATTTTTTCCCCAAGTTGATCCTCAATTTACATGGACCTCCTAATTAATTATAGGATTTGAAGAAGGCTTTCTTTGCAAACCCTAACATGTCTTTTGTTTCATATGTGGGAAATCTTTTATTTCTTGGTGTGACCTTACTTGTGCTAGAGATCTTTCTCAAATTGGAGTCATCCTTATCAATTGAGTTTGAAGCCCACCCTACTTTGAAAATCAAACCCAAAAACATGAAAAAAGCTAGATAACGTGGTGCCTTTGAACCAAATAATGTTAGAGATAAACTCATGGTCTCGTGATCAATAATATGATGAATATGTTCTCTATAGTCTCCCAATCTACAAGATTACATACCAACAATCCAACTCATACCCAAAATGGTGTTGTAAGAGATGTTTCTTGTCTTCAACACTAGAAAATAACAAAGTCATGTAATAAATGTTTAGAAGGTAAGGTGATATGTTTTTAGTTACCTAATTAAATTATTGATGTCATCTCAGACTGTAGAGAAACCATTTAGGGGCCTTAGTAGGGGTTATGTCTCATGCACTGTTATTGACCCAAACCATACTCATGCTACTCTGAAATATGGATCTACGATAATTTATGGCCAAACATGTTATCTTCAAGCCTAGGACATTGATTTTCATCTAGAAGGAATAACCAAATCAAAATACCCTATGTGGGTTGAATTTCCCTTTCTCAATCTAGCTTTTTTCCCATTCTGTTGGTAGTGGTTGTCATTAATGTCAACACTAATTGTTGGTTGTCATTGATTTCAACACTTGGTGAGATTGTCACATATGTTTGTGAGATTGTTGGCAGTACCTAGTGAATTGTTTGTGGCTATCATTGTTGTCAACACTTGAGAAGTAAGGGAGGCTATTGGCATTTGGTGTCTCTGATGTCTATACTTGGTGAGATTGTTGCAATGATTGTTGCTTGGCATTGGTTGTCATTGTTGACAATATTCAGTTTGGGCTAACATTGATGTATGTTGTTGCTGTTGAAGTTTGTGGTTGGATGTCATGCCTTGTCTAATGTCAATCAAAGAAGTATTAAGTATTGTTGTTGTCAGCAGAGTTGGAACTTTCATAATGATATACTAAGATGAGGATTAGAAGTGGTGTTGATAGTGGAGAGATGTTGTCAATGGTCTACAGTATAGTGTATGCCCTTTCCTGTTGTTCCTAATAAAGTATATGTTGATGAATGGAAGTCCTGGCCTACACAAGACGACCCCTCTTGATTATGATTTTGATCCCCTCCTGAATTTTGATGTGTTATATGTTTTAGTGCATATAGCAAATTCAAAGAAATGAATAATGACACTTTACAATTGAGTGCGATATAATTTCCAATGAAATGGAAAAGTGATTCACTTTTACAAAAGCATTACTCAATGGCAATAGCTAATCAAAAGATACAGTAATCATTTATGCCTAATTTTACACTCAGAGACTAAATTTTTACCTTTTACAAGAGGAGACAAAAATTTGTGTTTAACAACACAATTTTTACATCATCTCGATGCTAGATTTTTTGGCTCAAAAAGAGTTTTTTGATGACTATTCACAAATGATTTTTCGACTTACCATTGGGAAAATTAAAAAAAACTCTCCCTTTACAAGCATGAATATAGACTAAATAGTTTATCTTTAACCGCTGAATGTTAGCATTAAAGTATACTAAATATTACAATAGTTAATTACGCCGAGAGGCATTCCACTACATTCGTGTTTTATGCGTATACATCAAAACTCGAAATGAAAACGTACTCTTTGACATGGCTGGGGCATGGTACTGAATCTGAGGCTTGGTCTTCATCTTGCCACGACGAACAACTCACTGGTTATTCCAGCAAAAACTGGTCAAACGTGAACTTTGAATCGTAATAGGGATGCAGAGCAGGTCGAGCTATGCAGCGCTGGCTTACAAGAAGGCCGAAGAAGCAGGTGATAAAAGGAAAGAAGATTGTGCGGTAAAGTATTTTTATTTTATTTGTGCTTCCAAGAAATAATATTACCTATTAACAGTGTCTGCCCTTCTGTGAAGATTTGCAAGGCAATGTCCCCTCAAGGCATTTCAAAAACCTTATTCATGGTCCCCTTTGCTCATGCATGCTAATTAGATGGACTATACCAGCATACAGATACGGTGCTATGGTAGGAAGGAAAGAAAATGTGTATATTGATTTGTTTTTTAAGGGTTTGATGTTAATGATTCTGGGTGAACCCCATGAGAGAGGCGCGTCAGGCTTTGGCGCCGCCCCAAGAGGCAGGGTCTCCTGTCCCCTCTACAAGTCGTGGCCTATGGGGAGTGGAGACACCCTTGAGATAGCCGCCTGGGTTGCCCTTGGTGCCCAGCTGTAGCCAGACCTTTCTCTTAAAAAAATTGATTTATACTCACGCACAATAGCTTCAAGCATGTACCATTTTAATGGGGTCGGTTGGCTTTTATATCAAGCCAAGGCATATTCATGTTGGGTTGATGGGGGCAATTACTCATGGTTTGTACTCCGTTGGATTCAAATCAACGAACACAAATCCTTCATAATCTGAGGAAATAAATTCCTAACCCTAATCACTACGTTTCTGCCCTAGGGGAGTATATTTTCTGTTTTAGAATTATTACCCAAAACTGCGGAAATTGAGCGGTGCCTCGACCTGTCTCTTGGGAGCAGGGGTTAAATTTGATGGCCGTATGGCTGTATTTAGTAGTCATTTTAGCTGTAAAATATAATTAAAATTTTAGGAAGACTGTATCACTTGAAAGGCAAAATTTTAGTTAAACTGTCAAAATTTTAATGTAATTATTCTTATATATATTTTTCTTAAAATAGATAACATTTAATATTTGAAAGGAAACTTCAAATAAATAACCGTCACAAAAAAATTGCTTGATAGGCAGGGTCGACCGTCAAATTTAAGCCTTGGTTGGGAGGCTTCATATCACCTCCAACACTGGTCACTCTTGGACCATTAAAGATGCCGCCTCCATCTATCAATTCGACAGTGAATTGAGCAACATCCTTTGGGACCCTAGCTCCTTCACTCATATACATGATATTGAGGAATTCTTAGATCATAGGAAAGACGTTTGTGTTTATTTATTTTTATTTTATTTGTGTTTGATGTATGTTTCAAAATATGCGATAAAGTGCTTGTAATCTGAACTTCAAGGTTATCTTTGTAGTGGACTCAAATGTCATAAAAGAAAGCTCTTAGACTTCGACGAGGATTGTTATCAAACCCATCACAAGACACCATTTCAGAAAATAAAGCTCAAAAGAAGCACGTCTTCCAAAAGTTGGTTTATAACGCCATGCTATTAGAGGATTGGTTGGACTTGGAGCTCCAGGTCACCTCGTGAGTCGACAGAGGAAGCTTAAAAAGCTTGAGCAAGGTCCACCATACTTTTACTTCGAAAATGTCTATGGTACACCAAAAGGTGTATGGGCAACCGTATCCCAATTTCTTTATGATATTGAACGAGAATTTGTGAATTCACAGTACTATTCAGTTTTTAGTAAAAAACGTGGCTACGTGCATAACCTTCCTACTGATAATCGTGTTCAGAGTTCACCTTTACCACTCATGACAATTCAAGAGGCATTTCCCGAAACACAAAAGTATTGGTCATCATAGGATAAGAGAACTAAATGTAACTGCATAATTATAGTGGCATCAAGCCTTCCGTTATGTGATAGACTCAGGGATATGGTTAATGCCCATTCTCTCTTCTCTCGAATTGGGGTGTTGAAGTCATTTTTGATCCTTTTCTAGGTATATCATTCCATTGAAAGACAAGAAAATTAGATAAAATTATAAAAGTAATTTAGTGATCTCTCAACTCCTCTGTAAATATCTCTCGATGTTATCTAGATATATTACTCAATAAGATAACTAAACTAGTATTAAAGACAACATTAAATAATATTGCATAACAAGTGGCAGCCGATTTTGGAGTCTTTGACATGTTAGTTGTTTGAGGATTTGCTGGCAAGACATATGCAAAATCCAATGAAGACGCTTATGCCAAGTGGAAAATTGTGAACTCTTTACAGATATAAATCCAATCGACTCACACCTGTCAATCTTGACTGCTTTATGGGTAGTCCATTGGAATATGACAATGTAGATGCCGAGTTGGGCGGTCAGATTCACCATGTGGGGTGAGTGTGGTCTTCGTGCATTGTTTCCTCATACATTGCCTACTAGGGGAGAGGGCCCAGTAGTCGTGCACCCTAACTTCGCGCTTCTAATTATCCTACGTCGAAATTTCAAATCACTCTCAATTTTTTACAGCGGCTTACTTGGCAAGTTCTCTGCTTATAACTAAGGTTTCAGGGCCACATCATCAAATATGATGCCACATCAGCATGCGTTTTTGTCAAGGTGTCAAAAAAGGCCCCAAAAAATAGTGAGACCAATTCTTGTGCATTACATCATGAGTAGTTGAGCGCTGATGTGGTATCACATGATTGGTTGCTTTTTAGATCAAAAGCATACATTTTGTTTAATTATGGGTAGTCAAATCACAACTATTGGACATTATATAAACGACTATTGGGTATTATATGTACGATTGGGTGCACGACTATTGGACCCCGCACGACTATTGGGCCCTCTCCCCTAATATCGAACTCTTTCATGAAACGCATGGCTCAGTGTTCAATCATATTTCCAATTACTTGTAAACATCAAATAATCAATTTCACAAAACTTAAAGTATCAATCACTTAAGACTATTGAAATAGCTCACCCCCTTTAATTTATAGTATGTATTTAACTTTATTAAGAAGTAAAATTTAAGACAAATAACAAATTTCCTAGAGAAATATTAGAATAATCATTAATTATAAAATAGTGTTAATTTAATAAAATAAATAAATGTTATGTAATGGTTAGTTTTTATTATTATATGTTTGAAAAATATTTTTATGGATAAATTGTGTATTAGTATTTTGGTTAAGTTGTATGTTTTGAGTATCAAAATATTAAGTTTCAAATTAAAATATGTACAACATCTAGGTATAATATTTATGTAATTTTTTTTTAAAATAGAAAAAAAAAATTGATGTTTTATGGTCTCTAAGTGTAATTACTACTATAGAATCGTAATCTATTGATCTATCCTTATTTGCATTAGTGACAATAGTCTTGATTACTTATGTTTGTATATTTATTAACAAGTGTTTAATTTATTTATAAATACTATTAGTAATGATAAGTATTATTTTTTAGTGATTATTTAATATAATTAGAATATTAGTGATAATAGATTTCTACAATCCATTAGTTATGTTGTTGAGTGTTTTTGGATTAGATTGTGTGTGTATTTTTGCATCAATGTTTCGGATCACACTCTATGATCCATCATTAGGATAGAAGAGAGCATAAGGAGTATTCTATCCTGATGATGGATCACAAAGTGAAATTTACTCCTTATGCTCTCTTCTATCTTGATGATGGATCACATAGTGTGATTTGAAACATTAATGCAAAAATACACACAATCTAAACTAGAAACACTCAGCAACATAATTAGAATAGTCATAATGTTCATTATTTATATTAAATTAATACTAAAAATGACATAAAAATTTATATCAATTTAAAAATATAAATTTGTCTTAGAAAATTAATTTTCAGATATTTTTATGTTAAATATTTACTTAACTTGCATGGTAAATTTAGAATCATGATACAGTTTTTGTTATATTACTTTAGATTAAAATTCAAATTGTAAATTTACCTATAGATCTTTGATGTAGCCAACCTTATTTATAAGACTCTTAAAATTATATTCTTTAGGCCACTTCTTTATAATTCAAAGTATATTGTCTTATGTCCTTTCTAATTTGACGTCACACAAATCAACCAATATAAAGCCAAATATATATAAAAAATGAAATCAAATAAGCTCCTAGAAAAATGTTCAAAAGTAATAAAATACCACCTATTTCTAATCAAATACATAACAAATTTATTATATTTCCCAAATCTTATGTGAACAATGGACATAATTTCATAAGAAAAAGTGTAGCCAAAAATCTAGTTCTCTATCTATAAACAAGAATCATCCATTTTGAAGAACACCATAGTAACATCATGATGTTCACATATGTTCATGTTAACATGCTTTTACTAATAACATCAAAATATTAGGTGCACAACAACCTACAATATAATTTATAGTTTTCTAAATATATATCAACTTCACATCAAATTGTCTCCATCATATATAATGTCGATGTGGGACCAAAAATGCTAGAGAATGTGATTATTATAATTATTATTTCCATGAGCTATACATAGGGAGAAATATGATTCCAAAATATGTACCCACTTCATATCAAATTATCTTCATCATATGTAATAATGTGGGATCAATAATACTAAAGAATGTGATGATTATAATTATTATTTTCTCGAACTGTACATAAGAAGAAATAAAATTATAAATATTTCATTTAATATCATTTGTCATATAGCATATTTTCTCTTAAATAAATAATAGATATCTTTTACTTTTTAAATATTATAAATAAAATTTTAGAGAGATAATAAATGATTTTGATCAAAGTATAATTAATAATCATTAATTAAAGAGACTAGTAAATATCAAAATTACAATAATTACCTTCTAACAAGTAGAATTAATAAATAAAATTAAAAAAAAAGGAATCACCAACACATCTATGAAGATAGAACCAAATGTCATAAGACCATATTTCACAAAGAATTAGGAAGATCAATATTGATTTAGTCTACCAAACAACTAAATTATACTACACAAACAAAACAATATGAAATGAAATCATGAATCTCACATGGTAAATAATGCAAAATTAAAAGTATCCCTTAGACATTCATGAGGATACACCTCAATTGTATGGTTATCAATAAATTGATGAAAGAATGTGGCTTCATTCCTTATGTTGGAATCAGGGAACACTAAGAGGGGGGGTGAATCAGTGCAGTAAAATTTAACTTTATTAATCTTATATTTAAACCACTTACAACATTAAACCAAAAGAAAGATGCAAGCACATAAAGCAATCATCCACAACACCATAACACAAGGATTTTTACGTGGAAACCCTGTTAGGGGAAAAACCATGGTGGAGGTCAATCCACAATTTGAGTACTCAAATATAAGTATTTAACAAATGGGGAATGCACATGCATTCAGGCACACTGCCTAGAGCTCACTGCTTAGATACAAAAAGAAGACTCACTGTCTTACAAATGATTGAATTACATCTAGAAGATTTGAACTAAGAGAATAGCATCTGCTCATGCCTAATTACAGTTTCGGTTAAGCTCATTAGTCACATTCTTGACCTGCTTATCTGATTTTGCTCTTTCAGCTCTGTCTACTTTTATTTGCATTACAAATCCTTTTATGCACAAGTGAAACTATGCAGAATTGCACTACAATCCTTTTGAATTTCGCAACATACATCAACACACTTCGTTCATGCTCCAAAATGATATAATCAATCACTTATATATATCTACAACAAAAGATTTAATCAACCATATGTCGGCTTCAATAAAACATAAAATATTTCAAACTGTCAGCTCAAATCTCAAATAATTTTCATTGTACATCAAGCAAAGTTGGCCACAACATAGTGAGGACCCAAAACAAAATCCTCAAACCTAAAAATACTTCAAAAAAAATTGCCTTGAACATCTGCAACATGCCACATTCACTTAGTCGGCCTTCTAGCACTGTTAAACATAAAATCAATCAATTGGATCTCCTAACTCATACACCAATTGATGCGACGACACAAAACTTGAGAATAAGATATTCCATATACCCAACGACCTTCCCTGAGATCCACAACCCAAACTGATAAACTGGTAATGCAAATGGATTGACAGATTCAACTTCAATCGGATACCCTATTCTTTACTCTGTCTCCTAGTATGGACAGATACTGAAGTTCAGACTGGATCAATGACTTGGGTTGCCATCAATGACAACACCAGAAGCCATATGCCAACAATCTCCCCCTTTGGCATTGATGGCAACACTTAGTGAAAAATGACTAAGTGTCGAAACCAATATACTGCAATCCTTCACAACTTCAAAAAGTCATAGCTAACACAACTCCCCCTAAATTTGATAAGGCATTTTTCACTGCTCTTTCTCCCCCTTTGACATCAATGACAAACCGAAAAAGAAGATTTTCCTATAGTAATCCCTTTTGGAGTGAAACCAAAAACTTACTTATTCAAAAACTGGTTCAAAATTTTGAAGAAATACAGCCGCAACTTGTGTTAGAAAATTATTTTGTATTTTTCCTTCATCTCCAAGAGAAACTTCTTCCATGCTTCTACTGCAATCTCGATGATTATGATCATGCTGTTGTTTTCAAATGTCCAATTGATAATCTTGGTGAGGGATTCCAGAATGGTGATAGCTTCTTCTAATATCTCCCCTTTCCTCAGTATCTCAATCAACTGTTCCAGTATGCATTATGTTATGTCCTTCACCTTCCAAAAGGTGTCAACAATCTTATTTCTAGTGTTTTGAACATTTGTATGCTCTGTCTATAATTCTTGAATTCTTTTCTTAATTGCACCATCTTGATCCTGAAACATGTTAAAATCTTGTCCAATACTATTCAACTCTATTTCAATTTGTTCCAAATTTTCTTTGTACTTGTCGATTGCATGAGGCCATCGAAGACAATAGTTATAGATGTTGTTTGTTGTGTTTATGCATTGCCTTAGCTGACTCATGTGCCTTTTTAGCTTGGTAAGTGATAATTTGTACTACTTCTTCAGGTGTAGAATTACTTCTTCTTCCTTGTTCTGAGACTTAGAGTCCATGATTTCCTTGATGCAATCAATCATCTTTTCTGGAAACATATTCTGTAAACTCTCTAATTTAATATGGTTGTGCACAAGATGAGCACTTAGTACGTTTAAAATCATGTCTTGATCATATGAAGGTCTAATAGACCATATGTTTGTGATTTTTTGCATTCCATCTTCCTCATGAATAAGCTGCAATATCTCTTCTTTGGTTAAATCACCTTCTTCTTCACTTTCTTTTTTCATTGCATTTTCTTGTTCTGGTTCGGCTGTTTCCAGTTCTTTTCTTTGGATGTCCTCAGTTTCCTTATCAGATTCCTCATCTGGTATATCTTCAATCACCTATTTTTTTCCTTTCCCTTCAACTCTTGGAGTCTTGCATGCTGGTGGAGTGCAAACAACAATTTATTTTGCTCTTTTCTTCTTTCTCTCCATCTCACCGGAGGAGGAATCAACTTCAAGTGCCCTTACCGAAAGGGGAATACCAATTGATCCAAACTTTCCTAGCAAACCCTTAAAGAAACTTTCATATTCTTAATCACAGTTTGCCAAATTGTTAGAATGTATGTAAATATGCTTGCAAACCGGTTCACTCTCTTCCCATATTACATTATTCAGTGGTAAGAAATTTAGAAAATACATCACAAGACATATAACCAAGTTACCAAACCTGAAAGGGTAATTTATCATCTTTGTCAATTGTACGTTCTCCATCAATTAATCTTTCAAGAATTCGCAAAGGTCAAAATCCTGCTCTTCCATTATCATCTTGTGTGAAATGTAAACAACACCTACCCAAGTTGCACCTTCTTTGTTTCTAAAAAAATATTTTGTAAGATACTCCATGTGCAATGTACCTTGTCACTGAATCTCTGATTGTTGAGATTATTAATTCCCTTTGATCTCTAGTTACTCCATTTAGGGTTTTGACTTCTTTATTTTAGATTGACTTCTTTCTCGATACATCCCCAACTTTGCATAACCCAGTTACAGTTCCAATCACTTCTTGCGAGATATAGTAGGGTTTATCTAGAGTTAGAATATTGTCATTCAATCTATCCAGAATAAACTTAACGATTTTTGTGTTCTCGAAATAGGGGAATTCACTCCAAATATCCAAGCTTTTGTGTTTTGCTTCTTTCAGTGATTTCAATTCATCGTGCGACAACATCTTTCTTATAGCTCTAATATTCTCACTGCTACACTCATCTAGGTTTATCATTCCTTTGATTTGTTCCATTTTACCTCTCATACTCATGTCTTGATTCTACCAAAAAATTTCTTCAACCGCACACCAAATTAAACAGAAATTTCTCAATACAACTGAAGTACCTGATGGATTAGGGTTTCGTCGCCGAATTGTCTTCACGCTTTCAAAATTTTGTTGCAGAGTGCTCTCCTTCTTTTCTTTGATATGAAGTGGAAAATGAGGGATCCAACTTGCTTTTTATAACTCACACACCTAACCTTTTGTTGTATTAAATGATTTTTCCCTAGGTGTTCCAGATACCCTGTTTTCTTAGTCAACGAGAGAAAAATTCTTCTGCGGACCTTCGATTGCTTGAATTTATTTGAGTGTTTTTCAATGCATCTATAAATCATTAATACAACTATTGACAATTTTCCGCATTTCGGCTCCAACTACCGACAGAGGGAAAAAGGATTTTCTTGAAAAACTCCCCCTAGGCCAATGGCTTGAGATCAATTCCCAGAGGAATTACCAGCATCGGATTTCGGTACCGAACCATTTCATGCATCAGACTCGCTCTTTCTTACCCATGTCTTCTTCATCTGATATCTTATTTCATCCATAGTCACTTTCCCTTTTCCTTTATCATCTTTCTATGTATTTCTACCTTTGTATGCCGAAGCTCTTCTATCCATATTTTTGTTTCTGTAGAATCTTGCAATGTGATCGTATTTGTTGCAATTGTAACACACAACATTTCCTTGTCCAGACTAGTCATTCCATTGATTTCTTCTTGATTTGCACTGGTTAGCAATATGCCCAAATCTTCCATAGTATAACATTTAACATTCCTTCTATTGACAGAGTTGTTTGACATATTTTTGCATTCAATTGACTTATGACCAAACTTATTGCAATTGAAACACTGACCAGAGAATGATGGATCACTTGATTTCATTTTACTTTTACATTGAGCAGCCATATGACCCAATTTATTGCAAGCAAAATAGTAACTATTAAACTTTTGAGCATTAGGTTGTCTTACTGGATGCCTGTTATGCCTTGCATAACCACCCCATTTTGTTCTGGAACAAAATAGGTCCCCCCTTTGTGTCTGTTGTCTTCTTTCCCTTTTTAGTTTTCTGTTTTGATCTTTGGAATTCTTTTGTTTTTCTCCTAATTTTGACTTTTGATCTATCTGATTTAATTTCGGTTTTATCTCAACTTGAGTTGGTTTTCTTCTTGCTGAAAATTCAATGAAATAATCATAAACAACAGGATAGTTTGTTTTGATATATTTTATATCCATTGGGGACTAATGGAAGCCTTTGTTTTGTAGGATCAAAACACACACATGATGATATTTCTCAGGGGAGCTCAATTGGAGAGTATTCCTCAATCCAATTGGTCATGAAAAATCAGCTAAGGCAAAAGTTGGCAAGAATTTCCTAACCTCTCACCGACTGGTGGCTTGGCTTTATCTGCTAAGGATCCAAAGGAGGTGTTAGAACTGCACAATTTTGATGATATTACATATTGTCCATACTCGCAAAGTTTCCAGAAAAGTCCCACCATGAGCATATTTTCCCCATATCTGGCCCTATTGCACTCTAGATTCCATCAAGTCCGGATACTCCACATTACAGGTCATATCGCCATGAGATCATCAAAGTCTCCCTAACTTATAATGCATTTTTCTAAGTATGCGTCTCTATTGCCTGTCGGCAAGACCTCAAGGATGTCACAGCGACTAGAGTTCACATGCAGTTGCCTATCGGCAACACATCATTCAGAGTCCTAGCGACTAGGAGTTTCCCATCAGCATAGAATTTTCTTTTGGGGAAAGGTCTTGATGAGATCTTTGTGTGTCACCGACTGGCGGCAGAAGGATCCATACATCGGCAAAGGGTTTTCTCTTCGCCAAGAATTCTTGGCAAATTCATAAAGTCTCATCGACTATCGCACAATGAGCAAACACTTCAGCGAGAGTCATCTTCTTCAGCATATGGTCTTGGCAAAATCTTCAGGTCTTGCCGACTGGTGGTAAAAAATTCCACATCGGGGAGAAATCTTTTCTTCGGTGTGATGTCTCGGCAAACCCGTGATGTCTCACCGATGAGGCATCAAAAGGGGATTCTATCGGTGGTCTTCGGTGAGATAATCTATAGGTCACAGTGACAAAAGGGTGAACTTGTAAAGCTTTCATTGAGACATGGTATTTCTATAGGACATCTCCCCGATGACAGAGAGAACACATATCAGCATGAGGATTTGACCTTGCCGTAGAGTCTTGGTGAATTTCTGGTCTCTCACCGACTAATGCAGACAAGCATATATTGGCGAGAGTGATTCACCTTTGGCATGATGTCTGGCGGAAGTGTCAAAACCTCGACGACACAGAAGTGAGTCACCAGGAGTCTTGCCGACAGGGAAGGGTCCCACCAAAGGTCTAAGGTCAGCGATAATTTTTCCTTCGGCAGGAGGTCTGGTCGATTGGCATGCATCTCGCCGAAGGGAGTTGCATTCAGCAAAGGATAAAACCTTTGACATAATGTCTGGCCGAAGAGGCGAGGTCACATTGACACGAAAAGGGGGTATCACCATAACTCTTGCCAAATCTGAGGAGCATCAGGCAGAAGATTTTGCTTTCGCCATAACATCAGTTTGACCAAAGGGAGCTCGCCGTAGCCTCTGGCCAATGGTGGGGAGTCTTGCCGATGACAAGGAGGGCTCAGTAAGAAGAAAGGAGTTCGGGGTAAGGTCTCCCCGAAACATTATAGTCTCCCCGACATCAGAGATGAGCTCACTCAGGGAGTCTGGCATCGCCATGACTCCTGTTAATAGAATAAGTTCAGGGAGAAAACAAAAGCTCGCCTTAAGGTTTCCCCGACCACAAAATGTCTCACCGACAGGATTCGTTTCGGGGAGAAGAAACATGTGCGCTGCGAGGTATAGCCTTCGGCGAAAGGTCTCACTGAAGGGGAAAGGTTTCACCGAAACAAAAGAGCTCGAAGAGAACAAGAAGAAATTAGTAAGACTCTAAGCGAATGAAGTGCCTTCGCTATGATGTCTTATTGACGCGGGAAAGTCTTGCCAATAAGAGTAAGCTCGAGGAGAATGAAAGGGGGGCTTCGATGAGAGCTCTTAGCGAAACAAAGGAGTCTTGGCGATACAGAATGTGCTCGCCGAGAGAAGAAAGACTTTGCCATGTGGTCTTGTCGAAAGAATGCAATCTTGCTGATAGGTTTTGCAAGCTCAATATGATTTTTGTAGCTCGCCGAAACATCTCATCGACTGACCTATGTCATGTCGATAACTGTTGAAGGATGAGATCGGATCAGGGAGACACTGTTGGTGTCTCACCGACATGCGATGTTGATTGAACCACCTTTGACCACCTGAGGAGCTTGCTTGGCATATGCCCAACCAATCAGAAGGAGCCAAAAGAGTGACTCATCGGTCCCTTTGACCGATTGACTACTCCTGCGAGGGAAGATCAACAGAAAGCAAGCAAGATGGATACCTTCTGAGAGTAGATGACAATGGATTGGCTCAGGCAACAGTGTTCAGATCTACAAGGAGGCCCGATGGTGCTTCCAGAGGACGGTCAACGTACAGAGAAGTCCAAAACAGAAAGGAAGCTGAAGTGAAGAAGAAACTATGACTCATAGGGACAGTTGTAGTGACTACTGGCAAAGAGGTAGATCAATATTGATGGAGATATTTTGAGCATTCAAGGCGACTCCAACAAAGTTCGAAGGTGGACACGAAGACAGAAGAGTTAATGTTGTCGTTGCCAAAAAGATCTAAAAAGGCTTCTCCTGAGGGTAGAAATCCTTCATTAGCATGGACAACAAGGCTTCAACATAGCATTAACTCTTCAGAAAGACCTTAGAGCCGACTCTTCTAGAAGCAAATATTTTGTAAAAACCCTAATACAGGGGGACAACACATTCTTTTTGATGCACTCTGTATATAAGGCATTAAAAAGTTAGAGTTTTTGAGGTTAAAACTTGTAGAGCACTTGTAGAGAAGAATTTTTAGAGAACTTCTAGGATTAGAAAAGAGTTAGAAATCAGAGAGAAAGTCAGTTAGAAAAGATAGAACAGCTTCCTGATTCTTTGTAATAGGAGCCTCTTTTGTCTTCTTAGTTAGGAGTTAGATTCAGAATAGTCTGTAATGGATCTTTCAAGTTTTCTTAATATAAATGGAAACAATTTGGAATCACAAATTTTTTGTACACTGGTGATTGTGCCAGTTTTGTAATTGTTGTTTATCTGTTTCACTAATAGTAGAAGCAACCAGATTAAAATCTATTTCAGATTGTGTTCCAAAATGGTGTTTGTCTTAAGTTAATCATTTGATTTGTGAAGTCTTCAAGGAGTGAAAATGTTATTCTGTGTTTTATTCAATTGGTAACTTAAAATCAATTATTTGAATTAGCACTGTGAATGAAAGAGGTTGTGTGTCAATCACAAGTTTGCTTTGTTCTGCAGTTTTAGTTAACAAACTCCTTGAAAGGTAGCAAGTCTGGTTAAGTTAGGAGAATCGTCATTCTTTTATGTTCCAAAGCTCTAACCTATCTTTTGTTGTTTCTTTAAAAACCCTAATTAAATTAGGTTTCATTTCATGTTTGATCTCATAATAATCCAAAAGCTCAACACCAACAGGCCCCTTGAACATTACTGTTACATTGACCACTAAGGGACATCAGCACAATTAAGAACCAACTACATAGACCTTGGAAGTTAAGATATCCATGTGATCATCTTTCTCTTTCAGGATAAATAGAGTAACAATATTATGTTTGCATGTTGTTGTGCCAAAAGGACCGTCAACAATGCTTTTTTGCTTTGTTCATCTAATTTCCTTGCCTAAAATTCCTTTGTTCAGATCCAAAACTTTCTCCTTTCTCATATCCAAGACCTCGCTTGTCATTTCCATTCTTCTGACCTTAAGTCAACTCATCAAGCTTAACTGAGCTAATCTTGAACTTCTCCTTGTATTCATTTGCAGTAGCAAGTTCATCCCTAAGAATAACAATCTGTCTTTCAAGCTCTTCTTCATTGTTCTAGATTGTTATAGTTCAATCTCCAATTGAATGAATCCTCCATTAATTTTGCTGCATTCATCAGATCTTTCTTTTAAGGACTGAGCAAGATTCTCCTCATTCTTTTTTCTCTCTTCAATCTCCTTAGTCAGCTTCATCACCATAGATTCCATCTCATGCTTTAGGGTAGCATTGTCTCTAGCAAGCTTTTCACATTCTTCGGTTATTTCCTTCAAGGTTTGATTCAGGTGAACATCATCCATGCTTTTGCTCTTTTTTTGCTTAATTTGATAAAAAAGATCCTTTCTCTTCTCCCTAGACTTAATAATTTGATCCCTCAATGTCTGAATGAATTTCTCAGCATCCTTAAGACTTGCTTTCAATTCTTGAACTTCTACTTTGGACTAATCAAGATCATCAAGTGCCACCAAAAGTTGTTGTTGAAGACTACCAGAGTCCATTACATTCCAAGATCCACCTCAAGCTATTAAACTTCTTTCAAGGAACTAGGCTCTTATACTAATTGTTGGAATTAGGGAATATTGAGAGGGGGGATGAATCAGTGTTCAACAAAATTTAACTTTATTAATCTGGTCTTTAAACCACTTACAACATTGAACCAAAAGAAAGATGCAAGCACATTAAGCAATCATCCACAACACCATAACACAAGGATTTTTACCTGGAAACCCTATTAGGGGAAAAACCACGATGGAGGTCAATCCACAATTTGAGTACTCAAATATAAGTGTTTTACAAATGGGGAATGCACATGCATTCAGGCACACTTCCTAGAGCTCACTACTCAGATACAAAAAGAAGACTCACTGTCTTACAAAGGATTGAATTAAATCTAGAAGATTTGAACTGAGAGAATAACATCTGCTAATGCCTGATTATAGTTTCGGTTAAGCTCGTCAGTCGCATTCTTGACCTGCTTGTCTGATTCTGCTCTTCTGCTCTGTGTGCTTTCATTTGCATCACAAATCCTTTTATGCACAAGTGAAACTGTGCATAATTGCACTACAATCCTTCTGAATTTTGCAACATACATCAACACACTTCGTTCATGCTCCAAAATGATATAATCAATCGCTTATATATCTGCAACAAAATATTTAATTAACCATACGTCGGCTTCAATAAAACATAAAATATTTACAAACTGTCAGCTCAAATCTCAAATAATTTTCAATGCGCATCAACCAAAGTCAGCCACAACATAGTGAGGATCCAAAACAAAATCTTCAAACCCAAAAATACTTCAAACAATTTTGCCTTGAACATCTGCAACATGCCACATTCACTTAGTTGGCCTTCTAGCACTATTAAACAGAAAATCAATCAACTGGATCTCCTAACTCGTACACCAATTGATGCAATGACACAAAACTTGAGAATAAGATATTCTAGATACTCAACCACCTTCCCTGAGATCCACAACTCAAACTAATAAACTGGTAATGCAAATGGATTGACAGATTCAACTTTAGTCGAATACCCTGTTCTTTACTCTGTCTCCCGGTATGGACAGATACTAAAGTTCAGACCGAATCAATGACTTAGGTTGCCATCAATGACAACTCGAGAAGCCATATGCCAACACCTTATAGATGGCTAGTTGTTAGTAGTGTAGATTTATTTTCTCACATTCTTTTAAATCAAGTGATTTATTGGCCTTGGTCACTAGTTTTTCATTTTATTTGTGTTCCATTTCAATGGAATAGTATCCTTATAGAAACTAAGTTATGTGTTTTCTTCAAGTTGATCCTCAATTTACATGGACCTCCTAATTAATTATAGGATTTGAAGAACGCTTTCTTACAAACCCTAATGTGTCCTTTGTTTCCTATGTGGGAAATCTCTTATTTTTTAGTGTGACCTTACTCGTTGTGTTAGAGAATTTTCTCCAATCAGAGTCATCCTTATCAATTAAGTTTGGATCCCACCCTACTTTGAAAATCAAACCCAAAAACATGAAAAAATCTAGATAACGTGGTGCCTTTGAACCAAATAATGTTAGAGACAAACTCATGGTCCTGTGATCAATAATGTGGTGAATACATCTAGATCTATAGTCTCCCAATCTACGAGATTGCATACCAAAAATCCAAATCATACCCAAAATGGTGTTGTAAGAGATGATTCTTGTCTTCAACACTAGAAAATCACAAAGTCATGTAATAATTATTTAGAAGGTATGGCGATCTCTTTTTAATTACCTAATTAAATTATTGATGTCATTTAAGACTGTAGAGAAAAAAATATCTTGATCTTTCTCAAGGAAATTTTGTCTAAACAATATTTATTCAAATGAACCCACAATAATTGGGAGCTAAAGGGGTGGAGTAGAAAACCATTTAGGGGCCTTGGTAGGGGTTACATCTCATGCACTTTTGTTGACCCAGACCATACTCATGCTACTCTAAAATATGGATCTTGGATGATTTGTGGCCAAACATGTTATCTTCAAGCCTAGGACATTGATTTTCATGTAGAAGGAATAACCAAATAAAAATACCCTATGTGGGTTGAATTTCCCTTTCTCAATCTAGATTTTTTCCCATTCTTGTAAGACATCGCCTCTTAATTGGGGAAGGTACTTTGGTGTAAGAAATATTATGATAAATGGGGCAGCCTTCATGCACATCCTAGATTTTTCATTGAGATGGACTTGACATAGTCTCTTCCTAGTTTTATCAAATTGGTTGGACCTAGTTTCGAGTTTGATCAAGAAATTGTTTACCTTAACAAACCTATTACCCACTTCTACTGTTGTAGGGGAGAATACCTCATTCGTGAATGTATCTTCTATAACCAAGAATATCATAATAGCCTCTAGCTATTTTAGGTCAGCCCACAACACTATGTCCCACTTTTTGGTGAAAGTAGGACATTCAAATTAATATTTTTCACCAAATCTTCACTTTCTAACCCTACAGCAACTAAATCATTAATAATTTAAGATGATGTGAACTAGATATTTTTGAGATTTTTTCTATAGATGATAAATATATATGTTTAAAAATAAGAAATAATTTATGATTTTTTTATGTAACTCTTAATAACTTGTTTTTTATAGTTAACAATATTTTTGAAAAATGACATTACTTTGGTGAAGCATAACTTTATATGTAGAAAGGATGAAATTATAAATTTTTAGAAATAGATTTGTAACACCAATATCTAAGGCATGAATATTTTTTCATAATTTTTTGTTGTATATTTTTTTATAACTTTTAAAAGTGAGATTAACTATAATTTAGACATAGGATTCTTTGATAACACATAATTATTTTGTATGCATCTAAATTAGCTTCTAATTTTTTTGTTGAAATAAGGACATCAATACCTAGTGCATAAACATTTTTAAGAATTTTTTTCTCTATTTTTTTGTGTGTGAAACAAAGACCTTGATGCTTGGTGGAAAACCTAAATTCATAAAAAATAGAAAAATATAATAATAAATTAAATTATTCAAAATTATACTTTTTGGAAAGCTTATAATAAGAGTTACATACTAACAAAACATAATTTTTAAGTGACTTTATTTGATCCGCCCAAAAGTAAAGCAAAAATGATTTTTTGTTAACATTTTGATAGGTACAAAGGAGACTCCATTGTGGATATGATTTGAGTAGAGGGGTTCTATACATGGGGATTTTATCTAAGGGGGTTTGATCTAACCCTCTTATATTAAAACCATTTTGATGAAACCTATCAAAGCTTAAATCATTAAAATTTATAAAAAAAATGTGATTTTAGGCATAAATCAGGATGTCCCAGAAGTGGGATATGCTATTGTGACAACACTCTTTCACGCCCTACCTTTGTTGCTCTTATTAATGAAAATACTCATGATTATGCACTTAAGTCCACCCTACCCTTGACAATAACCCATCCTCCCCCAATTCTCCACATCCACTCTCCATCCCTTCGTCCCCTCTACAACCGCCCTCTCCCTCTAGATTCAAATATTTTAAGGACCCTATGGTTGATTATGGAATTAGAACATTTAAAAGGAAGGAGGCTCCTATCCTTAGAATTTTTTTTCCCAAGTTTCTTTCCCACCCTCCCAACCCGATAGTCCAATCTATTCCCAAACTCAAGTGTTAACTTGGGAATGCCTTGACCAAGATCACTTAATTATCCTACAAAACTTGTTATGTGTAAAATTAGTTCAATGTGTTACTTGTGGATGAGGAAATCATCCCTAAATCATCCCAATTAAGTTTCCTATTCAATCCTAGAAAGAGTTGGGTTTGACTATCCTTGCTCATAAACATCAAGTCAATGTCCATTCTATCTAGCATAACCAAATTGATGTCCTCATGCTTCAAGAAGTGAAAGTTAAAATTATACACTTCAAAGCTACCTTTATTGACATCTAGAAAGGGGCCCTTTTCCTCCATACCAATTATAATGATGGTGGGGGAGGTTTTGTTTTAGGTCTGTCCCTTGGCTAGCTAATAAGCTTGTGACTACTAATTTTAGTCCCAACAATCATTGTGTTTAGGCCATTGTTATCATTAATGATACTATTGTTGGATTTTATTTTATCTATGATCTTAATTATCCCTCTTAGAGAACCATTTTTTGGGAATGGATTCATTTACACCTACCTAATGCTCAATGGATCTTGGGGTTGACTTTGACATGGTTGAACACCCATATGATTGCAACTAGAATAGCTCTTCACACCTATGCCAATCTGAATTTGAAGCTTGAACCTTAGCTTGAAATATTTCATGACCCCCTTTTGGGTAAAACCATAATTCATAATCCACATTAGCACACTTGGAAAATGAGTAGGTTGGATAATTTTTATCTCCCCTAATTTCTCTATCTTACCTTGTGATGGTCACGTTATTTATCTAAACCTCTTAGCTACCCTTTCTAATCACCTTCCTATTTTTACCACTCTTGTCCTCTCTAACCACACCTCCTCTCTAAAGACTTTCCATTAAAATTGAATGTCTTTCATCTAAAAAATTAGGACCACATTGATGGTTTAATTGCTACTTGGAATTCTACGTCAAAACCTCATCAAGATAAATGGATCAGTTAGTGGGAGAGAACTATTATGAGATGCACATCCTTTCTTCATGACTATGGGAGATAGGCAACTTCTAGGCTCCACAAACTTGAAAAATACCTCAAATGGTAACTTGAACATAAACGTGATGTCCCATCTTCAAACCCACAAAACATCTTTGTGTAACAATCAATTGCTAATATTGAAAATTCTCTTAAAAAATGGTTGCTTATAAAGGAAAAGGTGCTCAAGTGCATGCCTGACTCTAGTGGATCAAAGAGGGGAATTGTTGGACTAAGTTATTCTTTCAATATTTACAACACAAACACAAAAATGAATATATCTCTACTATTAAATCTATTGATGGATCTCTACAAACCAACCATAATTCTATTTTACAAATTTTCTATGAGCACTTTAAAAATCTCTTTATAGATGATTTTTCTAGTGATGACCACCTTCCCATCCCTAAGGACTATGTTGTAAGGAAGCTACAGTAATAGAACAACTTCCTACACTAATCTTGAAAGGAGGGTAATGCAAAATTTTACACATCTTTACAATAGTAATAGAAACTTAAGCACAAATAAACATAAATATCATGCATACCACAACACAATGATTTATGTAGGGAACACCCTTTTGAGAAAAAAACCCCACACTCCAAAATTCACCCAATATACTATTCAAAAATCATGAAGATTACAATATACTTGCAAATAAATCTTCTCATAGGAGTATCACCAACTAGAGATCCACAGGTAACACAACACTATTAGACTCTCAAAATACATCACAATGCATAACCATAATAAAATTCCCTCATGAAATAAGGTTGCTTTTGTAGTGTCATAAAATTGCAACCTTTGGTAGTTTCACACTTACACATTTAGGCCCACCTTATTTATGGTAAAAACCTATAAGTTAGAATTTCATGATTCTAACTTCATAGGTGACAATGATGAAGCACTAGCATCTTGAGTGTTTGATTCTCATGAAGTTTTGGTCAGACACTAGAGTGATGTGCATACGTCTGAATGATGCACTAGCATCCTCATAATTTCCAAGATTCAAATGTTAATATTTTGTATTCTTTGCACATGACACATGTCGTAGTGGCAAGGATGCATGTGTATTGGCTCCTCCTACCCATGTAGCTTAACAAAACTCCATTCTCACTCTCATTTTGAGGGGAAACTATAAAAAATGGAAGTCTCTCTCTTTCTCTCTCACTCTCACAATGAAGCTCTATAGAAATTCTCTCTTACACAACAATCAATAGTCCTCTTACTCACAAGTTTATCATGTCTATTGATTCAAGAGGGAAGCCACAAGCTGTTAGTAACACTCTCTTGTCATTTTATCTTATATAATCTTGTCTACATAATCTTATCTTTATTTATCTGATTATAAATTTGTGATAGGGTTTCTCCTCCTTTACAAGGTTTGTTTCTATCACATATCTTTGGTTCATGCATTTTATCTATCTCAATCCTACCTGGTTGTTCGTGGAGGTGGAAACATTGAAATAGAGGTTTGATTGAGGCAAGCCCCTAAACAACCTCCAACATTTTTCTATTATTTTTGTGTGCATATGAATAGATTTGGTGGGTTGGGTATTTTGGATTGTAGACTTTTACTATTTGTTTCATTAGAGATGACAACATGATGTGTAGACACCCGCTCAACATGCTGGCATCTATGACTAAGAGCTAATCCACTTGAAGGTATAATTTGTGGTTTATATACTTTCTATTTCTCTATATTAGAGAATGCAATTCTTTCATTTACTCTTGTAATTAAGTGATTTTAATATTCCTATTAGTTAAAACCTAGTGTCAATTTGATTAACTTGTGTAAATTTTCTTCATCATTTATCTTATCACCTAATCAATGTCTTTTGAGGTAATTGAGTGCTATTCAATTCTTAAGACCTCGTTGTCTTGAGAGTGGTGAATCTCCTCCTTTACATTTTGGTGAACCTAACGTGAATAAAATCATGTTGGGTCTCTTTAAAATTTTAATGCTTTTGACAATGCATTTTCAAAGTGGGATTTTGATACGTTGGATGATGCTCTAGATTATTTATTAGAGGCATATCCTTCTACTCAAAAGTATGTTAAGAAAAATTCTCCATCAAAACCTTCTTCTTCACAAGTTGAGAAGTTCATCAAATGTAATTGTAGTCTCTACCACCCCTTGAAGGCCTAAGACACCAACCATTTATGTGACTCTGACTAGCCCTTCTCCTAAAAGGATTCATTCTATTTGTGGGGTTCCTGTCAAAAGTAATATACCAGACCTTTACAGGAGATTCATATAGTCTAAAGCTTCCTCTTATAGAGCTAGCCCATACTTACAATACTAGAAGGAATCAATAGAATGTTAATCAATCCACTTCTTTACCACCTCCTCAACAAGCCTTCCTCAAGCACCTAGACTTGCAACTAAACAACTAGGTGAGTATGATTTTATCGAGCAACTTCATGTACTCTCTCCAAGATCTCTCTTTGGGATTTTCTTCAATGTGCTATGATTTTCCAGGGTATGCTTTAGGAAGCCTTGCAAAAGATTATTTTGCCTTTTTTTGCTAGGTTGACAGATGTTAATGTGTTGATAGATTGTATTCGTGCGTATTTTCCAAATATAATGTTCCATCCACATGAAATCCTACCTCTAGAAGTGAAAAAGCAAGCAAATCCTTTGATGATAATAGTTTGCATTAATAATATCAGCATTAGACGTGCTCTCATGGATACTGATTCAACACTCAATGTATGTAGCATTGATTTATTACCTAAAATTAAATTTGATTCAACTTCTCTTGTTGCTTCTTCCTTATATATTTGTGGTTTTGATAATGTCACTCGACAAGCCTTAGGCATGATAATATTGCCTTTAAGGTTGGAACTATTACTGTACCCACCCTAGTGTATGTTATGCCATGATCACTACCATATAATCTCATCTTGGGGAGGCCATAGATTCATGCCTTGGGAACAGTTACTTTTACTCTACACTATTTTGTGAAGTTAATTGCTAATAATGAGGTGATCACAATCAAGGCTGACCCTAATGTTGTACACTTATGTGAGATGGCATCTATTGGTCAAACTTTGCTTACACCTACCCTTAAAAAATTTATCCCTTCATTATCTTCCAATGCGTTGACATCTACTCCACTAGTACCTATTACAAAGGATACTCTTGGGAAAGATGTCCCTAAAGAAGATCCTCTTGAAGCAGAAAGTCCCGAAACTACCCCTTTTATTTCTTCTTCTAATCTTATATTGGGGATCTTTGGACTTCACCGAATCTTATATTGGGGAGTACAAAGTAGATTCGATTCACCTTGATATTCCAAAAAACTCATTTGCCTCTACTAAGAAGGATGATTATGCTTTTGTAAAGAAGGGTGATACCTATAGTATGGATTATGCTATTTACATTGATCCTTCTTCTTCTCAAGAATTATAATCATGTTATGGACCAAGATTTAACATCTTCTCTAATTCCAATTACGGAGGTAAAGGTTGTGGACGTAATGAATAAGGAATTAAAGTCCCCTTAGAGGCTATTCCACATGACTTTAACACATTCATACACACTCATGCACAAACACACACTGTACATATATTTATATTTATTCTATAATATATTCTATTATTTATTATTTATATTTTATATAGTATAATATAATATAATATTATACAATATAATATTGACTATATAATTATATTTTATTCAACTTATTAATTGATACTAAATATTATTTAAATTTTATTAAATATTTATATTTATATTATACATTATATTATATAATATATAAATAATATTATATAAATATATATTATGTTATTTATTATTTATATTTTATATAGTATAATATATAATATAATGAAAATAAAAGTATTTAATTATTTTTAATCAAAGATCAAAATTTTTAAAAAATGAAATAAATAATAAAATTATTTAATATTTTTTCTTTTAATTATCTTAAATATCTTATATAGATTAAAAATTTGTCTTTATTATTGTTTAAAAATTCTTTGTGTTTAAAAATTCTTTATCAATTCTTCATTGCTTAATTTCATGTGGTTGTGCCAACTATGATCACTATAATATTCATCCATATTAAAATCCCCCCTATTATCTAATCTGCATTAGGGAGGTTTTTACACATCCAATCCCACAATGTAAGGAGCATAGACTGAGCAAAAACTAATAGGTTGACCATTGATAAAAGTGAGAGCCCAAGTACAACTATGCGATGGGTCTTCACTAGGTCTAATGGGCTTTTAGTGGAATTTTATCAAACCATGTGGCAAGATATTAAAGATTACTTTTATCTTGTTTACTTAGAGGCCTTAAAGCATGGTTCTTTAGGACCATATATTAATAAAGGGATTATTAAGTTGCTTCCAAAAGGGAAAAATGAGGATACTAGTTCTAGATGGCATTGTTGTTGCACATATGTTTGGCATTTTTTGTCATTGATGTCAACACTTTGTTTGGGAGATTGTTGTGCATGTGTTGGGTATTGTTGTCATTGATGTATGATGTGCTAAGAGTGATGTTGTTGATGTTCATGGTTGGATGTCATGCCTTGTTTGATGTCAATTAAAGTTGTTTTGAGTATGTTTGATTTCAACAAAGATGATATCATGATGATTTATTAAGATGAGGATTATAAGTAATGTTGATGGTGGAGAGATATTGTTGATGGTCTCTAGTATGCTATATGTTCTCTCCAGTTGTTCCTGTGGAAATATATGTTGTTGCAAGGAAGTTATGGTCTCCGTAAGTTGGTGAAAGTTTTTGCTACAGGAAGTTGCTGTGAAGATTGTTTGGGAGAATGATTTGCATTCTTCTGCCTTTGAAGATTTGGTCTTGTAGTTGGGGACTTAGTGTTTTTGTTTAGTGGATGTTGCACTCCTATATTTTCAGGTCACTAGTATTTCCGAGGAGGTTTTTGGTAGTTGCAAGGGGTTGGTAGTTTTGTTGGTTGTCTGGATTGGTCCAAAAAATTCTTTGCATTTCTCCACATTGATGTTTCTGCTACTACGGCTTGGTGAAGAGGTCACAACTCTTGTGCAATATCTTAGTTCAAATTTCATGAGTTGAAGTGTACCATAAGTTGGTTTGTTAATGTTTTATCTCATGGTTGTGTATTCTATTCTTTTGGGATGAAGTATTTTGTTTCTGTGTGATTTGTGGTGGTTGTTTTTGGTATGATAGTGTGAAAGAATTATTTGGAAGTGTTGTTGGATGTTCATGGAACGTACCTTTGTGGTCCGCATGTCATTGGCTGATCTCTTTGGTGTCATATATTGTTTTGAGTTGGTTTTCTAGGAAATTTATGAATGTTTGGCCGATAGGGCTTGTTCTCTTGCTTGCAATATATGCTTTGGGATCTACACCAACAATTGAATATGAGTTAAGATGTGTTTGGGTCCTAATCTATCTTGTTGAGAACTGCATTGAGTAAATTCAATTGAAAGTGTATTTTTGGGCCGATTGATAGTGTGCTACACATTTCATCTACCCATTTCCTTATTACCAACTTGGGATGTTGTGCACTAGCGTGTTTAATGTTTGGGATCACATTGGAAGATGTAATAAGTTTTTTTTTGTCCTCTCTATCTTTTGGATATGACCACATTATGTTTTTGTGGCTGACCTATTGAAATTATTATTTGTATTCTATTTTGGCCGACCTAATTGATGTTTTGAGATCTTGTGGAGGATATAAATGAAAGATCAAATTGGTTTCAAGTTGAGAGTGTGTGTGGTGGTGTGCGAGTATGCAATAATATAGCGAGTTGAGCAAAAGGAAAATCAGATGAGCTTTAATGCCTTAGTCAACAAAGTGTATTGTTGACATATGTTGTAATTTCATATTTTGATGTATCCTGCTATCAAATAGCAAGTCTCTTTAGTAGGTCCTTGTAATTTGTATCTTGCCATGGGGTTGTGCACCTCAATACTGCAAGTCCTTTGTATCTTTCCCTAAGGTTGTGCACCTTATCCTGTAAGTCCTTCAGGGAGCAGTGTGCTTCCTTAGGCAGTGAGCCTTAAAACAAATTATAATTCTGCAAGCAGTGAACTTCCTATATTGAGAGATTTCTCTTTGTGGTTTTTTCGTTCTTGGATTTTCCATGTAAATCTAGTGTTATCTTGTACATATGTGTTTATTTCCTTATCTTTCATTGTTGTTGATTTGATTAAGTATTGTTGATCTGTTTAAGGGTTGTTAATCTTGTTAAAAGTTTGTATTTACATATTGTTGAAGGGTTTAAGATCTAGAGGGTTTAAGTTTTTATAGATATTAATTCACCCCCCTTTTTGTATCTGGGTGTGTTCAACAGTCCTATCAATTTGCTTAAGATATCATATAAAATTATTTCTACAAGGATTAAATCGGTGATGAAGTTGATAGCGAGGCCTAAGAAAATTGGGTTCCTTGGTGGGAAATTTATCCTTGATAACCTCATGCTTGCTTGGGAAACTATGGAACAGGACCAAAAATCAAGACACAATGATTTATTGGTAAAGTTATATTTTGATAAGGCATATGATAGAATACGTTGGAGATTTATTCTTAAAATTATTCAATGGTTGGGATTTGGTCCTAAAATATGTAAAAATGTTCAAATACTATTCGCAGATGCTAATGCTTAATTGGTTTGAAACAAAGAGATGTTAGAAACCTTTCCCTTGCAACATTCAATTAGGCAAGGTTGTCCTTTGTCACTCCCTCACTGTAGATGCTCTTGGGTATCTATTGCAAAAGTATAATCAAATGAACTTGATAAGGGGTATTCATTTGCCTAACGGTGTTGCAGTTCCTCATTCACATTTCACTGATGATAGCTTACTTTTCTTGCAAACTCAAAAAAGGAGATTATGAATGTGATAGGGTTCTTGAACTGTATTGTGATTGAAACAGAAAATAGGTTGATTGATTGAAAACAAAAGGGGGTTCACCAAAATGATTGTAAATAGACCTATTCTCCTTTATTTCATTAGGAAATGAGATCCACGCAATGAAAGGACTATCAACCTTGAGGTGAGTCAAGTGAAAGTGTGAATTTGCAAATTTTCTTTTCTTGCAAGGATGGGGGTCTTAATTAAACAACACTTTGGGGAGAAAGATTAAAAATAACAAACTAACTCCAAAATGCAACCTACAACTTGGATCTTGAAGATCAAGCTCAATACTAATGGAACCAAAAATCAAAATGCAGATCTGAGAGAGGGAAAATGATGTGTACCAATCACCAAAAATGCTTTTTTGAAGCCATCTAAGGACTCATTCACCCTATGGTGAATAGGTCTTGGCTAGTGCTCTGTAAAAATAGTTTATGGGTTCTCTTCTCTTGTTTCTGCACTCATAGATCCCCCATTTTCACAGTTGGACAGTCGAAAATGTAACTTTGACAACTTCTCCAATTTTTCTCTTCAAGAGATGTTCCACCTAAATCCACAAACACAAATCATGAGGGAAAAATATTTTGTTATTGGTGAATGGGGGTTTGCCTTGGTCAAACCCTAGTTTGGTAATTAAACTTTGAAATGAAATAATGAAACTTGAAGGAATGATGAATGAACAAAGCAATGTTAGAACTTACCAAACCCTTGAATGAAACTTGGAATGTGGATTTACAACTAGCATGAAATGGCTTCAACGGATGTGGATCTTGATCTTGAAACTTGATTTGAATCAATTCCTTGAATGCTTGAATGGATCTTGAACACTACATCAACATATTAGCTCAAATAACATGCATGATGCAAGAAGGATTTGACATGACAATAGGATCTTGATTGCTGCAATAGATCTTCAATAAATCCGTTCTTGAATGCCTTGAAATGCTCTTAAACTTGCTCTATTAATGCTCTCATGAAGTCACATAAAATTCTTAGGTTGCTTAGATGAAACTTAATGAAATGACCTCATATTTATAGGTATGTAACATTAATTTCCCGAAATTCAAATAACACAAGTCGACATGTGAGTATGAATTTGAAATCATTAAAATACTACCAAAAACATAATTAAAATTTAGGTCTTGGGCCTAAGTGAGGACCCATTTGCCCTTGGGCGAATGGGTCCTAGGTCACTTACCTAAGAAACACATTGCTCAATGATTTATGTTAAGGCATTAATGAATGTCAGGTTTTCTCTTCATAAATTGTAATTAATTAGGCTTGGATTTGAATTAAAGGGGCCAAGTAATGCAAATTAACCTCAATTAATTAATAAAGCCCTAGATAAGTGTGAAAGTGTAGAGATACACTTTACAACACCAAAAATAAGGTACAATTAAGTCTATTTTATTTAATAGGGCCCTAAACCCAATGTGAATATGTAAAACACATATTACAACACTAAATTAAGGCATAATTTAGTTCATTTTATTATTATTAATTCCCAAATTAAGTGTGAAAAAGGGATACTTTTTCCTACACTGTAGTGATTTGTCTAGTTGTAAATTAGCTCCTCATAAAACTAAGTTTCTTGTGATTAAAATAGACCATGTTCCTTACCGGATACCGAAAGAGTGGAAAAAAATTAGGCATGGTTAGATTTCTTGCTACTTAGGCATTTTGTTTGGGTTGGGAGTTCCATTGTTTGATATGTGGAACTAGTTTTTGAACAAGTTGAGGAATAAACTCTGCACTAGGGGGAATTATTTTTTGTCTTTAGCAGGAAAAATTCAAGTTGTGAATCATATATTTTTGGCTTCTCACGTGTACTATTCCTCTTGCTAGATGCCTTCTAAAAAAGGTTATGAAGACTTAAACAAAATCATTCAATATTTTCTATGGTCGAATTGGAATGGTGATGTTGGTTTCAAATCTTCCTCTTGGTTGCATTGTATACAACCTAAAGCTAAAGGGGAATTGGGCCTCTTGGACTCTAGAACTCAAGGAGTTTGTTTGGAAGCTAAATGGATTGTTAGAGTGGTTAATGGTGATGATTCGTGGAAGATTCTGGTTCAGTATCAAATTGAATAGGCTACTACTAGAAGGAATTTGCAAGTTGTTTGTTGGTTCCAGACAAAATTTTGATGGATCCTTATTTTAAGTTAAAAGCTTCATTTTCTTTTGTCAATATCGAAGGCTTGGTAGTAGGTTTGTAAATTTATTAATTAGAAAAGTGATTCTTACAACATGGTTTCAATTTTGGTTCATCCTCCATTTGGTGGAATAGAATGGTTCAATACCAAAGATATGCATACACTCTCTTCGAGAGAGGGATTCATCAGTTTTGGAATCTTTGGGATTCTAATGCTATGGACTGGACTAATTGAAAAATCATTAAGAATAACTTTTGTCTAAATAATAAGTTTCAAGGCTTTGTTATTTTTCTAAAAGCTTTGGTTCTTATGGACTTGGTTATAAAATTATGCACTCCCTTGCAATGTAATGTTCTCAAGGATTGGTGGTGGCTGTCCAAGTTTTAGTTTGGTTGCTTTCCTTTAAAAATGCATCTAAGCCTTCTTCCTTCTTTGTCATTGAATCCCAGACTAAATCATAGATGGAAATTAAGTTTAAAAAAATGGAGAAGATTGAGTGTCCATATAGAGATTGAAAGCTGAATCTAATGCTCAAATTTTGGCTTGGAAAATTCTCATTTCAAATTCCCTATAGGTGACAGATTAAAATACATTGTGGTGCAGTTAGCTAAATATCCCTTTTTCCAAAACAGAGAAAACCTGAAACATGTCTTTTGGGAATGTTTGTGGGCTAAAAAAATGGAATGTAATTTTTTAATTCCTTCTTGATATTTTTGGGCATACATTGAAATGGAAAGAAGCTATTTTGGAATTTGGCTTTTGAAATAATGTTGTGGTTGATTCTATGAGATAAACTATTTTGCTTAACATATGGAAAATTATATGTTTAAATCAGTTTTTTCAAAGCATAATGTTCCTCAGGAAGGAGAAATGCTAAAGTTTTAAGTTGTATTGTTATTTTCCAAATTATCTTTTTGTGCTCTCAATTATAGGGGGTCTCCAACGAGAATGCAAAAATTAACAATCATTTGACAAGATAAAGTTTCAATTGCTGTAGTTATATGAAAACGATACTATGTGCTCCAAACTACTTTAATGTATTGTAAAATTCAGACTATAAGCTGTGTCCTTGTGATGTATGGGGTCTTTGTTCTTACCCCTGGTTTGTATTGGTTTTATCTAAGATTGTTGACTTTATTGTATATCTTCTTTCTATTGTAGCCTACTGGTTACATTTTCTTCCATGTAATTATATTGCATTATTTCAATATATTAAAAATGATATCATAATTATAATTAAAAAATAAAAATCATAAATGCATTAACACTTCTCGTAATGTTTGAAAATACATAATGGAAAATATAAGCAACAATTTTAATAAATTGATCATATAGTTAATTGGAGAGGTAAACCATTAACAAAGAGGGCAGGGGGAGGACCCACCGGTTCCACATCGACCTGAAATCAACGCTAATCGGGTAATCAACTTGATGTTTACGGAGAGCCATAAATATTGAGGTTCCTCTTCAAGAAAAAAATCGTATTGTCAATGATATTGATAAATGGGTAGATTTCACAGGAAAAATATTACAAACTCCCATTTTTTTTGGTGAAATTGGCAAAAACGAATGGCTGTAAATGATTTAATCATCTTGCATCGCATTTAAACGATGTGAACCCGATCATACATATCAGGTCACCTCTGTTTAAATAGGGAACACCTTCCACATAATAAATGTGTTTGCTAAAAATACCAAGACCCCCACCATAGGTATCCCTTAACATTTGAGCACCTAAGCCAACTAATGAATACTCACAAGTAATCTTGATTTACTTGCTTGCATTAATATTTACAGTGGCAAATGTATATTTTTGCTTACATTAATATTTACTGTGGTGAATGTATATTTTTTAGTTTTATGTTCGAATTTAGGTTTGATTTTTAATTTCTATTTTATGTTAAAAATTAATCTTATATGATTACTGTTATGATTAATTAAAATATATTTATAAAACTTTAAAATAAGGTAGAATAGTTTTTATCATTATATTTTTTTTAGTTATATTATTTTTAAAAATAATAAAATAATTTTTAAAGATATTTTTTAATTTTTAATTTAAAAATGACGTGAAATTATCGTGGTGTGAAACTCACTATACTGAATTGAATTAATAGATGTAAAATTTAGTGATTTTTATTTTATTTTTTATATTTAAGAATTGTAAAGAAATAAAATATTTTCGCATAATTTATAGATAAAACAATTAAACTATACTAAATAACAATTCAATTTAGAATAATGAGATCATTTACAAGAGGTGTTTAGTTCTAGGTTTGATATTGATCTTGTTGTGTGACATGTTATATGATGATTTATTAACATGCTAAAAAACAAGGACCTATCAATCAAATACTCTTGAACTGAAAAATTTACTTCTTACTACTATAATTTATTTTCATGACTACAAAATTGACATGCATGAGTGTGAAATTGGGCCTTGCAATCCTTATATGAAAAATTATATGAACTCTCATTATACATATGACCATCATGAATTTCACCTTGAATTATCCCTTGGATAGGTAGATTGGTCATATGACTAAGATTATTATTCATATGACCATCATGAATACTTTTATATGACATGTTATATGTGTAAATTGGAATTGTGGTATTGAGAATAATAGGTTCTAAGTGACTAAGATTTGATGTTCATACTCTTTGACAATCACAAAACCTTTCAAATATATGATAACAATACTTTATTCAAAATAATTTGTGCATCATCATATTTATATATGTAAGCTCTTGCTCTTTTAAAGTGATCAAGAGGATACATTTTAAATTAATGTCTCAGTTCTAATTTCTCTAAAAAGAGAACAATTCATTTTAATATCAAATATAGTATTAGTGTGCTTCAAATTAATATTTATGATATCTTTTAGGTAAATGCATTTAAAATATAATGGTTTATTAGGTTTATTAAATTCTATCTATATACATTAATGTCAGTTGCATATTAAGAGATTTTTATTATCCACTCACTTTATTATAACTCTCTTCTTATCATCATAATTGAAACCTTTATAAATTATAATAAATCCTTTACACATTATTTATAGATTAATTTGATTATAAGCATACAATAATCAATCCTTTTTAGAAAAAAATATTAGAAATATACATTAGACTATAATTTTAAAATATTTTACATTATAAATTTGAAAACGAAAATAACATATCACTACATAAACCATACTATCATGTTACAAAAACTCCTTTCTTTAAAAAATAGTAGATTCAAACAAGCAAAATACTCCTATGTGCTTTGCTACTAGGGGACATATTGGATTATTTATGAATTGCTAACTTGTGATGCATATTGTATGCATTAAACTTCATCACTTTAAGATCAAATCACATTTCTATTAATATTTTCAATTACAAAACAAATACTATTATTACAAGACCTCAAAAACAAGTACTTGCCACCAACAAACACCCATAAGTGTACCATATATTCATTCTAATCTTTATCTTCTATTAGATAGACAACAAATTCAATAACTCAAAAAATCAAACTAAATTTCAACTATGCTAGTCAATACTTCTTCATTCACACACACACACACACATTAAGCACATTATAGAAACAACTATCTTGACATCACAACACAATAATAATTAAAACAAACTAATAATTGAGATACTCATAGTATTGAAAATGGAGTATAACTTTGTATTAAGTTTTCTAAATAAAAATTAAAATATTTAATGTCAAATAACAACAAATTTTACCTATTTATTATTCTACTATTTTATAATTACATGCAAACAAATTGAACATTAACTATGCTACTCACTTCCACTATTACTAGTACTTAAAAACAAGTACTCACTACTAAATGACACTTGTTTAATTTTAAAATATTATTTTTACACTCACACTCTTGTCACATCACATGAAAATAATTGAATTACTCACAAATCATAATAAAGGGTTAAATAAATTCACACATCACCACTCAATATTTTCTAACACAATCATATATATATATATTTTGAAGAAGACACTTTCAAGACAAGAATCTTGAAAGAAACTACAAAAGAAATAATTCAAGAATAAAATAAATCACCATAAAACAACTAAATATGACCGTATAACAACTTGCATTTTATACTTTAGACCCTTTTTTAGACCCTTTTGCATGTATCATTAAAGAATAGTGATCCCATACCCATAAACCTAAACCAAATATAGAAGTTATATTGAAAGCCACAACAAAATTCCATACTAGATAGTAACAATAAATCTTCAAATGAATAAAAATCCCTTTCCATACAAAATAACCACCTTATTTCTAAATAAGCTATAAAAATAATATATACTATACCACCTACACGTGTTTTTCTTTTAGAATTTAGCTCTATGTTTTAACTCGAAAATTTAACGCATAATTATTTTATTAAATAAATTAAAGTCGACGCCAAATCCTTTTCTTGGAACATAAGTACACATTATCCAATCATTTCAAAACTATATATTAAAGAGAAAAATCCAAATCAATTTAATAATTTTTTTAAAAATTACGAAAACACTGTCCGATCGCATCTCCGCCGTAGATCAATGTAATTAACGGCTATATTCAAAAAGTACCCAAGCCCCTTCTGCCGTCCGATTAAATAAAAATTTCTTCATCTTTCGGTTAAATAAACCGCATCTCACGCCTAGAGCGATTTAATATCCTCGTACAAATAATCGACGTTTAAGCTCTGCGTTTGCTTCCGTAGAGCGCACTCTCGAAGGGTTCGTGCCTGCAATTTCTGCAAAAAAATTCGTCATAAGCAGGTAAGCTCGTTCTCTACTTCAAATGCTTTGGATTTAAATCTTAAGCCGTTAAATTGACGGTTTTTTCTGCAATACCCATCATAAAATGACCGCAAGACGGTTCAATTTTTATTTCTGCCCTATCATTAACGCTTTTTATTCCTTTAAAATCTGAAACAGGATCCTTGTAGTTTTTCTGAAACGGTCTTTTCACTTTGGCTGAAACCCTATCGTTTTCCCTCGAAATAATGTTTTTATAGTTCAGTCTGGAAAATACTGGCTTAAAACTATTTTGTTGTGGAAAATAATATCTAATGCTTGGAGATCCTTGTTGAAAAACATCAATTTACGTTAAAAAATGTATTTGCAAGTACAACCGAAGAATGTGATCTCGGAATAATCTTAAGTACGAAATCGTGAATAATGCATGACAAACCCTCTTTGAAACTTTACAATATGTTCCAGGAAGTTTCGAATCAACTTTTCCCGCAGCTGATACGTACTGGTATATCATTTGTGAAGGGAAATCAACTTCATCTTGAGATATGATAGTAAATTTGTCGTGAAATGCTTTTTTGCCAAGAATCTGATGCTCTTTAAACCCTGGTACATTCTTTGCAATGGAAAATCTGCTTAATGTGAAAATGTGACAACAAATTTGTTAATAAATGTTTACTCGTGTTATCATAAGATATTACAGAAAAAGTTTTGAAATGATTTTTTATTTTCTTTGGAAAAGGTGCATGACAAAGCCTGGCAATTTGTAATGGAAAATCACCTTAATCTTTAACTACGTGAGTAAATTTCTCTTGATATGGTTTTTTTTTTTGTTTCTTTATGTAGGAGAAAATATCAGATGCATGGCAAATCCATGTTGAAACTTTATAATTTGCGACAGAAACCGCCTAATTAAGCATTCAGCCGCTGGTGTAGCATCATTCACAGTGTGAAATCATATATCTTAGTATATGACTCCAATTTTTTTTTCTGGAAGGATGTCTGATCTATGATAAACCTTTGCTGGAAGCCTTCAGTTAGCCCTTCAGTAGATCTTTTGACACAAGTAGACACAAAAATCCATAAGCTTCATCACGCTTTTTGAGCCATTTTGTTTTGGTTGCTTCTTCCTTAGATTCATTTTTAGTTCCTTTAGTGATCTTGTACAAACTCATTGCCCCTAGTAGCATAGTTGTATTTGTTTTCTGTGTAAAGTAGTTATGGGGTGTGAGAGTTTATATAGTCGATCCATAATGCTGTAAAGGAGAAGCAGAAAGGAGAGTTGCAAGTGTGATAGAAAGACAATCACACATTGACACCCCACATTATTAGATCATACAAGAACCCTCCCAGGCAAGCATAATTATCACTTTATCATTAGTTCATGTTTACAATGCATGATTGCATAAAGCCCTCCTAGACAAGTAGAAGATAGCTCTTTATAAGCAGTGCGAATACAAGTCTATTTAGATCTACACATAGAATTTACAAGATATCTTTTTCAAAATATGCACAAATGACACCAAAAATAGAAACAATTTACACCATATGAAAGAATGTGGAAGTCCATAGTTTGCAAACTTGGACTCAAAGAGTACTTGGCAAGCCCAAAATTTTTGACTCGATAACTTAAAAAAATACTTAAATTAAAAAAAAAACAAAAAAAAAAAACCTTTTTTTGCAAAATTCAATTACAAAATGTATCAAATGAGTATAAAAACCCATGAGGAAGTGTTTTCCATTAGATTTGATTCTTGAATACATATGGATTACAAAATCACATCATCATGCAAAGCCGGATAGTGGATACAATAGCTAGCTGCTAAATGATAACTATTATGAGTTTATGATGAATCATCATAAGTTGCATATCTAAGCAAGTAAAAAGTTCAAAGTTTTTAAAATTTCCTCTTCCTTGTTCTAGTGAAAAATTTGGTGGTTGAGGGTATGGTCCTTGCACTCGATTGTGGCTCCCTGCCTAGCCTAGAAGATTGTGCTTTTGGCTCCCTCCTGTTGCTAGATGGCAATGAATCCTCCTCTACCATATCAATTTCATCCAATGACAATGCAATCTCCCTTGCTTTTTCTGCAACCACATCCTCCATAACTTGCCTTTCGAAATCAAATATCATCCTTTGTAAACAAGGATGGCTCCTCATCCTGCATGGTCTAGTCATTGTAGGGATCAATCTCATCCAAATCAATAAGCTACTCTAATTGGTCCTCCAGCTTTCTTGTGCAAAGCCGAAGATTGTATTGCACAAAAACTAGATCATTAAGGTGTTGTTGAGTCAACTTATTACGCTTCTTCGTGCAAATGGCGTCAAACAAATTTTAGTTGTCCTCACAGCTAAAAACACTACAAAGTTGAGACAAAATTCGGAGGGCTAGCATTTGCAATTTTGGGCATTTTCCACCCCAATCTTCCCACCAAGACCTGCAAATAAGATATTTAAGATTTTGTAAATAAACATTATTGTATTGATAATTGTAATTTATAACTTGCAAGATATAAGACTTCACTCTTTCTTACTTGATGTTTGGGTGGATCTTCCTCATATAGCTAATGGTGAAGAAAAGAGCTTCCCCCTAGTTTGCTTATAATTTTGCAACCCATAAATGATGAGGTCTCTCACCTCAACCTTGGGTACTATCCTCTCAATGCATGTGGATAGGCCTTCCATAATCTTCCCATTAACATTCGTGAAGCTATCGGAGAAGAAAAATTGGGGTTGAGGTAGTATCCTGTTGCATGAATGGGTTGGTGGAGTTGATTGTTCCACCTCCGATCTGATCTCCCAAATAGGGGCAAATCTATTTGCATCTCTTTTGTAACAGTTTTAGATGGCCTCATAAATATATCCCATTGAATTTTTCTCCCCATCCACCAAGCATAGAGCCCTCACCAATGGCTCTGTTACCTACAAAGTACAAAGTACAAGAAAATTTAAGTTACAACTTACAATGAAACTAAATACTTCTAAATTTTAAAAATAAAGGATTCAATTTGAAATTTAAATTAAGTTTGAAGTTATCTTGACAATCTCTAAAGCTCTATTTGCAAAAACATCATCAAAAACTATTTCTATGGTCTTTTCTCCATCAACCTTTCTTTGAATAAGTTGAGTTTGGCCATGCTTGACTCACAAACATTTGCTTCAATGGAGTCAATAAACTAGAAATACTTTGCAATGTTAGAAAATTAGTTGCAAACCTTGTAGCACTTGGTTGCACTAGCTCTTTCCCCTTGATGTGATTTTCATCAAGCTAAGAACCCATGGGTGATTATAAATGCATTTTGTTAGATCTCTTGCTTTTTCTACAATTAGTCTCACTCAATCGATTTTGCCTATGTTCTCCAAAAGAAGGTCAAGGCAATGAGCTGCACAAGATCCAAAATAATGTTGGATGCCTCTATTGAAGCAATCTTCCAGCTGCCACATATGCCGTTGCATTGTTAATAACAACTTGGACAACATTTTGTATGCCCACATCTAAAACAACCTTCTCCAACATCAAGCTCAATTTTTTTGCATTTTTTATTTTGTTGGAAGCATCAATTTATTTCAAAAAAATTTACTCACTATTTGAACCCATTAAAAAATTGAGGAGGGTGCAGTCCCTTCTATCTATCCACCCATTTGAAAGAATTGTGCATCCAAACTTTTGCCATTGCTTCTTTTGATTTTCCACAATTTGTACATTTCCAATAGCATTTTTGAGCAACTTGCCACTTAAATCTTTTGGAGAAGGCGCCTTGTACTCTTTCCTTGCAACTGTCAATGTTGTCAACAAATACTCTCACTATGGACTCCTTACCATGTTGAAGGGAAGGTAGTTGTTATACCAAAAAATTGCACATGCCTTATCTGCTTCTTTGTGCACCTCCTTGTTCCACCTTGTAGCTTCCAATGAAGGTTGTGATCTTGGTACATTTCTAGGCACACAAAACCCTTGCAATTGATCTCTACTCAAGTTGGATGAGGAGGATGGGCCATGCATGTGTGAACTATAACTAGAGCTCACAATGCCTTGCGTATTCGCATCAAGACTCTATTGGAAAATTAGGAGCAATGGCTTCTTGTATGGTTGCTTGTGCCTTGGCCCTCTCCAATTTCTTTTAATCTAGGGTAGCAAGAAGGGCCAACCTCTCTCGTTTCACCTCTTTCGGGACTGCTTTAGATGGCCTGGCATTGCGATTAGGAATGCTTGCAAGATAGTATTTGAGGTGATTGATGCCTCCACTAAGCTTCTTCTTGCATCGGGTGCAATTCACAGACCTCGCTATTAGTTCAATTATGCCATATTTCCAAGTGGGGACACAACTTCCGGGTGGTCTCTTTCCAGTGGGATGACTTCCACTTGTTGAGTCCGAACCAAATGCAAAGCTGGATGCCATTGTGATTATATATTAACTTGCAATATTGATAAGAACAAAAAATAATAATTTAAAAAATATAGCAATTTGAACATGATTTTTTTTTAAAAATCGTGTAAAATTCAAATGCAATTAAAAAATGTAATTGTAATACGGTAAATGGTAATTGAATTAATGAATTTGATAAAAATGTGATAATATCATCTCTTAACCCTAAAACATAAATCCTATATTAAAAATAAAAGGAAAAAATTGATTCAAACAGCATAATCATTTAAATTTTAATCAATTCACAAATTTAGACAAATTGATCCAATTCAATTCAATAAACTATGTACATTTGACATGCTAAAAAAAATAGAAATCATTTACAAATTTAATGCTAAAAAAGAAAAAAAATGGAACTAACCCGATGCAAATCCGAAATTCCTTCTTCAAATCTCCAAAACAATCTTCCCAATTAGCTTTAGAAAGCTTGCTTGCTGCTGCTGTGTGTTGAGGAGGGGCAAATTAAGGGTTTTAAAAGCACAAAAATGTGTTTTTTCCCTTTTTTTTTTGGTGTGAAACCCATGTTTTCCCTTGTGTAGAACACGGGGAGTTTTCAGCTTAGACTTGCCAAGTTTTGGCAATTACTTTGCCAAAAAACTCGTCGAGTTTTCATCCATGACTTGCCATACAAACTTGACGAGTAAATGTCGAAAAAATTCGTGCAAAAGAAACGGCGAGTACTCAGAGACTTGCTGAGTATGTAAACTATGTTGGAACCATCTTTCGAAAGCCTTTAGGAACATGAAAAATGGATAATCAGAGCAAAAGATATGTGCCCCTTTCTATGCAAGGTGTTTTACAAAGGACATAAAGGCCTACATAATGAATATTCCCTTAAAATATTTTTACATGGAAATTTTATATAGAAGGGGAGATTCACTTAAAAAAGGCCAACTACTTAATAGATCATATGGTGCATTTATTAAAAAGCCTTTAACTTTATAATAAAAAATTGCTCTAGTGCACATTCAAAAGGACTTACATGAATCAAAAGGTAGCGCTTGCTTGTTATTTATGGCATTATTTTATGGCCTTAATTATTCACATTCCTTCAAAAAAATGCTTTGACATACCATCATACAAGAGTTGGCACTTTTCATTCCCCTTGACTTGTGCCATGTGCCAATATAACCTTAAACATGTGGAGGTAGGCATACCAAAGAATTATAAGAGTTCTTTCTTCATGACTTAAAAATATGAATGCCTTTATTGAACGACATTGCCAAGCAATGCAATTGTAGGTACCTTGGTATATAAAGAATTTTAGGTGGCAGAAGACACTTTAAAAATAAAGGTAGGAAATGCCTTTATAAGCAAGGGAATGATCAGTTGAAGAAAGAGAAGCTGACTGATGATAGAGATATGGCTGTTGGGGGTACAACTATGTTCAACCTCTTACCTATACTTGGACTGATCACAATAGGGAAAACATCCCAATGCAAAGCTCAGCTCATGATACATCTTCATGTGCTTAATTTGCTCCATTGGATTAGAATAGCATAATTCTTTAATCTGTTTTTTTGGCTAATCCATAAACATTAGGTCCTAGGTTGTATTTTGTTTATCTCAAAATTTAACATAATACCAAGCCACGATGTTATAGGGTTAGTCCATTTTTTGGTTTTTTGGCAGATCTAGTGAATGGTGGAGCTATTATGAGCTAACCATTGTGCTCAGAATAGCCAAATTAGCTAGGATCCACCTTAACTTTATCTAATTTGAACAAGGAGATTGCTAATAGGGAATGGGGGTTTTGCCTTGATTTTTGTGGGTCACTTTTGCAAGTCCCCTTAGCAAGAAATGGACCTCACCATTGCATCCAAGAGCATCAAAAACACTAGGAATGATTGTAAACTTGATATGGTTCTAATCTATCCTCTGAGAGCCCTTGGTCGATTTCCTCCAACATACAAAACAAGCAAATTTGGATCATACGCCATCTTTTGCATTTGCCAAGGCTTGGTTAGTTGCACAATACATGTTTTATTGTGCACAAAGAGATATGTACAAATATAAAGGATTCTTGAATCCATGAATTAAGGGGATGACATGTCCAAGAAGTATGAGTTTAACCCTCAGTCACTTCCAATCAAGAGGCGAGTTATCTCAGTCCAATTGAGACAAAGGTGGCCTTAACTAAAAAGAGGTGGTGTTTAACTACCATCAATCAAGAATTGATTAGGCAGTGGTGGCACTTGTGTACCTCAAGTCAAGGTGCATACATGTTGTTATTAGCTCCCTAGGAGAGGGAAATTATAATTTTCCTAATATCCTAAGTAAACTTAATTAACTAGGTACAATATTACGCTTAAGGTGAACTTTATCCGAGGTGAAGTATATATATATATATATATATATATATCACTAGCAGTGGGGAATTTATCATATGCTACAATGCTACAATTTGTCCTTCAATCTGCAGTAAGTCTATGTTTCCAGTGGTAAATTTTTGTGACTTCATGTTGTGTTCTATTTTTGCTATCAATGCAATTATTCTTGATAAGGTTCTGTGGCATGGTCTTAAAATTGCTTAGTAACAATTTTAGTGTCAACAATTAATTTTTTTTCTAATACCACATGATAAATTGCAGTGGTCAAGGTAGGATTATGATTTGGAGCAATTTCTGTGACAGTTTGAGTATTACTTTCAGTTTCAAATGAACAAATATTTTTTGCAGAATGTTCTAATCAATAAAATTATGGTACTATTTATTTTCTTATTAAATAATTCATCCCCCCACCTCTTGAAATTACATCTAGTTAATGAATGTTTAATAGATGCTTCTTCAAATGCCTGTAGCCCAATATCTTGATTATCTTTGATTGATTTTGCTAGAATATTCTTCCAGACTGGGCACTGAATTCTTCTGCAATTGAAGTAGATAGATTGTTCTTACAAGGTTTCCTGTGAAGATAAAAGGTTGCTGGACTTTCGCACAATAAAAAATTTGGGGATTGCAACAATGACTTCTTTTATAACCAGAATCATCATGTAAGTTATACAGTTTGTGCTGCTGGTTTTCATGAAAAATTGCAAAGCTACAGTATTTGAATCCTGGCCGATATCTGTGGGTTGCAGATTGATACTTGGTTATGCATATCCAGCATTTGAGTGCTTTAAAATTGTGGAAAAAAATAAACCGGAGATAGAGCAACTTATTTTCTGGTGTCAGTATTGGTAATCCTCCTGAACCTGTCATCAAGATACATTTAAGCTTGATGTATTATTTTTCTTTTATATTTAGATTGAATTTCAGTAAATTTAATATTTTGCATATTTTTAAAATGAGAAGCGTTTGCCACTAAAACACCATTTCATTCACAACATGCTTTATATTTCATATTTCAATTTTTTTGATCAGACAATGGGGTCTACATTATATCACACAAAATCTATATGGTAGAAAGTAATGCCAATGCTCTGCAAAATATCTGTCTTCCTCAAGTCTGTGTAATTGTTAATCCTCAAATACCATGGTTTCAACAATAAAATAAAGTTTAGAACAGTTGTTCATCTTTTTGGCCTGGCCTATGTTTAAATGACTCATGGTTTGATGAAGTGCCTGTGAAGTTTTAAAGATATTACTCTATCTTCTATTTTTGTTTCAACAGTAGTTATCACCATACAAATTGTTAACATCAAATTAAATGCAAAACCACGACCATAATTTTAACACAATCTGATATATATATATGTGTGTGTGTGTGTGTGTGTGTGTGTGTGTGTGCATGTATATATATATATATATTTCCAATGAATGAGTTCCAGCGCAGCCTTCTGGTTACAGTATAATCCTCATTACAACTTTAGAACCAAAGCTACATGTACTGACCTGTTGATGCGTGTTTTGTGACACACCAAACATCAGAATAAAATGCCCAAAGACACCCTATCCTCTCTTGAAAGACCACTTTGTATGCTAAGATTGCGAGAAGATCATATGGTGATTCCAAGGTTCCTTATGTCAGGTCTTGACGTGTGGATAAGCTCAATGGTCGTTATGATATGCTGGTAACACAAAGGGACTTATGCTAGGCTCGTTCAATTCACAATGAAGGTTTAGGCAATGAAGCTCCGTTGTTTGGGTCTTGGATCAAACAAACTAAAAAGGAGATAAGGGTTTAGAATTTTTAATCTACTTCCTAAGAATTCAAGAGACGGTATTGACTTGGTGAAACCAATAACCACGCTTTGCTTCGCCACACTTAGGACAACTACACAAAGTGGGTGCAATCTTCAAGGGAGTGTGCTTATAATTTTCACGTCATGCATAACTACCATCAAATCGAACAATATTTATCCAGACAGAAGTTAAGCATCCACAAAGTAAGCTCAGGCTAACTCTTACGCATTGAACAAAAATCATCCATTCAAAGAAAGTATGAGCAAAAGTTTCACCATAAACAATACTTATCAGATCTTGCATTCATCTAACATACATGAAATAAAATCTAAACTATGATGAGGGATAAGAACCATGCAAACTCCAAAATAAAGAAGTAGTCACCATCAGTTAGAACAATGTATTACTTATTACTTTGGCAGTCATATGCAACAATTTACTTATCTCAACATGTTTTGCAACATGCTCCCATGCTTTACAAATGAAAGGTGAGCTCAATTTATAGGCTCCCCAATTACAGTTCAATGCCAAGATTGATTTAGGATCAACGACCGAGATTACAAAATAAAACCCTACTTAGGGTTGGTCATGACTAACTCCTTCTCGACCAATGAGAAAATTACATTCGAGGACACTTATCCTTTTTGCTAAATATGAACCAACAATAAAATAGAAAGTTGCTGCATGGTGGAGTGTCAGGTTCATTGAATCTGGACGTGATGACTTGGAACAATTTGATTGGTCAAGGCGCCACTTAAGCAGGTTGGATGTCCTCCTTGGTCACTTTGTTCGATTTTTCATGTTCTTGCCTTAAAATATTTTCCTTGCCGATGACTCTGTCCTTTGTGCTTGTTTCCTCCTAGCTTTGATCCTGGATTCCTTTGAGATCTTGATTTCCTCTTCTCACTCGCACTTGAGGTCTGGAAGTCTCCCCTTGGTGCAGATGTCTGGACTTGAAGTTATTTTCTTTCCTGATTGCTTCAATAGGTCTGGGATTGTAGATGAAATCCCCCCAAGATGTCCAGATATTCTTTCAAGTGCCTTGAATTTGGAGAAGAATGCCTCTTTGCTTTTGCCAAAATGGAGGAAATTGAAATTTTCTCTGTGAAGTATTTCCCATACTTAGCCAAATTTTGGCTATTCAACACTTAGCCAAGATTTTGGTCATCTCTATTCTCGAATGAACTTTGCCTCTGGACTTGCCTTCAATTCTGAATCTGGCTTGTGCTAAGTAGGGCGGATTCCATCCTTGGTCAAGGATTTAATTCATTTCCTCTTTATTTTTCCTCTTTACTACTCTTGTTTTCCTTCCAACACTTGTCAATTTTCTGAATTTTTCTCCTTGGGCGGACTTTACTTTGGTCTTGCCATTCACTCTTTATGCCAAAGTCGGACTTTGCATCGTGCTTGCCACTGCTTGAATGTTAGGATATGCCTTCTTTAAGCAAAGTCGGACTTTACTCATGTTTGGACAATCATTTCTTGGGCAAGGTCGGACTTTCCATTGGTTGGGACGTCTTTCTTTCTAGCCAAGTTGGACTTTATTCATCTTATGCCAAGGCAAACTTTGCTAACACTTAAACATTTTTCTCCCTTGGCCAAAGTCGGACTTTGAAGTGGTTTGGACATCTTCTTACTTGGGCTAAGTCGGACTTCAAGCCGCTTTGGACATTCTTTCCTTAGGCAAAGTCGGACTTTATCATGCTTTTGCCATTCCATCTTCAAGTGGGGCGGACTTTGCCTTGTCTTAGACATGGCATTACCTTCAACACTTAACCAAATTTTGCTAATACTTAGCCAATTTCATGAAATTTCCTTCCCAAGGCATCCATACTTAGTCATTTTTTTTTGAATTCTCCTTCCTCCTCTTGGCTGGGCGGACTTTCCTTCCAGCTTGCCATTTCCCATTCAAGGCTTTGGCGGACTTGGCAAACTTCTTTCCATTTCCAAGGGCGGACTTTCCTGTGGGCTTGCCATTTTCCTTTCCACATGCCGGCGGACTTCCAGAAATATTTTCCACTTCTTGGCGGACTTCCAAATTTTTTTTTTCCACTTCATCTTCAAGTGTTGGGCGGACTTGGAAGAGTTCTTGCCATTGTCTTGGGCGAATTTCTTCAGACTTACACCATTTCAGCCACAAATTTCATGCCTTTTACTTGCCTTTTGGTTGATTTTCTATTGCTTTTTCTTCTGGAGGTCTGATTTTCACTTGTTCTTTTAGATTTTTTCCAGATTTTTACTGCCTTTTCATGATTTTTGCCTGATTTTGGCTTATTTTTGCATGCTTTTTGATTGATTTTCTCAGATTTTTCATTGCTTTTCCTGATTTTTGCTTTATTTTTCATTGCTTTTTATTCTAAAAGTGGAAACTTTGACTCCATGAACCTAGCACTTTCTAAAAATAGAAACTTACTAAAAATAGAAAAAGCAAAAAAACAAACTTTCTAAAAATAGTAAATCCCAGATTGGTCCAAAAGTGCCAAAAATGAAAAAAGCAAAAAGCAAAAAAGAAAAATCCCTAAGAAGTAGGAAGTGTCAGAATTGACTGAAAGCAATGGCGTTCCTCATCTACCGGACCTTCTGAGCACTTCCATGACATCTAGGCACTGTTTTGGGCTTGAATTCTCTATTTGACCCAGGTGACTTCCTGAAAACTCTATATCCTCATTGTAAAAAGACTGGTGATTAGCAGTTGCGACGCCAAGGCAAAAAAACCAAGGCAAAGCGCGAAAAACAAAGGGTCCCCATTTGCAATGGGGCGATGTGTGAAAAGGTCACAACATGACCATACAGAGATTGAACTGTGACAATTTCAATTGACACTCCTTACTGACCGTATAACTGTAACCAGTAGGCTGCGCTGGAACTCATTCATTGGAAATATATATATATATATTTCCAATGAATGAGTTCCAGCGCAGCCTACTGGTTACAGTATAATGAATAATCCTCATTACAACTTTAGAACCAAAGCTACATGTACTGACCATACAGAGATTGAACTGTGACAATTTCAATTGACACTCCTTACTGACCGTATATGGTGCTGTTTATGGACTGATGTGTGATCACTGTTGATGTACGCCTACAGATTTGTGTGCTGAGTTATCAGGTCAGTAAATGGTGCTATGACTGGACATCCGCCTTCAAAAATATGTTCTGATTCATTTGATTAATTAGTGCAGTCTATGCTGGTGTCAAAGACACACTAATCGCCTTTTCCTCAAACTGTGCTGGTGGTTGTGCTAGGCCCATGACAGGGTATTTTATTCCACTTCTCTTTTTAACCCCTGGAAAATATGATGCCTTCAGCTGGGGGGTCGGATTTCTTTAGGTGCCACCTCTGTAAGCATGGGATTGCAATGTATTGGTCTGCAGAGGCCTCCGCCCAAGCTAAATAATGAGTAGGTGCTGCCTTAATGATCCTGACTGCTTCCAGATCTCACCTTGGCTGCTAGCTCAAATTCCAGATGCTGTGACTTTAGCATATAACGCCATCCTACAAATGCGATGATGTCCTAAGTGATTGCCTCAAAGTCTCGATGCTCTAACCTTCACAATCCTGAAACACAATGGCTGAATTAATGCTATGCAAACTTCCGAAATGAAATTTGCTCTCAAGATCAGGCAGGTTTTTCGTCCCACCTGTTTGACCTCTTGGGGTTTTTGTCCTAGGAGTCCAGCTTGTTTGAAAATTCGAAAAACTCAGTAGTTGTAATTCTCATCAGATGATTGAAATGCTCTAGGTACCTTGCATAAATACAGATTTGAAATAAGTCATAAGACCCAGGGTCCTGACCTGGATGTTTGAATTTTATTATTAATATGTACATATTATATATTTATTAGTGTTAGTAGAAACTTTTCTTTATTATAATAATAATTTGATTTTTTTTTTGGCAAAGCGGACATAACATTTGACAATAAAAATCATAAAAGAGAGCCATGTTTGTCAATCATTATTGAGAAGCATGTGAATTAACACAGTAGGTGAGCTGGAAGAGTCAAAATATTGCATGAGTGCTTGGGACTGCTGATGAACCTAGAAACTGTCAAAGATTTAATGGAAATGCTTTATTTGAGAATCCGTATGGTCTTTTAGATATGGGCTTAGAAATTGTTGGGGTTGATGGCTGCCATTCTCATGAAATGAGCATATTGCATCTCTTGCAACTTGAACCTTAGAGCTAGTCCATCTCCTACACTTAGGTTGAGGGCGTCTGCAACATAGTAGAGTTTGAGCATTATTATAAGAGCTTTCTACCCAGTTATTCATAATTCCATGAGTCAGGTAATGGACAAATTGTAATGCAAAGGCTTCATATGCTTGAAGCATATCGTTTAAATTTAGAAGTTGGTAGTTTATTTTAGTGTTACTTTCATTGCTTGCTTTACTGTGGAGGCTTTATTTTCTCTCCACCCAGTTAAACTGTTCCTTTCAGGATTGAATGTCATTTGTGAACTTGCTGGACCCAATGCAACTTCATCACCAATCACATACTTTTTTAACAATGTTTTGTCAACTTATAGGCATTTACTGTGTACAGTGTTCCTTCTGCCATCTGGGTTGAGTTTTCCTACAACATGAATGGGTCCTGGCATCTAAGCAAAATTAAAGCCATTGACAATTCTGTGGCTCTCTGAGCCGCTGTTTTGGACAAGAGGGACTCAACATCTTGTACAGGGTTGCCTGGAGCAGTTGCTTGACAAGTATCATCCATTCTGAAAGAATTCAGAAAGAATGTTGTGAACTTTAAGTTTAAATGTAGCGAGAGAACTTTCTGAGCAAATATATATCTAATGGTGATCAAGTTATGTCATAGTGCTGACATGTGGCCACCCAATTATCCAACCTTAAGCATATATTTTATGATATATTATTGGAATTTGAAAATATCATGTGCAAGTATATGTAGGATATTTAGATTAATCTTGTATTCCCATTAATGGTGGTTAGTTGGGCATTTAGTTAAACTAACCAATTGGCAATTCACCATGCTCTCTGTAACATTGTTGAAATGTAATTTCGTTGAGTTCTGTTCAAAGATCCTTAGCCTCTTCAAACATGAGGTGTTAATACCTATGAATTCCTGGCTCTTAGACTGTGATGTCAAGCTGGGAATCATCTTCAAGATTTAATCACCGTTTTATTAAAATCTCTGCAAAGAACAGCCTTGTCAGATTTGATTTCATCATTATGTGTTGATTATTAGTAGATCCATTATTTTGAATCTTACCAGCAGGATAACATATTATATCCACTTTTCCTGAAATTTTTTTTTGTATAAGTAACAAGCGACCTTGAACCCTTCTCTTATCACTAATATTATTCGCATTGAAAAGGGGATTGTTCTTGGCTTGAGCTTTCATGGTTTGAAATCCTGTTGCTTCTCACTGCCATACGAGTGTTTTGACATTCATGCCTTTACTTGTGAATGGGTGTCTGTTTCTCTTGTGCCAAAGAACCATGCTAAAAGATAGAAAGCAGTTCTGTATTTCCTGTTGGTTTTTTTTTCTGCTGGAAAGACTACAGGAGATGAAAAGTCTTCCAATAAGTTTCAACTAAACTGTATGATGTGGATAAGCTTCGCCCTTTAATTGGAATATATTGGCTTTTAAAAGTGGATGCCAATCGTATTCCTCGTGGTTAAGCAGAGAGCATCATGAGCAGCAAAAACAGCCCTGCTTTCTAAAATGAGTTGGAAAATATACAATCCTTTTTAGATAAGGCGCAAGAACGTGCTTATGTTAGCCAGCCATTCTTTGACTATGTTGGGTTCCAGTCTCCAGATATAAAAGCTTATCCTCCTCCAATATCATAAAGTTTTATGACTAGATTTAGATGGCTCTCATACCAAGGCATCCCTATCCTTCCCTAGAGGAATCCTGTAAATCCTCTGCAATGTTGAAGTGAACCCTGCATTATCCTGATGGTGGGTTGTGATTGATTTGCAGCTGTGTACAAGCTCTTCTTTTAAAAAAGACTCTAACCTTAATCTGGTGTCCTACATGGTCCTACATGGTCCTACCTGCCATATCTTTGTGGATAATTTGTAACCTCTTTAATGAGTTTGGGAGCGTTTATAACTTTATACATTATTCTTATAAGGCTTAGCAACAGATTCAGATATATCAAAACTCCTTACAATCTGCAGTATTCAGGTTTAACTTTCTATCTAAATCTGAAAGTGTTCTTATGTTCTGTTATACTATGGAATCTTGATTATATATCTACTCGAATCTTTGCATTTAGTGACCCATTTTATATAATATTTTGAATACATAAAATGATAAATGATGTTGATCAAATATTAGTGCACGTTTAAAGCTGCATTCTATCATTGGAATTTTTTGGCATTTGCGGAGATGGAATATATTATGTTGCTGTTTGAATGGATAACTCTAGATGCTGAGGTTTTTTGTCTTTTTGTTTCCAGGATAATAATTGCAACACTTACTGTACTTGAAAGAGTTTTAGATACTTTCGTTTCATGGTATGTATAAGCCTTCTTTTCCCTTTGACTTAGAGAATGTGGCAATGCAATTTTACACATACAAAATTAAAATTGGATGATTTGTAGCTGTAAAAAAAAATGTTGTATATAAACTTTGAGGTAATAATTATTTAGTCCAAAAACAGTCTTTTGCATCAATTAAGGTATATGATTAAATATCATCTGTTGGCTGTACTTATTGTTTGGTTTGTTTGTAAATAAACATCAAGTTCATATCTGCAGAGGCAAATATTAATCTATTACTTTCTGAGGAAGTGATAGTTGATACCAGGAAAGTTTGGCAATACTAGTTTAAAATATGCAACGTTCTTTTAAAGCTCTGGATAAAGCCAAGGAACTGTGCTTCCTTTAATCAAGTCTTAATATAGGAAATGGAATCCACACTATCCAATTTTAACTCCAGACCTCTTAGTTATGGAAAACAAAAATTGCAAGAAACTAGTATATTTTTATCTATAAAAGTGGATCCAATAAAATCTTCTGTTTCTGTCCTCCCTGTTTTTTTTGCCTTATATAGCAGAATTTGTGTTCCTGATTTTGGCATGCTAAAACCATTCTCCTTGTTGGTTTATGAAAATTGAATTAGTTTTTGGTTTCCTACTTGTCATTTTAATTGTAAATGTAAAATGTGAAGAGAATGAGATCTTCATTTCAAATAAATCACTTGGATTTATTCATTGGAGTCTCGTTACTAGAGATCTGGATGTGTTTTTATAACTTAGAATTTTGCAAGAATATAACACAAGACTTTCTTTGGGGTTTGGAATATTTCTGGGATGATAAAAGGTCTAAATGACCATATGTTTTGTAACATCACTTATTTTTGTCAGTTTTTAATATTCCATTGTATTTACACATTTTGGAATAAGATGAGTATTTTGTTTGGCTATACATGTAACCGGATGCTTAATATATTCAAAGAATATTATGTTTTCTTTAGCTTATACTATTGAACTGATCACTAAAAGTGGTTAGATTGAATTGTTACACATGCAGGTTGCCCATGTATGGTGAAGCTAAAGTTGCATTCATTTTGTATCTGTGGTACCCTAAGACAAAGGTACTCATTCCTTTCGTGTTCTTTTAAGGCCTTCCCTAAATATTGTTGAAGTTTATACTATTGCAAGGCTTTCCTTATATATTGTAAGGAGGCCTCATTAGATGTCTTCTGTATTGTACTCTTTTGTTTATAATTCTCCCTAATAACAAACAGCTGTTGTTTGTTACTATCTTCAGGGAACAAGCTATGTATATGAAACTTTTGTGAGACCTTTTGTAGCAAAACACGAGGTTGATATTGACAGAAGTTTACATGAATTTAAGACGAGGGCTGGGGACATGGCAGTTCTATATGGGCGGAAGTCTTCATCTTATGTTCAAGCTAGAATATTTGATGTGCTTCAGTATGTTGCCACACAGTCGTCAAAGGCTAGGCCTGTACAGGTTTTCCATTCATAATCTTCATTTTCTGTTTAGGGACAAGTTTTTCTGTATTGAAGCTCTTTGTATTTTAATTTTTTTTCTATTTATACAAAGTCCTGTATGCATTTTTTTCAAAATACTTTTACTCAATTTAACAGAATGAAAATGTTATAAGGCTGTTCATATTCTATTAGAAATGTGTCAAGACTGTAAGGAGCCACAAAGAAGCATCAATATTCTATAGCAAATGTGTCAAAAATATTTGTTTTTAATTGTGGATGCTTTTGTGCTGTTTTGTTTTGTTTGTTTCTTGGCATTTTTTTGGTGTTTGTTAAGCCATCGAACGCTATCGAAATAACCATTTAGTAATATTTTTTGGTTTCTGTGGTGTATTTTCCAACCTAAAGTAATAATATTGCAGTTATTAACTAAATTTATCTCAATGCTTTGTAATAGGGGATCAGGAAAAAACCATAGAGAGACAAGAACCAGAAGGGACAGGAAATGAAGGAGTAGAAAAATTCAAAAAAAACGATCAAAATGAGTCATTATGTAACTTTTACTTAAATCCTCTTCATAATGACACAGGTGGCAGGATTGTCAACTAAGATCAAATCTTTGATTTCTAAAATAGATATAGCTTCATTTGCAGGTCATATAACATGTTTGAGATGTGAGAGAGCAATCAACTTTAAATATTTAATTATTATAAACACATGCATTATTTATCCTTATTTCTCCTCTTTGTTTACCATTTCTTACTAAATAAGAATTTAATACATTCACAGTTATTGTGCTTCAATCTTTGTCATTATTATTTGATGTAGTCTCTGTTTTCCAGAACCATGTTGGTCTTCTGTTGAAGAATGCTGTCTGGTTTTCATAGGGTATCATGACTGTATTATTTCATATGTAAGAAGACTGAGATGTATCTGATCCTGTAGAATGTGAATGCTGCTAAGTGGCTAATAACATGCCCACTGTGATGTGCTTGCCCAGAAATGATAGGCAAACACTCCCCAAACAACCTAGTAACTGAAAAACACTTAACATACTTGCTTGAAAATTAACCACAGAACATACCACTCAGACACCAAATCACTATAATGAGCTCAAACAGAATCTCTGAATATCACGCCGATAACACACTAACGGATAATACCAGAATGATATGCAGCAATAACAATTTAATCACCAAGTAATATGCTCAGGTCAGATTAAGTCTCCCACTACGATGATCTCCATTAGCAACAAATACAAGTTCCAAGTTTTATCAGATAATACAATGAACTCACGGGACTGTACAAGACATCAGGGACAGAGATACACAATGAATTCCCAGGGGTGTGATAGTAATGAAGACTGGCAGCAAACAGAACACCTGTTGCAATGTGCAGATTTAATGTCCGATGCATACAATGGTGAGAACTGAGTATTATGCGAGCAATACCAACTCAACTGTAATAACGAATAGCAGAGTATGTCGATTGCCGGATCTTAGAACCTGAAATGAGAGTGTTGAGCATGTACACGGATGATGTCTAAGGCATTCAAGTCGCACTGCAATGAACGGTAGTCCCCACGAATTAAGATCTGCACTCAGCTTCTAGTCGCGCCAATACCGGGTGATAGGTGACCCCTCAGCTTCAGATCGGTGATGAAGAAGTCTCGAAGTCCCATGAATAATTTGCGATCACAGGAAATGGATGTTCCACGCAGCTTGCACACTCTTAATCGTGTGATGACTATTTCCAAGCGTCGATGCTATTGGTGCTTCCGTTTGGTTTGTTCGCTTCTGAGCAAGAGTTTTTTCGGGGAATGACTCTACTCCTGGAATCATTGATGTCTCTCAAATTTGATTGCGCCTTGGCTTTCCGTGAGACCTGATGGTGATCGGCGTGTGAATGGTGTCGGTTAGAGCCCAGAACGCCCCTTAGCTCTGTCCCCTGCAATTCGTAGCTGAAAGTCAAGATTGAAACAAATGGCGGAAATGAAGTGACTAAAGGAATGAAGGCACAAAATCCACTGGCAGGGTGTTCGTCCTACCGGGCCATCATTCGCTACGCAATCAGGTCTCTGTGTCTGCATTCCATGATCCAATAATGAACAATGACCTCCAATAAATAGTAAACTCAGACGCCAATTGGAAAGAGTCGGCCATAAGAAAACAAAATTCAAATATTGGATTTTGGCGTTCGAACTCAAATGAGTCGGCCAAACTTAATTTAAATATTATTTATTAATAATTTAAATTTAATATTATTATTTATTATTTAATATTATTTTTCTTTTTTTTAAAAATATTTAATTATTATTTAATCTTAGTGTTCAAAAACACATTTGTTCCCTCCAAAGCGATTTGATTTATTCAGGGACATGACAGTCTCCCCTGCTCAAGTGTTGCTTGCCCTCAAGCAACTTCAGATCCGTATCCTAGGGGATCTTTACCCCTGCCTTCGTCTCCTTCGTGCCTTGTTCGAAGCATTCTTAGGACCCGCCTTGGAGAACCCTCGAAGGATGACCTCTTTCCCATCAGCTTTGAACTTCAATTCCAGAGTCTGATAGTTTGTTGTGTACTCCTCAAGCGAGTGAAGCCATTGCACTCCCAAGACCACATCTGTCTCACCGATGCCAACTATGTAGAAATCATCTCGCATCTTGTGCCCTCCTATGGTCAACTCCATTTGTTGAATCCGGCAATTGCATGGAATAGTGTACCCATCTACGACTGTCACATCAAATCCTTTGAAATCTTTCGCCTTTAGGCTCAACTTAGCTACTAACCCCACATCAATGAAATTATGGGTGGCTCTGCTATTGATTAATATTGTTACCCTCTATCCATATGAGTCCCCTCTAATGCGGAGAGAATGATACCGAGGTGCTCCGGAAAGCGTTGCAAGAGTTCCCCTGAACTCAAATGATGGAGCATTTTCGTAATGCAGTTCACAAAATTGCAAGAGTGCCCCCAACTTCAGAGGCTATTAGGACAACTCTTTTGCAGAGGTCAAAAGATAGAGTGATTGAGAAATTAGCTACTGTCAAAGCCTCTTGGAGGAAAACAGGTTGCACTATATTGAGTGATGGATGGTTATATATATGTCAAAGGCCATTGATTAATATTTTGGTGGCTTGTCCCGAGGGTGTTGTGTTCTTGAAAGTGATTGACACCATGAACCACAAGAAAAATTTCGAGTACATTTTTCAAATATTAGAGGAAGCCATTCTTGAAGTAGGGGTGGAAAATGTGGTTCAGGTGGAAATTGTGTGGGAGTTGGGAAGCTAATTGCAGAGAAATACCCACAAATATATTGGAGCCCATGTGCAGCCCATTGTTTTGATTTGTTGCTTCATGACTTGGCTAAATTCCCATGGGTACATAAAGCTATTCATAGAGGGAGAGCAATTGCAAATTTCATACGGAATCATCGTCTCACATTGAGTCTTTATAGGCAGCATGCATCGAGGCCTTGTGAAACAAGATTTGATTCATTTTAGATCACTTTGAAAAGAGTGGTTGAAGAAAAAGCAGCTTTGAGGTCTGTTATTTGTTCCAATGAGTGGGAACACTCAATGCTTTCAAAAGGTCCTAAGGGGAAGAACATAGAGAAAATCATTCTGAACAACAATTTCTGGGAAAGTGCAGCAAAGGTTTTGCTCATATGTGAACCAATTGTTGACGTGCTTTGTATGGTTGATGGTGACACTCCTTGCCTTGGCATGCTTTATGAAAGCATGGACCGTTGTAAGGAAGCTATTCAAAAAGCACTAAATAATGCAAAAGCAGAATATATGGAGATATGGAAGGTAGTTGATTGTAGGTGGAAAATAATGCACACACCTTTACACACAACAACTTGCTTTTTGGAGCCTAAGCTATCTTCTATTGATAGAGAAGGTGACATTGAAATTATGGCAGGGCTTTTAGAAGAGGTTGAAAAGTATGAATCAAATCAAACATTTTCAGCACTAATTAGAAAACAATTTTGGGAATACAAGAGAGGAGAAGGGTTGTTTGGAATGGCAGCAGCCAAATATGACATGGCACATGTACTTGGGTATATATGGTGGATGACCTATGGAGCACAAACTCTTGAGCTACAAAGGTTTGCTATTTGAGTTTCGAGTCAGGGAGCAAGTTCATCTTCTTGTGAGAGGAACTGGAGTTGCTTTGACCACATCCATTCCAAAAAGAGGAAGAAATTGTTGTTTGGAAAGTTGAGAGATCTTGTCTATGTTCGCAGCAATTTAAAATTGCTCATGAACAAATCAGCAAAGGACTCTTCCTCATAACAAATTCTTGAAGACATAGCAGTGCCTGTTGCAGATGAGCCTGACTTTGCAGATGATGAATTGATTAGTGATATAGATGATGATGATTTAGCATTTCAGCCAAGTGCTCTTGATGACTTGGAGCTTCTTTGAAGTTCTAAAGTCTTTACTGTTATTTTACCTTTTTGACAAAAGAACATCTTCGCAATTGTGATTTCACATATTTTTTATGGTTTATATTTTATAAATGTGTCATCTTTTTGAAATGATTCAAATCTATTTATCGATGTTAAACTATTTTGACAATTGTATGGATATATTACTTATATTTATATAATTTTTTTTTTACATAAGGTGAATTTAATCTGAATTTTATACTTTTCAAATTTTTTCCTTGTCGAATTTCAACCGAATTTCAATGTTGCTGAACTCGAATTCTAATTCGAACCTGGTGATTTAGGTTGTGGAAGAGTAGGGTTTTGGATTTGTTGAGACTAGTTGTAGGTGTTATGACATGATATTGGTCATTGTTGAGTTTTGCATATGCTCTATAGGAATTGTATTGCTTGTAAAAGATTGAAACAGTGGCATGGGAAGCTTTGCTCACTCTTACTAGAGTTTTTCTTCTTGTTTTAAGGTTTCTACAACTATAAGGTCTTGCATTTTTGTGGTGTTTGAGTCTTGCTGCATTTTGTTTACTCTATTATGCCCATATTTTCTATATAGCAAGTCTAATGAGTTAGAAAAATTGTAGGTTTACCATTGTTGGTTGTAGAAACACAATATTTGAAGGTTATTGCAAGGTTTACTCAAATGATATCCATAGTTGAAGAATAGTGCACGAGGGATATCCTCCTTGTTTATAGATCAAGTGGTATCAAAGCGTGTTTGTGTAGCTTGTATATGAGAGATGTTGGTTGCTTTGCTTTGTAGGCGTAGAAAAAATTGGATAAAGGAGGACAACTAAGACAATTGTAATTGTGACAAGTTCTTCTTGACTCATAGACTAATGTAATGGGCCTTCTCCTAATAGATAGATATGGAGCTTATCCACTTGAGATAGTTCTAGTTGGACACAATCTTCATTCCTTGTAATAGTCCTAGTGTGCAACCTTTGCTCAAGGATATTGTGTGAACAAAGGGAAGCCCATGTTGGTATTATAACAAACCATTCTATGAGGGGCCCGTATTGGGAATTTTGGTCAATGCATTGATTGCTATTGAAAAAGGGTTCATGGCATCTAGTACATATGATTTGAGTGGGCCCTTGTTTGATGAAGTTGTGAAAAATATTGAGGTCATAATAGAAGAGCAAGAGAGAACTTAGCAAAAAAGAGACCACTGTTTTGTCTAATGGGTGGGTGGATGGTAGGAATTGCATGTGGATTGATTTCCTAATGGCTTCGCTAAGACTCTTTGTACTATATTGGATGAGGTGGTCATGGAGTTGGGTGTGGAGAATGTCGTCCAAGTTCTAACAATACAACAACATTTATAGCAATAGGGAGACATTTTGAGTAAAGGCACCCTACCATTTCTAAGAGCCCTTATATTCAAGGATATAGGCAAACATGGATAGGTGAAAACTACGATGGCATAGGCGAGAAACACCATGAAAGACATGTACAACCTCACTTGGGTGCTTAACTTTATTAGAGAGCACAACAAGAAAAAGTAGTTTGTACAATTGAGAGCCACACAATATGCCATCTATGTCATTACATTATAGAGCATTTTAATCAATAACATGTCTTAAAAAGTTGTTTGTGAGCACATTATACTCAAAAAAAGATTGGAGGGGAAAGGGTTGTGAAAACCATTTTCGATGATAGGTTCTTCAAGAGGATTGGCAAGATCCCTAAGTTAACTATAAACAATGTTTGTAAGCATACAAAGTAATACACTCAATTTTTTGTAAGTTTGCAAAACTTATGAATTGTTCTTTTACTTTTTGTTCGTTGTTTAAATTTTTATTATTTGTAATATAAAAATCCATGCGATTTTATTTCAAGTGATATAACTTGTGGTTAGGGTCCTACACTTGGTGATGGGGAAAAACCCAATGGGTTATTTATATGAGGACATAAGCAAGGCCAAGGAGGCCATTCAACATTACGGTAAGTCCAACAAACAAAAATATGAAACAATCTGGTATATAATTGATTGGAGTTGGAACAAACAACTCAACTAACACATATGTGCAATGACCTATTACTTGAATTTCTGATTTCTTCGGGCCGATGGGGAGGTTATTTATTGCCTCAACACATATGTAGAGAGGATGTTGATTGATGAAATTCATAGAGACAAAATTCTTGAGGGGTTGTAGATTTACAAGGGTGATGAAGCCTGTAGAGACATAACAAAGCCTTGCCTTCTACATTTTATTCTAGGCTTGTAGTGCATTTGGGTGTAATTCACATTTGAGGCCATTCATATGAAGATGTGCAACATGTTGAACCAAGAGGGCCTCAATGACCTTGTGATTGATTTTGATGATATTGGTCCATATATGGATTGTTGAAGTTGGGAAAAAACCTCCATAGTTCCCAAAGGATCACCTGCAATCAAACACTTGTCACAAAAAAAGAAAATAACAAAGCTATGGAGGCCAAGAACTATTGATCCAAAAAAACATGAACCATTATGAATGTGCATCTCAATGATTATAAAATAAATAATCCTTATAAAATGACAATCAACCTAGAAACCCTAGGTGAGGATAAAACAAGATCATGACATGTGTCCTCATCCTATGACATGAGACATAAAAAGAACATGACTTAAGTAAGCTTATGCAATTAGAGGAAAAGGGACCTAATAATTAAGTAAATAATTAATTAGCAAAAAACTTTTACTCTAACACCCCCTGTTAAGTGAAACTTAGGGAGAAGCTCAAGACTCTAAAGATGAATCAATGATGGGTCTTGACAAACAAGGCTTGGTGAGGTGCTCATGTACAAACAATCAAATCTCTCACAGTCGGGGAAAAAAAGAAAAACCTAGTGGGAGAAAACTGCTCTCCAGAAAAGAGAAATACAAGTGAAGGTCTAAGAAACCTCCAAACAAAAATTGTCCCGAAAGATTAGGAACAAAGGATGAACATGAAGAACACTATTGAAGCATGAAGAAGTTGCAAACATTGTCGAAGAATGACTGCTATAATGCTGAAAGAAGAACCTCCTCTGAAACAGATGATGATTAGGATCCATAAGACAAGAATTTGCATGAGTGCCCCCAATGACACTACTCGAATCAAATGACAAACAAAGGTAAAACATTTGGAACTCGAAGATCCAGATGGCATAGGTACCAAAAGCTTGAAGGATATTGATCAAATGATAATGGAAGGTTGCCTCCACAAAATAGGAATGCAAGAGTGTCCATATGGTAAATGCCCCATCTCACCAAAATGCATGGGTAATCAACTGTTGCATCCACCTAGTACATAGGAACACAAACTAGATACAGAGTTCACTCCAAATTGAAAACAATGAAGCATTAGCACCAACAGTAGAAACCCCCCCATAATGCTAACAAGGGAGAGCCAAGACAAATCCATTGAAACTGTGTGCTAGAAAGAAGTGCATCAAAAAAAAATCAAGAACATCTGAATGTGCACATGAAATTACCTGCAAATAAAAAGGGTGTGCAAACTAAGGCACAAATGCATTGAAAGATCCCCAACCCAAATCTGATCTGATTTTCTGAGTTTTGTCTTTTTGAAGTCTTTGACCAGCGAATAGGAAGGGTTTTGTTTTTGCGTTTTTCTGATTTTTTTGTGTGTTTTTGCTAAATATTGATATATGCAACAATATTGCAAACTAGAAGGAAGGAAATTGCTGCTAAAACTTAAATAAACCATACAATCTAAATAGAGAGCAATAATGATGAATTTATTGGCTCAAATGTCATTGTACATACCACAAATCTGCATATAACAATCTGATACAAACTTGAACAGCAAAGACAACCCCTTTTCAGCTTTTTCCCAGCTTCACAAATTTGCCCCAGGGTCTGATATGAATTTCCAGCTAATTGAATATGCAAATCAGATCCAATAATTGATATGAAACCCTTCGTAGCACCTAGGGTTTGAAGCTTGTGATCTTGAAATGATGCAGCAGCTGAGGTAAGGTGTAAAATGAGTTGCCAAGGCCTTGAGAAGGCCTATACTGCTTATGGTTGACCCTGATATGTTGCAATATGTTAATATAATTCTGCTGCAAACTCAAATCTGCAAAATATATACCTGAAATTCATCCAATAAAAGCCCAAATGAAGACTCAAGGTAGGCCCTCCCCAAAGGTGAACTGGGTTCTTGTCCAATCCATGATAGCCTTTGAGAGTTTTCGTTCCTAGAAGTTTGAAGCAATGCTGAAACCTTTCTCTAGAGCTCAAACTTGCAAAGTGTTTTATAAAAATGAGAGTAGAATGCTCAAAAAAGAGCCCAACACATTGCTTTATAACCTCTCATGGACTTTTTTAATAAAAGTCAATAAAATAATTTTCTTGAGGGTCTTTCCTTATCCAAAGAAAAAGGTCACTTCTTAAAACAACTTGAGCTGCTAGGATGGGGCACTTTTCAGTATTCACCTTATGATTTTTTGTTATTATTCACCTTTTACTATTCCATTAAAGCAAACCTTAATATTTTCATTTTAACCCTGGATTCATCAACTGAACTCCAAACTGAAAAGCTCATAAGGCTCCCAACTAAACTCCACAGCCCTTGGTTGGTCCCCTAACTATTCTGCTGACCTATGGAAACCCTAATAGTAGGCCAACCTCCGCTATAGATTGAGCTGTCTAAGGAAGGGACATTACATGCATGAGGCAAAAATTACTGTGATTCATTGCTATTGTGGAAGGGACACTCACTTGACAAAGGTGTGAGGGCAAACCAAAAGGCCTACACAAGCCCCCCATGACACTTTATATCATAGTGTGAGTACAATAAGGCACAATATGAGGTGCAAGATCCCAATAATGCATGTACAATGCTGAGGTACTTTATTTCAGTGCGTTTACATAATGAGAAGTGCTTACAATGGAAGCTCACAATGTCCAAAAAAGGCCACATGCTGAAAATACAATTCTCTGACAAAAAATGAGGAAACTGATAGCACCATGAGGAAATACACAAAAAATCATGCACTTTCATAAAAAAAGGACTCAAAAAGGAATCTAGATGCAAAAGATATGAAATGTCAAAGTCTCCAAAATGAGAATTGCACAACAACATTGAGAAAACTGATTTTTGGAAAAAACCAGAAGCCAAAATTGAAAATCACCTACAACATTGCGAAGAGCACGAAATTGTACCCCATTTCAAAAAAAATTGCATTGAGATATTGCCTCTGGAAGATGGAGTGCAAAATTGAAAAGCCCTATGGAGAGGGGTAGGGTTGGGCAAAAAATCACCTCCCCCCAAATTTAGCAAAAATATCTCCAAATTTAAAAATCCACCAAATTTTGACCTTGGAAAACAAAATCCTCCAGGTACAGGTACATGTTGCATTTATTGAAAAAAATTATTGGGATTTTTTTTTATCTTAAAGTGAAAAAAACATAAAACAAACTTTTATTTTGTTTTTGAAAAAAAACTATAAAAAGACTTTAATTATTAATTTTTTTTTTATGAAGGGTGGCTAGGGGCAAATTCCTCCCACGCCACCTTGGTCGGAGCCCAAGGGACCGCCGCCCTGCCACAGGGGTGGTGCCCCCGGTATAACATCCCTCTCCTCCCCCCTCACCCCTTTCTCCCTCCCCCCCTCTTAATTTTTTTAAATATAATTAAAAAAATACTTGCGTGTATTTTTTAATAATTTTTTTGATTTTGTAGGAAAAAAATTAAATATATTTTTTTTAAAAAAAAACCTCAACTTGCGTGTTGGGGAGGTTGTATGACCTCTTAAATGCTCCCGACACGGATTTTAGATATTTGACAAGCGATCTTAAGGTTTTTGGGCCTTCTGAGTGTGATGGCAATGTTCATTTTGGCTCAAAATCCACCGAGATTGCAACTACTCTCTGGATCTGGAAAGAAAACAATTGCTTCAAACCCTTGTAGATCTGACCTCTGGAGTCCAAATCAGGCCAAACAAAAGGCAGATTTGATTTTCTTGATAGCTCTGAATCCAATGGAACTCTGTTTTGGTCTAAGATGCATCGAATGATAGCTCAAAGCAAAAAATATCTCAAAAGAAGGAGAGGGGATTACAGGTCTGGAGCTCTAATACCATGTTGAAGTTGGGAAAAATCAACTCCACAGCTCCCATAGGATCACCTACAATCAAACACTTGACACAAAAAGAGAGAATAGCAAAGCTATGGAGGCTAAGAGCTATTGATCCAAAAAAAACATGAATCATTATGAATGTGCATCTCATTGATTATACAATAAATAATCTTATAAAAGGATAATCAACCTAGAAACCCTAGGTGAGGATAAAACAAGATCATGACATGGGTATTCATCCCATGACATGAGACATAAAAAGATTATGACCTAAGGAAGCTTAAGTAATTAGAGGAAAAGGGACCTAATAATGAAGTAAATAATTAATTAAGAAATTTTTTTACTCTAACATGGATTGATTTGTTGAGCATGCGGAGTCCATATTTTCTGTAGGGGAGGTTGCTGATTTTGAGAGGGAAGCTAGAAAATGGCTAGTGGAAGTAGATAAACATGTGAAATGGAAGCAGAAGCATGAACAGGGGCTTCATTGGATGATTATCGTGATATACTAGAGGATGTATTGTTAACGAGGAGGAATCTTTACTGTCTATTTTGAGGGTGTTGGCATTTAGGAGCTTTAGTTGAAGGAAAAACTTGTAAACATTTATATCGATTTGTAATTTTCTATGAGACAACTGATCAAGTAGCATATCATACACGACACTATGATGTGCGTTGTAGCTCTTTTTTGGTATAAAATTAATATAAAAATTACTATGATGTGTGTTGTAGTTCTTTTTTGGCATAAAATTATTAGAAAAATTACTATTATGTGTGTTGTAATTCTTTTTTGGTATAAATTTTTTAGAAAAATTACATATGAGCTCTTTGAATTCTATATTTTGCATGTTATTTTTTTCCTTCTCCTAAATCCGAGTCAAAATTTTGGCTTGCTGAGTCCATGTTTTTCAACTATGAAGCTACCATTCTGAATTTTCAACAATGGTGAGCTGAAGATACTTTGCTTGATGTATAGACTTGCATTGCTTGCAGTGGAAAACTGTTACAAAACTGTGTGGCAGAAATTAACTCCATTGATGCAAACCAAATGGTTGCCCAAGTCAGTTTTTCCTGAAATTTCAATCTCATGTGCAAATTGGGGACAGTTTCCTCTAAACAAGGAGCAAATGATGAGTATGTCTAATATCGATGTGATGGTATATAAATAAATCAAATTGTAGGTGGAAAAAGCTGGATAAGCTGTAAAAGGGTAGATAGCAATGAATTGAAAGCAGGTGGATATTTGGAATAGTTGGAAAGGATAGATAGGAACAAGCTAAAATTAGGATAATCAAAACAAGCTTAAAGAGGTACATTGTAAGAAATTCAAAGCATGTAGGAAACTATTAATGCTAAATGTCATTGGAATTTTTTTAGCCTATATGCTAAGGCTGATCTTATGTATAGAGTCTAGACATTTAAAAATATAATCTATCTTAGCGTATACCTCTAAAATCAAACTTAACTGTGGCTTGGATCTGGCCTAGTCCTTTGTGGTATGTTGCATTCATATACATTACCTGTTTTAAACACCGATCACGTGTTGGGAATTTGATCACAGGATCCTCTTATTAAGATTAATCCCTGCACATCCTTCCACTTCTGGGATATTTTCTAGTGCATATTTGGAAGAGGGTGAAGGGTAAAGTGGAATATGGTAGACACTTTATTTTGAAAAAAAGTCATGCATTCATGTAAAATAATTCACATTTGTTTGCGGAAGGGATGGGATTTGTACATTTGATATTCTATATGAGGTCTTTCAAATAGCAGAGTTGATTTTAATTTATGAGATTCATATCCTTAGAGTAATCATTACATGTATGATATATCACACATAGAAACAACAATTTATCAATATCAGACTTCAACAATTTATCAATATCAGAATTCAATATTTTTTAAATTCCACTTATAACTCAATTATATATCTTTTCCTATGTTACACGGGACGCGTCCCCTGCCCCAAAACCCCCCGTCCCCGTCCCCTTCCGTCCCGGGGATGCAAAGGGGACGTCCCCCTGCTGTCCCGAAAATGCAAAATCCATCGGAAACACCAAGAAACGTTTCCTTCACTTTGGGGACGTTTCCCTGTCCCCAATACGGATTGGGGACGGATAGGGGACAGCTACAGGCTGCAAGTCAAAATATATTAAAAAACAATTAAAAATGATTTTTTAAAGGTTTAGTTCCTTCGCGTGGGGCCCACCAACTGTTTAATGTTTTAATTGTTTGGGCTAAAGTCTGAAAAAGACTAAATATTAAATCTTTTAGTTCCACTCTTGCCAGAGGATGATAGTGACTCAGATAGTTCCGAGTCTTTGGATATTCATAGCCTGAATAGGCTTAATTTCATAGACTGTTGTATTTATTTTCATGTTTGAACTTTGAACTTCTGGATACATGTTTGAGACATTTGGATATTTCATATTGATAGACCATGGTTTTATTGATGTTTGATACTGCTGTGATAAATTTTATAATGCTTTAATGACATTTCTTATGCTGTTATAGTACTACTCTCACGTTTACTTACATATTGATATTGTTGTTATCAATTATTAATTTATTTACATATCTATCTCTCTTTTCCTCTCTCTCTCTTTAATATATTAATAAATTTTGAAAAAATCATATATATATATGTATTTTGTATGTCGCCGTCCCCTAAAAATTGCCCCTTAGGAAACGTCCCGGAAATGCGCCCCTGCCGTCCGCCCGTCCCCGTCCCCGACAGGCTGTGGAACATAGATCTTTTCTCATGCGTATCTAGCTATAGTTATCAATCCTAAGCATTAGCCATGTGTAATTTAGGTTCTAGCTATCTTTGTTGGTGGTTGGTGGAACATTTCTGAGTCAGAGAATCTCACATCTACAAACGTGCTTATAAAAATCATAGGATTTTAAAATATAATGATGCAATCTGCAGAGAATGGTTAATTTGAATCTATTCTTGGAGAATATTTTTATCCACTAATGCACTAGAATGTGCTTCAAGTAAGTTTGTAATAATGGCAATCGTTCAGACAGCTATACATTTTTGATTTTACATTACGCTGAAGGATAATATGCTTTCACTATGGAAGCCAAAGAAGACTAGTTATTTGGGTTGCCATAACCTGCAGTGCTAGCAACAAATAAATCCTCAGCTTTCACAAGTTATCCTTTGTTTGGGAAGCTAGGATTGAATTTTATCCTCCTGTTCTATTCAGTCGTACTATGACATCTGTATTTAATGTGGCACTTCTATGCTAATAAAAATGTATTCAAGAGAATAACAGCAGTGGACTTCTGTGCCATTTGTAAACAAAACTGTTACTTCATCATGGTATGGCATCTCTGGACATGTATGTAGTTGGGGTTTTTGTGTCTTCTAAGATGATATGGAGCCAATTAGCATAGCAGTTAGAGGTTGACACAACAACATGTGACAGGAAAAGCTCAGTGAAAAGAAGCTAAAAGCTTGATAACTTTCAGAGGTTATATAGGTAGAAACATGCCTTAATTTACAAGATTTGAAAAATCCTCAAAACACCATGTTAATTGGAAGAAAATCCAATGTGAAACCTAAGATCAAAACAAATTAACAACTAATAACTTAGGCTGACAACCTAAGAACTAGGAATCTACCTTCTTACTTTTTACATAGGATAAAAATAAAAGATAATAAAATTATAGAATATAAACTTATTCTAAGTTTGTAATATCCTATGCTATACCCTATGAATCCTCACCATAGGATTATAGCAGGTTACTTAGGCATCAGCAATCCATTTTGCAACAGTTCATTTGGACGATTGTTTGATTTTAGGTTAATAAGATACCTTTTAAACATAAGCCTTTTGGCTTTGAAGTTAACTATGGTCAATGAGAAAGCTTATCAATGAGTAAATACTCTAGCAAGTCGGTAGCAAATCGTTTTGCGTTCTTAATTCTTGATGAGAATTGAATTACATTCAGTTACAATAGAGTATCAGGGTAAAACGACCAAAGTTTGGAATTAAACCAAAAAGTGGTAAAACCCTTCATTGAAGCACAAAGCAGATGAATATCAGAGAGGGAGACCATGAATGGAAGCCAATGTTTAAATGTCTATGTTGATGGTTTGGTCCAAGTAACGAATGAAATTATTGTTTATCACCATGAGTGAGCGGAAGTAGGACTTGTTACCGTTAATAACAGAATGTCCAGGGCTGATGGGGCCAGGAGAAACCAAGGTATTCCCCAGTTGAACAGTTCTGTCATCCAAGTGGCTAGGCTTTTCACAATGCCAAGATGAGGTAGATCCACGATGCCTAGTAATAGAGTAAATGAGTAGGGGGTCATCAGCAGTTGTTCACAGGTATGAATGCTGTCTCACTGATCTGCCTCCCTTCAAATGGAAATTGATGACACCCAAAGGGTACTCTGTGTCCCCAACCTTTGTGACAGTGGGCTGAAAGGAGAAAGCAACCCATTTTTTAAGAACATTTTTTTCCAAAAGCTTGTTCCAACATTTCATCAACTCTGAAAATATTATTTCATTAACAATTTGTTTTTGGTTCTTCATAGCCATGCCCTCAATTCAAGCTTTGTGAAGCTTCTCCACTTGGTTTCATGTGAGATGTGATATATCAGTGTCCCCAACCTTTGTGACAGTGGGCTGAAAGGAGAAAGCAACCCATTTTTTAAGAACATTTTTTTCCAAAAGCTTGTTCCAACATTTCATCAACTCTGAAAATATTATTTCATTAACAATTTGTTTTTGGTTCTTCATAGCCATGCCCTCAATTCAAGCTTTGTGAAGCTTCTCCACTTGGTTTCATGTGAGATGTGATATATCAGATATTCATATAATTATTGGAGAGAAAATAACATCCGCTTAGCTGTAAGTTGTAATAGCCTACCCCAATTTTTCCCCTTTCTTCTGAGTTTGAGTTTGAGTTTGGTTTGAATGTTTAAAGCATTGGTTTGAATAATTGTTTATGAACATGCCAGTGATAGTGGATAATACATACACTTACTGGAAAGCAAAGTATCAAGTAGCATTTAGGAAATTATTGATTGAACACAACTCAGATAGATAACAAAGATTCTCATGCTGACCTTTTAAAACTCCAGTTGTAAATAAAATTGAGTAGCAATAGCAGTGAACTTTGCATCCATGAATTTCCAGTCAATAACACAGTTTCAGCTGTAAGGTGAGCAGTGTTACAGATTTGACAGCAACTTTAACAAGGAGCATTCAATTATTATTTACTTCAGACTGCTGCATCAGTTCACAACTTCAGACATTACATTTATGATTTATCCAATCCCCTTCAAGAATCTTCACGCTACAAACTATTAATATGAGCTGGTACTGTGCTACTGTGTATGCGGTTTAAACCCAGCAGGTTTAATTAACTGCATTTTTCCCTTCTCATATCACTTGCCAGGACCATATTTGAATACTCCCATCAATAACAGTTCAATGCCTTCAAATTAAAACAAGTGCTACACCCTGTATACAACATGCCAACTTAGGAGGATGTACGGAAGGCAGAAATTAGCACGGCTTCAATCTGTATACATAGCTACAAATAGGATCACCCAGCTAAGGAGATAATGTTTGAACAGCACCCACAACTCAGAATGGTTTCTCAACACTCCATCAATGGCCCATTGGTGGTACGGCCTGATATGCTCTACGGCCGCATTTAATTAAATAATGGCCTTGACCTGCTCAAAGACTGATCCTCGCAAAGGAGAGGGAAGCATTGATTGGTAATTAGACTATCGTATCGCCTGATTGAGTGGTTTTCAATGCAAAAATCTTATTGTTCAGTCATCTAGCAGCCACTGAAAATAGCCCAGAACTATCTTTGATCACCACAAGAAATTACCAACATTAATGCATGTACGGCACCCAGCTGGTACGGCTAACACAGGAAATTCCAACTTAACCAATACTTTAATCTTTAAACATTAAAGTGATTGTCCAACCAAAAGGGAATTATTGAATCAATACCCACAACCCCTAGATGCTTCTATCACCAATTGCAAGCTCAAACGTGGGTAGACAGCCAAGACATGTACAGCCCAGTGAAGTATGGCCCAGCATAATTATTATCTGTTTACAATTTCTATTTGAGCATGGACAAAGCATCGGCTAGTTTTGAAGTATCAATTTAAATAATACCTCAATTCTATGATGACCAGCTTTTTCATCAATCACAGGGATAATACTATTGAAAGGTGCAAGACAACTAAGAGGGGGTGAATCAGTTGTCACCAAACTCAATCACAAATCTCAAACACTTATCAACTTCACATCCACTTTATTCTGTTATTAAGTATGAACATGAAATGCAAATAACAAAAAGCAAAATCAACACAAGTAACACCAGATTTACGTGGAAAACCCAATGAGGGAAAAACCACGGTGAGGATTAACTCACAATATAAAGTAATTACAAAATCGATTACAAAGAGGCTCACTGCCTAAGAAGGACTCGCTGTTCGGATACAAGGCTCACTGCCTACAAATAGGACTCACTGTCCAGAAGGGAGGCTCACTGCCTACAAATACAAAAGATAACAGAAAAATCCACCACAGCAAATTACACACATCCGTAGCCTTGATCAGAAGATTGCAGAAACCATCAGCTCACTGCTTTTAGGAATTTAACACATTAAAGTATTGTTGCCTCAATTCACTTTCGCACACTCTTGCTTCTCACTCTTGTGGCATTCTGATACTTAATACAATCCTTTGCATCATGACTTGCATTTATATCATCTTCAACTTGAGAAACATTCTCCAAGGTCGGCCACACATTCTTCATTTTACAAATTCAAATTAGGTCAACAACTCAACATTCATGTAGTGGAAGAGAATGAGAGTGGACCAAACCAACACTTAACCAAGACCCAAAACGTCTCGGATCAATCACACGCTTCCTTAATTGATACTTATCCTTCGCATGACTTGTAGACACCAAGTCGGCCAAACCTAATGAAAACACTAATGAACTTTGAAGTACACGCTTCCACAATAAGAAGATAACATACGGACCACATAACACGCTTCACCATACATTGGAACACATCAAGGATACCATCAGATTCATCCGCATCAGCTGCAACAATCTTCATACTCAGAACACTCTCCATTAGTCCATCTGGACTGCACAGACACACATAGGAACTCTAAAACTCGTCTTTCAGAGCACCAAACCACGAACACCTTTGACATAGCACAAATAACATCAATACAAGCCATTTGCCAGATCCGAAAGACCAAAAACAAACCATCGGAGGATTGCGAAGCAGATACATTTCTCCCAGTCCATAGACAAACTACTCTGTCAGACCATTTCACACACCGATGAACACAACTTTCACTCTTCATCAAACCAGAAGCTACAATCCAGGATATATCACCCAAGGATGCCCATAAACAACACTTCAGATCCGCACAAGCATAGGATCAATACAGAAGAAATGTGGAGCACAAACCAGAGCACATTCTGAACACACACAATTCTGACTTCACTATTTCTCAAAAGTACTTGATCACTCATCATATCAACACACCTGCAACACCATAAAGATAGCTCCATGTACTCACAACATCTCTACAGTATCTCATCTATACATGCACAACTTGCAATCACTTGATTCCTTTCTCTGCACCAACCTGTATTGTGTTGACATCAATGACAACATTAATGACAACACCACCATACTCATTCATACTTGCAACAAATACGCCCTCGCTTCAAGAATGTAACCCTCTAGTCTGAAAGGTAAATTGTTTCTCCCAAAATTGCAAATGAAGCGCAAGCATAGACTCTGAATGAATCTATCAGCTATCATCCAGAGAGGATCTTTCACCATTGTGGATGATATTCTCCAAGAGGGGTTTCATCCTCTAGAAGTTTGAGATGAACCAGGTTCGATCTCCAAACCCACAAAGGTTTCAAATAGAGAAATAGAATAAACTCAACATGCCAAATGAGCTCTCATAATCTCCTATTATACTTTTCCCGCCAAACACTCCAAAAGCTTCTATTTAAAAATTCACTTTTTAATTTAAACTCCTTTTTAGCTCCGAAAATGACCTTTTTATTAAAATAATGATAATTTGACACACAAGGTCCCTGTTTAATACATTCATGATTTAAAATATTTCATCCTGGTTTTTACGAGATATAACACTAAGGTGCTTTTAAAATATTTTAAATAATATTTAGCAACCTTAGTAAAATAATTAAAAAAAACCATTAATATACTCATTTTGCGGAAACTACCAAAATGCATCAAAATCAAAAACTAATTGCACTGGAGTGAACCGGATGAAGAATAATGATAAACAGAGCTGATTGGGTGACTTACTATAAATAAACGCTCTCTCCAAGAATCTTGGAGCCCAAATTGGAAGTCGGAAATAACATTTGAAAGCATCGTAGAACTCCTCTACACCATCTGTGCTCACTGGTAACCTCAAACTACCCCTCTGATCAGGCAGACACAAACCCAGAAAGACATCTCCAACTGCAGAGTGAGAGAACCCTAAAATGGGGACATTACATAAGTGTTTACAAATGTTCCTCAACATGTCGGAGTTTGAGAATAAGAAGTGTACTATTCGGATTCCTAGCCCAAATAAAAGAGAGGTCTCTGTGGCCTGAATAAATATGGCTGGCAAAACCTGGGTGAAAACATAAATGTTAAAATCATAGTAACTTATCTATCTGAGAATGTCATGGTATATCTCACTGTACAAATAATTTTGGATCATACGTGTCTTATGTACTCAATTTTAACTTTAAATATGCACCCACCTTTTCTCGAATTCTCAGTATCGCATAAGACATACATACAAATATGATTGTTAGTATATTTAATTCAATGTAAATAACTTGCCTAAAACTTATTGAAGTTCTTATAAAATGCTTCATAGATAATCATGGTAAGTGAGCCAACACTATGAAAATGGTTGGTTATTAAATTTGCTAAACAGGCATGTGCTCCTCTGAAGAATACATATTACCTACCAAACAATTTGCAGCGAGCAGCAAGTAATTTTATGAATAAAAATATTTTTTTGTTAGTATCTGTTTATGATGTTGATAGAATTAAGATACTTTGATAATGTGCTTTTTGCTGGGCTGGTATGATTGGAACCTGCAATCCTATTTGTTCCAAGAACATAATATTTCTAAGTTAGCCTTCCTCTCATAGAATATGTCTAATCTGGCCATTTTTATCCGTTTGGACTATAATTTATAATCTATTTATAAGTGTCCAGTTTTGGGGTAGTCTCGTGGTGCTTGTTGCAATTGTGTATGCACAGATTCTATGATGTTGTGAAGAGCGTGACAATTTTACATTCTATGCAGGTTGTTCAGCCCTCCCGACCAGCTGTGCCAACTGTGCCATCTGTGCCAGCTGTGCCATCTGCGGCAGGTGTGACAGCTGGAGGTTCTCGACAGGCTGTACCAGCTGCAAGTTCTCGACAGGCTGGACCAGCTGCAGGTTCTCGACAGGCTGGAACAGCTGCTGCTCCTCGCCAATCCCAACCATCTCAATTGAATCGCCAGCCTAGTCAATCTGTAAGTTCCCAATCAACACAAGATGCAGTTTTACAATCCCCTCAGCCTGTGCAACCAGCTCCTGCCGACTCAGTAGTGAGTGTATCCTCTTCAACCAGTAAGAGTACAGAGGAGATGGAAGTTGAATTGGAAGAAGTCAAGAAAGAACAAGTTCCTCCACTCGAACAAACTATCCGCATGACTAGAAACAGGCTGAAACAAGTTCGACCACAGAATAATACCAAAACTGATTGAATGCTATAAAGAATTGAATTTGCTCCAGATTTTATGTGTTTACAGCATTCAGCAATTGGTTGCTGTATGGTTTTGCGGAACTGCTATCAGGGCTCTTTCATTGATTTGTTTTGTTGATGGAACTCTTGTCATCCTTTGAAATGTGTGATCAGGTGGATCCTTGCAAATTGCAGGAATATAATTGTTGTAGATAATATGCACTTGGCTTCCCTCATGTGGCAGGAATCTGTAAGTAAGGCATATACCTTACAATTCTCTTGCTGTTAATTAGCTGTAATGGCAATTTCTAAATCAGTCTGGAACTGAAGTTCAGAGATTGTATATGTATATTTAGTTTTCAAATACTATTATTTTGTTACATTACAAACATTTCTAGACAATTTTAATAGTTTTTGTTTGGCTTGGCCATTGTTGATGTGCTCCATGAAATCGACAATACCTCTCTTTATGAGGCTTTTCTTGCCCCATTTTCTTGTTTTACTGATAACTGTTCCTATTGATCTCACCCATTCATGTATCCTGTACTTTGGAAAATGTCTGCATTTGTATTCCATAGAAAATTTTCTGAACACAATTTTGGCAGTAAGTTGAAATGTTTGGTTATTTTCAAACGAACATTAGAATGGAATAGTCATATCATTTTTATCCTCATCAACAACATGGAAATATCTCACTCCAGAGATAATTTTTGTGTAATTTATGTTACAATTTCAATAGCTACTAAATTGTTATACATTAGTTGACGGACTTAGTTCTAGGAACTTTGTTCTCAATCTTAGCTCTTAGGTATGGTAGCTGTTATACATTGCTCTTAAATTCTGATGAGATTTATAGACTATAGTGCTATCCATTTTTCGGTAGGACTGCTGTTCTTGTCAAAGGATCATGTATCTCTGCAGTTCATATGTCACTTGTTGTGGAAATGAAAACGCAAACCCACAAACATAAATAATATTGCAGCACAAGTTAGTTGTGAAGAAATAATGAAGAAAATAAGATAGAATAACAGAATAACATATATCAAGACATGGATTTACGTGGTAAAACCTTGACAATATGCCAAAGAAACATCCATGGGGCAAAGTATCAATATTCTTATTGCTTGGAGAAACTGATTACAATATTCACGTAGCTGCTGCAATTCAATTACATTGATTGCCATTAAAAGCTGTAAAGATATATACAATATCTTCAAGATAACAACCACCGTCAAACTTAGAAAAATCTAGATTTGTTTTATTGCTTTAATTGTTGTCATTATCCAACAATCTCCATCTTGACAATAATTTACTTGTTACTTGTCTATGCCCATTCATCACCTTTTCTGCAAGCCAAGAGAAGCCAAACTCCACCTTAGCTTGTCTAACTGTATTGTTTTATTAAACATGGTCGCATAATTTTGTGGTGCATGAACCTTCTCAAGAGCTACTCCACCTCCATCAATAACATGGCTTACAAAATAATATTTGATTGCAATATGCTTAGTCCTACTGTGATAAGTTGGATTTTTAGCCAAATGGATAGCACTTTGACCATATCATACAATCACCTTGTCTTGCACTTTTCCAAACTCACCCAAAAGACCTTTTAATAAAATTGCCTCTTTGCATGCATATGAGACAACTATATACTCTGCCTTAGTAGTGGATAAAGCAACCGTTTTTTAAAGCTTTGACATCTAACAAATAGGTCCTCTTGCAAAAGTAAAGACAAACCCTGAAGTAGATCTCTTTTTGTCCAATTCATCTGCAAAATTTGAATCAACATAACCACAAACTGAACCACTGCAACCATCAAAGGTGATACAATAATCACTTGTGCCTCCAAGATACCAAAGCACCCATTTCACTACCACCCACTGCTCTTTACTTGGATTTGCCATGTATCTACTAACAACACCAATTGCATATGAAATATTTGGGCTTGTACATGCCATTGTACATTAAACTTCTTACTGCATTAGCATATGGTACACAAGAAATATGATCATTTTCTTCTCTATTACTAGGACATAAACTTGAAGAAAGCTTAAAATGAGAAGCTAAAGGGTATTTATTGGTTTCACATTCATCATATCGAATCTTACGAGGATTTTTTCCACTTACTTCTGCTGCAATAACAAAAGCTTATCATGTTCTCCGTCTCTGTATTTGCATGCCCAAAATTTGTTTTGCTGCTTCTAGATCCTTCATATCAAAAGTCCTAGCCAACTAAGCCTTTAACCAGATGATCTCAACTATGCTTTTGCTTGCTCCAAACATATTGTCACACTAAGATAATGAGTAAACCATTTTTCAAACTTTTAAACAATGGTCATATTCACTCCTTGTAAAATTTTGGCTCACCATGAAGAAATCAAACTTCTTGTATCATTGCTTGGGGGATTGCTTTAGGCCATATGGTGACTTTTTGAGTTTGCAAACAAATTTTTTGTTGCAATTTTGAACAAACCCTTCTGGCTGTTCCATATACATATCTTCATCCAAATCTCCATGTTTAAAAGTTGTTTTAACATCTAGCTGCCCTAACTCAAGATCAAGTAAAATGACGAGTGCTAAAACAACCTGAATAGAAACAAGCTTAACAATTGGTGAAAAAATTTCATGAAAATCAATACCTTATTTTTGAGAATACCTTTTTGTTACTAGTCTTGTTTTGTACCTTTCAACTTTATCATCAACACCCTTCATCAGTTTGTACACCCATTTGCAACCAACTTTCCTACTTTTTGAGAGTTGTACCGAGTCCTATGTTTTATTCTTCTCCGAAGTATCCATTTCTTCTTTAATTGCTATTTTCCATTTAGCATTTTCAGTACTATCCATTGCTTCCTTATAACAACTAGATTCCTCATCATTAGAAATCAAAGCAATAGATGAAACATAATCATCATACCTTTTAGGTGGATTTTTAACCTGTGTAGATCTTCTTAGATCTAGTTGTGGCATTTCCACATTTTTCTGTAGATTTTCCACATCCTCATCTTCTTCTTGCTCCCTATTTTCTGTAGATGGATGAATTTCCAACTAAATATGTTGATATTGTGGCACTTGTTCCTATTTCATTTCAACTTCTACTATGTCTGATTTTATGAGAGGAGATTCATCAAATATGACATCTCTATTGATGATGATTTTGTGGGTGGTAGGATCCCGCAAATTGTATCTCTTAATTCCCCCACCATAACTAGCAAAATATATTTCTTGGATTTAGGGTCCAATTTAAAATGCAGATCTTTAGAAATAAAAGCATATGCATCACAACAATTTTTTTTTAGATTTGTGTAATCACAAGGACGACTTGTCCATACCTCTTCAAGAATCTTACCATCTGTTGCAACTGATGGTGATCAATTTACTAGATAGCAAGTTGTAGAGACTTCTTCTACCCACAACTCTTGCTAAAACTTGGCATTACTAAGCATGCTCCTTACCCTCTCTAGAAGAGTCTTGTTCATGTGCTCAACAACACCATTTTGTTGAGGGGTGTAAAGTGTGGTTTTATGCTTTTTGATTCTTGCTTCCTTACAATAATTTTCAAATTCCAAAGATGTGAACTTGTCTTCATTATTTGTTCTTAAACACTTGATTGATCTGCCAATTCCCTTTTCAACTAAAACTTTATACTGCTTAAATATATTGAACACATCAACTTTATTTTTAAGAATATAGATCCACACCTTTCTAGAGTAATCATCTATAAATTTCACAAAATATGACGATCCTCCATAAAAAATTGTAGGGGATGGCCTCCAAACATTTGAATGAATATAATCTAAAATACCACTACTTGCTTTAAACTTCTGTTTAGACTATTTCCCATAAACACAATGCTTGTAGGAATTCAAATTTAGATATTTTAAATTTGGAAGTAACTTATGATTTAATAGTACCTTCAGTTTGTTTTGTAAAATAAAATAACAGAATATCCCCCGCCATTGATGCGCTCAATGGATATTCAAGCCGCTCTTCGAATCTCAACTTAATTATTAATGAATTAAATAAATCATTAATATTACTATTAGTAATAATTATTCTTAATAATAAAAATTAATAATTATGTAAATTAATTTTTAAAATTAATAATAATATTATTAACTTTCCTAATGATTTTATTATTATATATATTAATATTACACAAGGTTTATATTTTATAAATATTAATAATTATTATATATATATGTTTTTTGTACGAATGAACCCAAAACCCAAATTTTCTTTTAGTGAACTGGCGAATTGAACTGGGGGAACCTGAACCAGAACCGGAACCAACTACTTAGCTTTAATTGTTTTTTGTTTTTTGTTTTATTGCTTTATTTTTTTCATAAGATAAGATTGTTGTTTTATTGTTGTCATTATCCAACAACATTCCAGAGATAATGAGGACCTGAAGAATATATAATTTTTGTGTTATACTTTGCTCTTGTCACAATATCATGTATCTCTGCAGTCCATATTTCACACTTCCCAGATAATGGACCTAAAGAAAATGTAATTTTTGTTCTTTTTTAATCTAGTGACATTGATATCTATCCCCAAAAAAAGAAGACTCTTGATCCTTTGCCATTAGTGTGAATGCAAACATTATTTTTGAATACTAAATGTAATGACAACATTTTGGTGCTTAGAAGCTGATGTGGAAAGTGATATTGTTTCGTGGCAATGGCATAGTAGTTTGAATTTGAGGGTTGAATAGAGTCTCCGATGTTACCCTCATTTCATCCAGTTGTAAGAGTTAAACAAGTTCATGCTGTGCATATGTATTGCGGATCAACAATTTTGTAGTTTCTTTTGAACTGTGAACCAACATATACTTGGAAGTGTTGAATTCCAAGAGTTCGACAAGTCTAAATTTTCTTTAATGGTATTCGATCTACAAGAGCAGAACATTTATTGATTTCAATGTCTCCTATTGAGGATCGGATCTACATTAAATATACAAGGAGGAGACACATCCCATGAGCGGACATGTCTCCATAAAGTGGAGGCATGTCCGTTCATGAGATGTCTCATGAATTGTGCCTTTTCATCTTAACTAAACACCTGATCTCTAATCGGGGTTTGTTTTCTTAATAAACATAAATGCTTACCAAGTTTGATCTGTATTTATCTTGCACAAATAAATAATATCCAATCTGGAAATGATCACCGATAATAATGCTCGATCGGGATCCTATATGAAACATGAAATACTAATAATCTGCAATTAATAACCTCTAAATGCAGATCGATAATATACTTGGAATGTAGTAGATTTCAATATAAATGATGATGTATACAATTAATACATATATGTGTGTATACATATGTCAGTACATACTGACATATATATACACACACATATGATCATCATTTCTATATCTGACCGAAGCTACCATATTTCAACACTCCCTCTTAGCTAGGGAAGATAACACTAACCAAGTATATAGTGATATCACCTTACTCGTGATATCAGAAGATATGGTATGCTTCTAAGAGAGTCAAGTCACTTGACATTCTTCATAACATATCTTCATTATGGTATGTGCACTAACATCAAGTCTCATGATGTCTACCATAATAAATCATGGCATATCCACAGATACATTTATCCACCATGATTATCCCACAAGGATCATAATGATCTTCAACTGATATCAAGTCTCATGATATCTATCAAAATGTCCAAGAGATACTATCATGACATATCCATGGATATCAAGTCACATGATATCCATCATGATAGTGAAACTAATCATTGTAGAGTCGTCACTTTACAATGTCAAATACAAGTGTTCATTATCAGAAAGATCGTCACCTTTCAATAATGTACACAGGGGGTGAGCCCATACAGTCATGGAGTCACTCACATGACAAAAGAGTTTACACATTAAACGTCTTTTAAATACATTAGTACAAAATAAACAATTTGAGTCTCAATCTCAACAATAACTTACATTTCAACCATACCAAGTTTCTTCCTGAAGTGTTCAACTTTAACTCTGGAGAGAGGCTTGGTGAGAATGTCTGTTGTTTGATCGTTTGTACTAATATACTCCAACTGGATCACATTCCTTTCTACCATGTCTCTCACATAGTGGTAAGGAATCTCTATATGCTTTGATTTATCATGGAATACAAATAATCCCATAAGCAATTTCCAGAGCCATGCTGCTTCTCTTGCTCTCATAGAGGCTGCAATATATTCGGCTTCTGTTGTACTCAGTGCCACAGAAGATTGCTTCCTGCTACACCAGGATATCATCATAGACCTCAACCTGAAACAACATCCATAGGTACTCTTTCGATCATCTTCTTTAGGTTCAGTAGGCTCCCTCTGAATCTTCAAGCACTTGCATCAACCTCCTGACCTCATCGTCCAAGATTGCCTGCAACACTTGCTTTAGAGAAATGGTTTCCAACGCACACCTCTGTAGAGATTCAGGGCTGCCCTCTTCAACCTCATCCCATATCACTCTATTCTGAATAGTTTTGCGGAGCTACCAATGTCAAATCCAGATGACAGTCTAAAGCAATTATGATCTCAGCAGCTAAAGGGATCTTCTAAGCATTTAGCACCTAGCTTTGCAATACAATAATCTTCACTTCTTCAGTGAGTTACAAAACTCCCTCTGAAGGTTAAATTCTTCCTCTTCGAAGAGATGTCTTCAGCCATTCATTCGGTCTCATGGTTGCAAGCAGTGTCTCCATTCTCTTCTTCTCTTGAAAGAAATCTCTTGGTTCATCTTATCTTAATGAAGCCAAAATTCTGTACGCAAAAATTGAGGGATCGATCAACGATCACAATATCTGCTCTCTCCACCCTTTACAGTGGCGTCGATCGCTGCTGCTCTCAATGTAGACTCTTGTCTTCGATTGCAACAGATCGCACAACATTGGAGTTGAAATCTTCACAAGACTGGAACATTGTGTAAGATCATCTAATCTGTATAAACTCGATGACCAGACAACACAAAATATGATTCAATTATCTTATCCCAGTTTCACATAAAGATATAAATGACAAAAGAAACAAATACTTATCTCTAAAAATCAGACACTCCTCTTCAGGTCTGCACTTTTCCTGAGATCTGTATCAATTTTTATTCCTGAATGCTGATAAGCAGCAGTTGCTTCTTACATATCTCACATAAGTGGAAGTTCCTTCTCAAAAACGTGCTCTCCACCAGATGTTTTAGGTAGAGATATATAATGAATAAGCCAACAGTAGATTATTATCTCCAGCAACAAACATAGGTAAGCACGCACACCCCCAGGGAGTATTAGATCTCAATACTGAGATATGCTCCGCCCTTAGCAGTGGCATCACACAAAACCAATGACTCCTGAAGCCTGCACCGGTCCAAAAGATACACAATTTAATACTGCCCATGCACATGAACTGATCTAGGAGAGATCATCAAGCCCAACGGGAACAAGCAACAGACGACAAGGCTGGGCGCGAATCACATTTCACATTTCGTCCCCTTCACGGCAGAGGAAGCATCAAGAGATGTCTTCAACAATCGAACAGAGCACAAATAATGCGATATTCCCATTCCTCAATGATGCCGGCTACATTTGAAGTAGACAAATTCTTCATGAAGGGTAGCCATGGCAATTTCTCAAGGAGTCGACATTAGTTCTTCACCACACGGGAGATCAGGGTAGAGCGGAGATTACTCGAGAGATCACGGGAAGTCTCATTGTTCGCAGGACCCATTCTCAACAATGATATCGATGACTTTCAACATTGAAGGACTTCTCTTGACGACATATACTAATGTCGGAAAATTGACGGCATAGTTCTTCAGGTTGAATGAAGTCACCTCACAACTTCAACATTGACGAAAATGTAGCATGAAGAGACGTCTAATACTCAAGGTCTTGATTCAAGGAGATTCATTCTGGTGACCTTCCGCGAAGGAGAGTAGATGTAGTAATTTCAGGAGAAGCCCGAAAGACTCCCTCAACGTCTTGTCGTGACAATATGCATAGGATGAGGAATAAATATCAATCTCCAGATTACCCCCGTTTAGATGATGGTTCTTGTGTCCATTTTGACTTTCGAAGGGACGTGATTTAATCCGATGCCAACTCTGGGAATTCCATGCCAACTGTAAGCCTATGGAGATTTCATAAAAGGAATGACCACCTTTCCAATCAAATATTAAATACTCTATTGCGGCTCCTTGTGTTTACGCTAGCCAGAGTTCATCTTACTTCAACTTCAACCATGCATTTGAATCACCACCTCTTAATAATGTTATATTAGGCACCTGGCACCTCATAAGTAAACCCATCTATGATACGTGGTACGATTTCAAACTTCCAATATAATCGATCCTTAAAAGTGGCCCCGAAAATAGTTATGGATGGCAACCATGATAACTCTAGAAGCCTGTTAAACATCATGTGAAATTTAGGGATGGTGGCGATGATGTTTAGTCGATCGATTCTTTAAGATATATGCGAGTATGTATTGACGATCTTCCAGACTGGTAATGGCTTGAAGTGGTAGAGATTAAGGATGACAATTCCGAGTGACCTTCCAATGTCGCAGGGGTACCAACAATAAACAGATTATGCGTATCATCATATACTGTAGTTACATACTAAGGAAATCGCATTCCGACGACCTTCGCAATGAACAAACCATCTATCTGTAGGTGTAACACTTGATATCGATGAGTCGCATAGATGTTGTAATGGTCGACGATACTCTGAGATTGCATGCAACATTCAGGATGATGAGGTCGCATGGGTATCGAACAATATTGATGACTTTTAGAGCCGTCCCTTTTAATGTAGTGTTCCACGGGGTTTCGGGGACGGGGACGAGGGGACGGGGGGGACACGTTTCGGGGACGTGGGGACGGGGGCTCTAAGTTTGGGGGCGGTAGGGGGACGGCAGGGGGACGACGGCGGGGGGGCGGCAGGGTGTTGAAATACATATAGTACTTGAAAAAATAGTTATAAAAAGATGTATAAGAATTATAGATCTTGGAGACAACTAGGAGTCCCCTAGACATCTTGAGGACACCCCAACATCCTCGAAGTCCTAGTGGCGTCTTGGAGACAGTGACACTGGTGGTGGGATGGTGGTGTTGGTGGTGGGCTAGTAGGGGGACATCCCCCCAAGTCCCCAAGTCTCTGAGACGTCCCCCTCTAGGAAACGCAGGTTTTCTTGGGGGGACGCGTCCCCGTGGAACACTATTTTAATGTCATAAAGTCGCACTGCCAACATATATCGAGACTCCTATATCTCAGAAGTGATCGTCAGCCCAATGGATCTACTTCTGCCACAGATCTGATGGAAGATATTTGTTTGGACTTTAGCGCCTAAGATACGTGCCTGAGGATGGCACAATTCTTTGTGTCAAGGATGACTGAATGTGTAGCTACATGGAGCCGATAAGTGACAGAACCAATAAAAGTCTCAGGAAATACATAATATGGATTACTTCAATCCCGTGAGTTAAAAGTGACCCGTCCTTATAGAGACATCATATATGGCGCTGGTAAACACTTCTGGGTCGAATCAACTGCATAGTCTATGATCTATGCTGTTTGCGATGATGGCAGAGAAATACGCTAGCGGCTTCAAGAAAATAACTCTCAAATAATCGAATCCTTCTTGAGTGTAGCAGAGTGGTGTATAAGGATGGCGAGAGCCGGAGGCTACGCAGCCATCATGCCATCGGAAATCTCCTGGCTGCATTTGAACTGGTGGAGTATGCGCCTGGAAGGGGATATAGATTAAGAAATTCAGACTTGTGAATTTTTAACCCGACTCTAATACCATGTTGAATTCCAAGAGTGCGACAAGTCTAAATTTTCTTTAATGGTATTCGATCTACAAGAGCAAAACATTTATTGATTTCAATGTCTCCTATTGAGGATCATATCTACATTAAATATACAAGGAGGAGACACATCCCATGAGCGGACATGTCTCCATAAAGTGGAGGCATGTCCGTTCATGAGATGTCTCATGAATTGTGCCTTTTCATCTTAACTAGACACCCGATCTCTAATCGGGGTTTGTTTTCTTAATAAGCATAAATGCTTACCAAGTTCGATCTGTATTTATCTTGCACAAATAAATAATGTCCAATCTGGAAATGATCACCGATAATAATGCTCGATCGAGATCCTATATGAAACATGAAATACTAATAATCTGCAATTAATAACCTCTAAATGCAGATCGATAATATACTTGGAATGTAGTAGATTTCGATATAAATGATGATGTATACAATTAATACATATATGTGTGTATACATATGTCAGTACATACTGACATATATACACACACATATGATCATCATTTCTATATCTAATCGAAGCTACCATATTTCAACAGAAAGATAAAAAGACTTTTGTAAGGGGTGCCACCCTATTGATTTTAGTATTAAAACACAAAAAAATTGTAGGCAATTTTAGAGAAGCAACGAGATTTCTACAACGTTGTACTCTTAATTGTGCATATTTCTACAACTTTGTACTCCTAATTGTAGGAGTTAATGGTGACTCCTCAACACCCCCAAATCATATGTAAGTGACGCAGAAAAACTTTGACAGCCTATGGAGACCAGATCAGGTAGGACAACGGACAATTAAGAGAGCCAACAAAAATCTTCAATGGCCGGTAGACTAATGTAGTACCCTTCGACCTTGAAAGAGATCTTGTATATCGCCAAGGCAGAGATCTGACTGAAGGACAGGCCTCGGGCAAGAATTCCGACGGGACCCCTCCCTGTGTCGTGACCGGTACGTTGATGGCCAGTGAAAAAGCCCCAGATCTGCCGATGGACAGTGTGCAGATGTACCCGCCGACAGATCTATAGATGTCAAGATTTGACAGTTCGGGCCGATGACTATACGTACCCGGAGTCTTCAAGATTTATGATGCCTTCGAAGACCGACTGGCATATGGTACCGATGGCGCAGGCAATAAGACCAGAGATAGCCAATGAGCCTGCGCCGCCTTTCCACCGATCTGCGGATTGCACTGGAGAAGGATGACGACACCGACAAGTACCTTTGAAAGGGATTAAATGTGAAGGTACAGATTGAATCTGCGAACAGGGAATCTTGCAGAATATGCCGAGATTCAAATACAAATATTTTGCCCCAGACTATAGAAATAAATTGCTTGAATTTATCAAAATATTTGCCCCAAATATTGAATAATCATACCACAGAAAATATTTCATTGAAAATATTTTTTTGCAAAATTATAAAAATCGTACCGCTTGGGAGGCTAACCCAGCAAATTTTTTTTGCCTCAAAAACAACTTTACCTAATATAGGCGAATTTACAGTCAAAATTCGTTTGCGGAAGCTTTTGAACTCAACCATGAGGTTCTTGAAACCCCAATATGCACCCAGCAAAAATCTTCAAGCCAAAATATCACCCTCAGATCTGGGAATGAATCTGCAACACCTGGAGAGCTCTGATACCATGTAGGAGTTAATGGTGACTCCTCAACACCCCCAAGATCAGTTCCGATCAAAACCACTTCCACAAGAGAGAGAATGGCAAGAAAGCTTGCTTCACAATGCAAGATTGATTAATGGCTTGATTACAAATGTACATGAGATGCCTTGCTTATATGGGCAAGGTTGAGAGATAGGAATGAATATGATGTTGACAAATGTCATGATCTTATGACATGAGAAAACCAACAACCTAATCACCTAGGAAATGATGCATCCTAGCTAGATAAGATAAATTCTAGAAAAGCCAACTAAGACTTCTAGAAGGAATCTTTTACCTAAGTAAACTTAACCATGTGAATATGTCCCCTAATTACCTAGTGGATGAATTGCTAGGTACAAGACAATTATTCACACCAACACTAATTGTGTATATACCTTGATCCTTTTGCCACCAATGTTGGTTGGAAGATTGTTTGAATCAATGTTTTAAAAGCTTTCAAAGTGGTTAGATCATTTGAGAAAAAAAATAGTCTTTGGTGGGGACACTTTCCAAGCCATGGCTGCCTTATCCTTTATCATAGGCCATGCCAATCAAATATTTTTTCTTTGCACTGAAAATGGCCATCTTGCTCATGTTCTTTGGGAAAGAATGTGTTATTATTTTATTCTTTTGCTTGGTGCTTGGGAATTTTTAGTCTTGCTCAAGTCATGTGAGGGTCACTGATAGGACCTGGTTCCCAACATCAACACAATTGGTCCATACTTGCAAGCTTGGCTATAGTCTTTATATAAAGAGTTACCCAATTTTATACAACACAATATTCTTTCTTTGATAACTCGTCAACTTTCTATAGAAAAGATTCATAATAAGGGAATAAAAAGAATTCAATGTAGTGCTAGTGTCAAATGTATTCAAATTTTGAAGGATAAATGACAGATAACTTGTAGATAGAAAGAAGAGCTAGAACCATTTCATTCAAAACTATATGTGTGTGTGTGTGTGTAAAATTTGCGGAATAATGAAAATATTTTATTTATTTGTAAATTTGCATTACATAATGCATACAAATTTTTGATTATGCAAATTGTACAAAGCACAAGATAAAAGCATACATCTACTATGCAAAAAATCTATATAATATGCATAAATCTATGGACTCTATGACACAACAAACTTCTAAATTTCAACCTCTAATACTTACAATGAGGCGTCCCCAAGAATTTATAGAAGGGGCAGAGCTTGTAACATCAAAACAAGTTAATTCAGATTTGAAATCCGACCATCTAGTTGTGACACATGACCCACTACCCTATCACATTAAGGAGTAGATAGTTGTTATGCAGTCTGCCATGAACACTCAATGGAAAATAGAATAAGGATACCCGTGAGTGAGAAGGGCCCACTTGACACTCGTAAGTGGCTACAGGGATCTTGCTTTTTATGATAGGGTTGTGTCCTGTTGTCGCATCTTAACGTGGGTGACATCATGACATTGACAAGCCCATGTGTTATTCTTAGAATGAGATTGGATCTAGGAGTTGAGTGGGTAATGGAGAGTAAACAAATTCCCAATCACTAGATCTAGGATTGAAAACATAATCCATTTGTAATACATAATCTTGCGAATAAGTGCGATCAAACTCAATCATTCTGGCAAATAATTCTGGCTTTAGTCTGATTTCTCCTCCTATTCTCACTTTTGGCCTCCAATTTTTTGTTAGAGAGTATAATTCAATCATGAGAAAATCATATCCAGTTCTTTGATGATGGGTTAAATATTGCTCCATACAAATAAGCATCTTTTCCCATAGTTTTGGATGGATTAATTTTAGGAACTCCTCCATGTCTAGATTGAACCTTATACCAATCAAATTAGTGTATTCTTCAAAATAATTTTGATCAAAACTAATACTACTAATGAAGCCATGTTTCAAAATTTTCATGAAATTCATCTTGCTTCGTTTTGACCAATTCATTCTAAAAATTCCTCTTATGTAGACATGGAGTGTCTTGATATATTTTACACTAGTATCTAATTGGAGCTTTTTCAAGACCTAAGAGTTCAAGAAATTCTTTCTGTTCATCTTCATCCACTAATCCCTAACCATGGTAGTAACAAATCTTTTGCCTGATATTTGCAAACCATTTGTTGAAGAAATAAGATTTAAGTAATAATTCTACAATTTCGTTGGGGAGATATGGAAAAAATTCACCAGTATCTTCATGATAGAACATTGGTGTCCCATCTCTTCTAATCCATGCTAGATTTTTGAATATAATGCCATGATAAATTAATCCTGCCAATTATCTGGTTAACGCATCAACAAGTGGATTGTTTTCACCCTTAATCCATTCTATCTCAAAGTCGTGTCCAAAAATCTCAAAATATCATCGAGCAATGCATCCCTGGGCTATTTCTTTATTTGGATTTTTCTTTAATAGACTTCTCATTGTTTTGCTGTCTGTCCTGATTGTAAATTTTACTGGCTTGAGGAAGATTTTAAAATTTTCAATTCCTTTCTTAAGTGCCAGTATTTCTTTTTCAAATATATGGTATATGCATTATGTTTTTGTGAATGTGCTGGATCTGTAACCGCAGATACTCCTCTTCCCATCTCCTTCCTAAATTAGCACAACATACCATGTAGTGTCAGAAGCATCAGTATACAAAAATAATGGTAAGTCTGGAGCTGGAATTGGAAAAGAAGGAAAATTTTGGCATTTGGATTTTATCTATTGGATTGCTTATGTTGCTTGTAGTGACCATCCTTGTTTTCCTTGAGATGTGCATGGATTGCTCTTCTATCTTTTGCAAGACCTTTGTAAAAAGGTGAGACATAGTCTAGGCATCCTAGAAACTTCTGAATTTATTTTTTATCTTGCAGAAAATCGAGAAATTTTTGTATCCTTTAGAGAATATGAGGCAATAATTTGGTATTTCCTCTATCTAAATGCAATCCAAGGAAATAAATTTGATCTTTTCCAATCACCAATTTTTTTGCTGATAAACAAATTCCATGCTTCCTAATTGCTATATATAGTTCTTCTAGATGTTGTAAATGCTCGGATTCAAAATAAGAGAACACAATAATGTCATCGATGTAAATTGTACAAAATTCTTTTAAATGCCTCAATGTTTGGTCCATTCTCCTATGAAAATATGTTGAAGTTGTGCATAGACCGAAAGGCATACCATTCCATTCATAAAGTCTTTGTGGGACAAAAAATGTAGTTTTATATCTGTCTGACTCTTTTACCTTAATCTATCAAAATCCCAACTTGCAGTAAATTAGGAAAAAAGCTTTTTATTGACAACTCTTCTAATTAACACTGAATGAAATTGGATAATTAAAAGAAAGAATAATATCATTAAGAGGCTTGTAATTGATTCAAAATATTTTCTTACCTCTTTCCTTCTCAACTCTTTTGTTTACCAAAAATGCTGGACATGAAAATGGACTCTTACTAGGGTGAATGAAGTGTCCTAACAACTCATTGAGATTTTCATCCATTTCTTTTACTTCTGTTGGGCTCTTTAGGTAGGCGGGCTCATGATGGATGATAGATTGGTATTCTGGTTTGATCTGTATTTCATATTCTTCATGATCTTGAGACCAGAATGTAGAAGTTGAAAAACCAACTTCACAGTCCCCAAGAATCACCTGCATACAATCACCTATCACATGCAATAGATATTTAGAACAAAAAAGAAGAGATGTTTTGTAAACCCTTAGAGCCATTATGTGCAAGCAAAAACCAGAATTATGATTATTGAAAGTAATTTTTTTACAAATAATACAAAAGCCTTCAAAAAGGAAATCATGCAAAAAAACAAGACATGCACAACCCTAATCTTATCTTGAGAAAAAAGACAAATCAACAAGATAAGGATAATAATTAACCTAGGAAATAAAATATGCCTAAGTAAACTTATGCTAAAGTGTAATTAAATAATTAATTACACCAACACCCCCACATAAGTGCAACTTAGGGATAATAAAATTATTATGCAAAGATGAGTCCCAACAATAAGCCCTAATCAAGTACCCATTTACAAATGCAATGCAAACTAAATCAAACGGGGTAAAGGAGAAAACCACATGGGAACAAAACTCCTCCCCAAAATAGAATGCAAACTAAGTAATGAAAGATGGAGGACTCCATAAGACCCCCCAAGTACACCATCCATCACAAAGATACATAAATGAATCCCCCCATAAGAGACGAAGAAAGAGACCACATATCCCCCCCAGAATGAAGTAGCTCCAAAAGAAATGAAAAAACTGCATCTCCTGAAAGAAGTGAGAGGGAAGAGGCCGAATGAATGCAATCTCTGAAGGTGAAGTAGGTGTAGCCCAAGATGTCTCCACATAAGCAGGTGTGACCTCAACCAATGAATAAGTCAAAGTAGGTGAAGACTCAAGAGTAGCCTCCAGAGATGGATGATCAATAGGATCCTACTGCATTGAAATAGAAGAAGCCACATCGGTAGCCACAACAATAGCACCAAGAGGGGGAGGAGATGGAATGGAAGGATCGAGAACATGATCCGAAGTGAGAACACCAATGTTCAAGAAGCCAAATCTCTCCTCTGAATGATGATGCACACTAGAAGTGTGAAGAACAACTGTAGGAACAAAAACACCATCAGTAGAAAAATTGGTAAAGGAATACAACTGAGATGAGTGATCCACTATCCCAATAGCAATAACTACTCTACTCTCCAAGTCTCTGATGAAAACTGAATCAGGTGTGAACTCCATAGATCTCCCAGTGCCTCCATGTGTGATCTGATAGATGGAAAGAAGGTTGTTTGTCAAGTGAGGGACACACAAGATGTCCTGAAAGGAGTGGTCCCCAAAACTAATAGACCCCTTCCCTGTAACACTCATGTAAGTGTTGTTTCCCAACAAAATGGGAGACATAGTGCAAGGCTCAAAGGAAGTGAACATAGATTGTGAAGATGCCATATGATGAGATGCTCCTGAATCTAGAAGCCATCTCCTAGATCCAACACCTGAAGAAGCACAAAGAGAATGTCCCTTCATATCTGATGAAGTATGTAAACCAGTTGTGCCCCTGTCATGCTGCTCTGAAGAAGAAGAATGAGGAGAAGAAGATGATGTAGACATCCTAGAAGGAAAATCAATCTAATGTTTCTGAAGAAGATGCTTTAGCTCATCAATGTCCTTGTAACAATTATGTTCTGTATGTCCTTCCCTCTTGCAATATGCACATGTAGTCTTCTCCTTCCTAGATGATTTCCCCTTAGAAGAGGAGGATGAATCCAAGGACTCCTTTTGCTACTCATGAGGTTTGGAATCCTTTTGTTTCTGTTTCTTGCCTTTGCCTGTAGAAGCCTTCTGATCTCTGGGCTCCTGTGATGCAATAAGTGCCTGTGATGAGGAAGAATGTTTCACAGTGCCCATGCTAGCTAACTTAACTTTCTCTCGAGTGAGAGATGAAGGAAATTCATCAAGATATGGCATAGTGAATCTCATACCAAGTGCATCCCTAGTGGCATAAAAGGTAGATACAAAAATTGAATAATCTGGTCCAAGCTTAGAAAGAATGGACAATATCAACTGAGAGTCTTCTTTCTGAACACCACATTGTGATAACTACAATCTAAGAGACTTGAGTTTGGGGAAAAATTCCTAGATGCTGTCAAAATCCCTAGGATTTAAGCCAATAAGCTCATTCTCTAACTGAAACCCTCTCATAGTATCCTGCTTCCCAAACAAAGACTCTAAAGTAGTCCAAATCTCATTAGGTGTAGTGCAAGAATCAATATGAAAAAGAAGGCCAGATGAAAGGGACAGACACAATGTACCATAAGCTTCATCACATCTATTAAACCACTTTCTCTTTTCAGTAGCACCTGTAGGTTCAATTTCTTTACCCATGGTTACCTGCACAACTTTTTGTGTTTCAAATGAATCTCCATTTATTTTTTCCAACCAAAATAGTTGAATGGAGTAAGAAGTGCAATATTATGTGTATCCATGACAGAAAACAACAATATCTACTCTCAAATAAAAAAACAATGCTCGCTAATCTAAAAAAAATAGCCTGATTGCACACTTCCCAAGAAAATGACTGAAAAGGTAAAGGCTGAGATCAAACAAGAATATCAGATACCTCATAAAAAAATATGAAAAATAGGTCTAATATCTGTGTAGATCACTGAACCAGCTTTCCAACGCCTATTTGTTTTCGCAAAACGGAGCCAGGACGTAGAAGTTACGTTTCCCGGAGTGAAAACAACTACTTCTGAATTTGACAAGTGAAAAAGGCATCAAAACTGCAAAATCAGGAAATAAAACCTCCACCACTGTGAAGAGCGTCGAACCAGCTTTCCGACGATATCTCGTTTTCAAAAAAAGACCTTCATTTGCAAAATTTATGAGCAAATGAAAAAAGGCCTATAAAAGGCACTTTCCCACTAATCAGGTGCAAAAAAATAAGCCCTCAGGGGCTAGCGGTAGGTTCTCCACATGACCAGGTGCTGAGCAGAGAAAAAGAATCCGGCGGGGGGCTTAAGTGCTAGAGCTCTAGGTCACGGATGTGACCGCCAACCAGAGGTATAAAGCCTGCAGGGGCTGAACTGCTGGCACCCGATCCTTAATAGGACCTTGGCTACATAGAAGAAGCCCACGGGGGCTGAGGTAGTGGCGCGGCTTGAGTCTGCTACTGGAGGGTGGCACCCTGGTGGCTGCTTGGTAGCGCGGTTGTTTTGAATGGGAGGCGCAGGAAATTCTTGCAATTTTTGTTTTTTTCTAAATTTTTTTAGCCTTGATCTGCGTGCCCTAGGGCCTTACGACCTTGGGGCTAATTTTTTTTGCCTTTTTTTCAAATTTCGCTGAAATCGATGAAACAAAAGGCATTTCTGGGGTTTTTGGGCGCTCTGAACGTGATGGAGACGTCCTTTTGGCCCAAAAATGCACAGAAAATTAGGCTACCCCCAGATCTACAAAAAATAAGCTTGGTTTGAAACCCTTGCACAAAAAAAGACGTTGTGAGAGAATATCTTCAAAAAACGAATAGGAAGCCACAGGTCTGGAGCTCTGATACCATGTAGAAGTTGAAAAACCAACTTCACAGTCCCCAAGAATCACCTGCATACAATCACCTATCACATGCAATAGATATTCATAACAAAAAAGAAGAGATGTTTTGTAAACCCTCAGAGCCAATATGTGCAAGCAAAAACCAAAATTATGATTATTGAAAGTAATTGTTTTACAAATAATACAAAAGCCTTCAAAAAGGCAATCATGCAAAAAAGCAAGACATGCACAACCCTAATCTTATCTTGAGTAAAAAGACAGCTCAACAAGATAAGGATAATAATTAACCTAGGAAATAAAATATGCCTAAGTAAACTTATGCTAAAGTGTAATTAAATAATTAATTACACCAACACAAAATTGAAGAGGATTCATGCTACAAAAATCCTTTTCAAACCTATTTTTGATTTCATCAAACATTCCTGAAGAATTTTCTGTTAGTTCTTTATTGATTCTTTCTTTTCTTTTTTCCATTGTGTTCAAATATGTGTTTGACAATTTTTAATGTTGGAATGTCATTCTAGTCGTCTTCATGTCTTACAAAAATCTTATGTTTCCAAAAATGAAGTGGCTCATATTTTGTGAGAAATAAATATCCTAATAGAACATTATCTTCAAGATCATTGTATTCTATGAAATCTGTCACAAATATTTTGCCTATTATTTCCACATGAACATCTAGAGTGTACCTGCCCATATGAATCCATTCTCCATTAATAACATAACTATGTGGAAGATTAGGCCTTGGCTTCCAGAATTTGAGAGGAATAACATTTGTTTTTTTCCAATGAATGGGATGATCCTGTATCTACAAATGCATCCAGGGGAATATTTTTAAAACCTGGAAAGCAAAAATTAATCTTGATACAATTCCCATTGTTAGCTAATAGCAAGGAACAAGACTTTTCTCTTGTCTCCTAAATTAAATTGTTGGTACTGCTATTGCTTACTTCTTCTTCTTCTTGGGTTGTTCCTTTTACTAACGGGGAATCTTCTTGGTCTGCCTTAAAAAAAATGTCTTTAATTTCTCCCACAAAGGTAGAAAGATTCCTAATCTCCTTTTGTTGAGTTTTGACTAATTTGGTTAAGTTTGCAACGTCATCCATTAAGAGATCCATTTTTTTAAATACAACAATTATATCCTGATTGGTTGGATCATATTTCTCTGAGTGTTTGGAAGAAGATGGTTTACTCTTTTTCCATGGTGGGATTTGATATTCATGGTCAAAATTTTTATCAAAGCCTTTGTGTGTCTTTTTCTCTATGCTTCAACTACTTCTGAAGCTCTTCTTTTTCTGCTCCAATTTCTTGAGTCTTTTTAAATGTTGGTTGACAACATTCTTTCTTTCCTCCCTTGTTCCCACTATCTTACAAGGATCTTTAGATTTTTCAATTTGAATCTTCATTTGAACATTCGTTAAGGTGTCTTTTAGCAAAGTTACTAAGAAATCATCTTCATCTTTTGAAAAAAAATCTAACTCAGATGATGAACTTCTTCCGAATCTAGCTGATCTATCCTTTAGATCCTTATATTTTATCATATAACTTTTATCAGGAACAACTTCAATCAATTCATACAAATCATCCATTTCTGGGGAAATATTCTTGCTATTCACTATTTCCCAATCCTTGTTTTCATATTCAAACAAAGCATAAACCTTGGTACCAGGATTTAATTTCCTTGGATAATTTGTGGCATAGTGGGGTCCTTTACAAATAAAACATTTGACTCCTCTAGGGACCTTCTTATTTCGTTTCCTTAATAAGTATGGTGGAGCTTGTCTTGATATTTTCTTTCTTCTGTATGGAACAACCTTATATTTCTTTTTATTACCATACTTACCATGTTTACTTTTCTTGAAAGTGTATTCACCATCATATCTTTTAGAGCAATTCTTACACTTATACTTTCTACCATAAAATTTTCATTTAAATTGCTTAAGTTGTGTGAAATCTTTCAGCTGGTTAATTAGAGGCAAATCACAAAATTCTTGCAAATTGCATGTGTAATTATATTCTTCTTTATTATCCTACAATGCTCCTAACAAACACTATTTTTCAAGCTTATATCCTATCAGTCCTTTGAGTTCAAGAAAAGTGCATTGTTCTATAGTTTTATGTTGCTTTTTAATAATATAGTCTTTTTCCCATTGACCCAATTCACAAGGAAAAGAATTCAAATCATATTCCTTAGTTGTTAAGTCATCCATTTTATTAGCAACAATCATATATTTCTCAAAAACCAAATTGTATTCATGAAATTTAGCCAAGTTTTTGAGTTTCATTGCTTGTAACACCTTTTTAGCTTTTGCAGATTGGTTCTTAATATCTCCACATAACAAATTAGTGAGACAAAATTTAAACTGCTCAAAACCAGTAGAGAATATATCATTCTTGCCCATATATCTTTGTTTGACATATTCATGCTCATCATCAATGAGAGTTTTTTTCCCATTATCTGGTAGATTATTCCACCAGTATTTGAGTTTTCCATATAACAATCTTATGGCATACAATACCTTTGATGCTTCAATCCAAGGACCACTTCTGTCAATTTTTTTTCCAACGTATCTACCCAGGTGTAGATAGTATCATAGTGATCTACAATTTTGTCAATATTTAGGATGTATCCACTTGTAGCATAAGGTCTCATTTGCTTAGACTTTGAAATTTCTGCGACTACGTCCTTCATTTCAATATCAAACTCTACTAGTTTCTTTGTAGATTCCCATGGCTCAGTTTCTTGCAAGTGATTGTACTCAGAAAAATCTAAATCTAATTCATCAAAGTCATTATCTAAATTATTTACAGGAAAATGTAAGGCTTTTGAATCACTTGGTTCAATTGACATTTCAATAGTGTTAACTTCAGATGTTTCTTCTTCAGATTCTTTGTTGGCAAAACCAAGTTCATCCATATAGATAGGTTCTGCTCGTTCTTCTACAATATTAAGTTCTCGAAGGGCTTCTCTAACACTTTCTTCTTTATTGGCCAAATTGTGCTCCTTAATTTTGGGTATACTTATTGTAGGAGTCTTAGAGAAATATTTGGTAGAAGATGTTTCAATAATCTCTTCTTTCTCATCAGATAACATGCTCTTCTTTGAACAATTAATATCTTTTGTTCTGGTGGAGCTAGTTGTTCTCTGCCCATACCTTTCTTCTCTTTTTCTTCTTTTGAGGAACTATCCTGACCAGTTTGTGATTTTCTAATCTTTTTTGTAACTATCCTTATTATTTCTAGCTTCTTGCCTACAACATGTATGGGAATATTTTGATCTTCAGTATCTTTTCTTCCTAGATTTTCACGGCTTTGTTGATTATCATGGATGTGTATGAGATAGTTGTCTTGGTGTGATTGTGTTGAGATAATTGTCTGGAGATTTTGTTGAATTTTTCGTATTTGGTAACTGACTCCAGATATATCACTTATAAGAGAAGAAGTTTGTTGCTCAATCTTTGAAACATAAGAATGCATCTTACTTTGTATAGTTGAAATTGAATCCAATTTAATCTGATTTCTTACACAAGTATTAGCAAAATGTCTAATATCTACAACCATGTTATCAATATTATTTTGTGCAGAAATCATCCATTGTGCTAACCAATTTCTCAGGGCTTCAGAATTCTTTTGTTTTTCACCCAAATCTATATGAAGTATTGCTTCATACCTTCCCCATAGCTTCTTGTCTGGATTTATTACTATAAATGTTTCAGGGGTTGGCCATTTACCTGGCTGATAGCCTATGACTTCTTGTTCTTTCCCTTTCATTTCTAATTTATATGTGATTTTCTTTTCAGCCCCTGCCCTTGGGAGCTTTCCCTTTAGCATACAACTCTTTTCTCCCATCTTTGTGATTTTTATCCTTTTACCTTCTTTATCTAGTTGTTCTTCCTCTTTAGGGGTTAAAGCCAATTTTTGGCTGACTTGTCTGATCAATTGATCCATAAGTTCAAGATTGCTACTTAGATTTGAAAGCATGGCCAAGGAAGATCTCGATGGATAGAGATTTACAAAGGGTTGACGATATAATGGGAAGTGACTAGATGATCTAATTGATTCTTCAGGGGATTTTTGAAATCCATATATGGCTTATTGCTTATACTTCTACAATATTCAGTTCTTGAAGCCAATCTCTAACACTTTCTTCTTTATTGGCCAAACTGTGCTTTGATACCAATTTTGTGGAATAATGAAAAGATTTTATTTATTTGCAAACTTGCATTATAGAATGCATACATATTTCTGATTATCTAGATCGCACAAAGTGTAGGATAAGAGCATACGTCTAATATCCAAAAAATCTATGGATTCTATGACACAACAGGCTTCTAAATTTCAACCTCTAATGCTTACAATGAGGCGTCCCCAATAATTTATAGAAGGGGTGCAGAGCTTGTAACCTTAAAACAAGTTATTTTTGATTTGAAATCCGACCATCTAGTTGTGACACATGACCCACTACCCTACCACACTAAGGAGTAGACAACTGTTAGGCAGTCTGCCATGAGCACTAAGTGGAAAACATAATAAAGTCACTTTTAGAACACCTGTGAGTAAGAAGGGCCCACTTAACACCCGTAAGTGGCTATAGGGATCTTTCTTTTTATGACAGGGTTGTGTCCTGTTGTCACATCTTAACATGGGTGACATCACGACACCCACAAGCCCATGTTCTAGCCTTAGAATGGGATTGGATCTAGGAGTTGAGTGGGTAATGGAGAGTAAACAAATTACCAATCACTAGATCTAGGATTGAAAACATAATCCATTTTAATACATAATCTTGAGAATAAGTGTGATCAAGCTCAATCCTTCCAACAAATAATGTTGGCTTGAGTTTGATTTCTCCTCCTATCCTCACTTCTAGCTTCCAATATGCTATTAGAGAGTGTAATTCAATCTTGAGAAAATCATATCCAGTTCTTGGATAATGGGTTAAATATTGCTCCATGCAAATAAGCATCTTTTCCCAAGTTGTGGATGGATTAATTTTAGGAACTTCTCCATGTCTGGATTGAACCTTATACCAATCAAATCAGTGTATTCCTTAAAAGAATCTTGATCAAAACTGATACTACTAATGAAGCCATGTTTCAATTTTTTTTAGGAAATTCATCTTGCTTCACTTTGACCAATTCATGCCAAAAAATCCTCTTGTGCGGGCATGGAGTGTCCAATATATTTTACACCAGTATCTGATTGGAGCTTTGTCAAGACCTAACAGTTCAAGAATTTTTTTTTGTTCATCTTCATCCACTAATCCTTGACCTTGGTAGTAACAAATATTTTTTGCATATATCTGCAAGCCATTTGTTGAGGAAATAAGATCAAGTAATAATTCTACAATTTCATTGGGGAGATATGGAAAAGATTCACCAGTATCTTCATGATAGAACATTGGTGTCCCATCTCTTCTAATCCATGCTAAATGTTTGAATATAATTCCCTGACAAATTGATCCTACCAATTTTGTGGTTAACACATCAACAAGTGGATTATTTTTGTAAAAACTAAATCAAGCCTAATTCCTGCACCCAGAGGTTATGAGATAACAATAGAAAGAACAAAGTAAAAAAAAATTTCAAAACACACACACAGAAAATCTGTATTTTTGCAGACGCAATCCTTGGAAATAAGCTCTTTTCAAGAGCCATTTGAATGTGAAACAAAGCTTGAGAATTCTTTTTTTTGGCTTCCTTTTTAGCTGTTCTGTCATTGGCTGTGAGGGCATTCCAATTTGCTGGTTCTGCATAACCTATTTCTACAATCTCCCATAAATCTTTTCCTGTCAAAAAGGTCATCATTTTGATGCACCAATATTCATAATCATTTCCATCAAATTCAGGAATTGGCAATGAATTGAAACCAGACATAATTATCAAAGCAAAAATTAACCTGCTCTGATACCAAACTTCTTTACTACTAGTTTCACCTTTAGAGTAAGATAAAAATAAATGATCTGGAGGTTTTTCATCATTTTCTTTAGCATAATTAACACTTTTACCTTCTTTTAATCTGCACTCTCTTTCATAGTGCCCATACTTATTACAATGGTAACATTGAACATTTCTTTTATCAAAACTGCCTCTACCTCGTCCTCTGGAACCACCTCTTCCACCATCTCTTCCTCTGGAACCACCTCTACCTCTATTTCCTTTTGCATGATTTTGATTTTGACCACCATTATTTTTGGTGCTGCTGCTGGCATCCTCTTTCTTTGTGATTTGCAATTTGGATGAAAAGGCTTTTGCATCACTTTCTCCAAATGAATCTTTCAGTCTCTCTTCATGTGACATAAGACATCCAACCAAGTGATCAAACTGAAATGTTGTTAAATCTTTGCTTTCTTCTATGATAATGGCAACATGGTTCCACTTTGGGGTGAGAGTTCGCAATACCTTTTTTATTAGAACCTCACTGTTCACAATTTCTCCAAGTGTAGCCATTTTATTGACCACATCTTTAACTCTCACACAATAATCACTTACTTTCTCAAATTCTTGCATTTTCAAATTTTCAAAATCTCTTTTTAAAGTTTGCAACTTAACTACTTTTACCTGATCACTTCCTTGGTAAGTTTCCTTTAAAATCTTCCAAGCATCTTCTGCTGTCTTTTTCACACTTTAAATTTACAATTTCTTTCTTTGCTTTCTTACCAGTCTTTCCCATTGAAACAAAAAATTTAAACTATCCTCACCTTTTATACTTGACTGTGATTTTCTCTTTTGGCTTGTACTTACTGTGATTTTCTTGTAGCTTCTTCAGAAAAAACCATGATCTCTACTAAATCTGCCTTTTGAAAGGATGATATCGGCTTCTCTTAAACCTCTATTAGCACTCCTTTTGGGGCTTCTTTACCCACAGCAGCTTAACATGGCTAGCGATTCTTTCTTTCTGCTACCATCAAATCTTTAGACATTCTTTTCTTCAGCAATCTACAATATAACTTTTTCTTTCCCTTGGTGATTTTCACATTTTAGACAACATCGACCTCTGCTTTGGGTTGCGCTAGCTTCCTTGCTATCACCGTTTGTTATACTATGCAACACTTCACACACTTATGCATCTCCTTGGGCTTATTTGTTTACTGCCTTTTTTAAAATTTTCACCAGCTTCGTATCCACCTTTCTTGGCACACTTTTTTTTCTTTTCTTTTTTTTCTGTCAACACTCTGAGCTTTCTCTTGTGCTGGCTCTTCTCTCTAATCAAAACCTTTAACTGCAGCCTTGCCTGAATTATTTTCAGGCCCCAATCTTCATGCTCTGATACCAAATGTAGATTTCAAAAGCCCAAGCAAAACACAAAAATACAGAAAACACAGAGAAAGCACAATTTTTGTTTTACACATAAACACAAGAGCTTTATTCCTCTGATGATAAAATCCACTACATATGACCTCTCTATATAGAGGTTTTGAATACCAACTCTAAATATAGCTTATGCATGCACATGACTGTTACAGTCAACATGCAAATACAAACATTCATTACAATTAATTGTTTACTAAAAACAGTCGCATGGAATCTTCACTAAGGCTCACGCATCATTTTCCAACAATTTTCACCCTTAATCTATTCTATCTCAAATTCGTATCCCAAAAACTCAAAATACCATCGAGCAATGCGTCCTTGGACTGTCTTTATTTGGCTTTTTCTTTAACAGACTTCTCATTCCCTAACTATCCATTTTGACTATAAATTTTATTGGCTTGAGGATAATTTTGAATTTTTCATTTCCTTTCTTAATTGCTAGTATTTCTTTTTCAAATATATGGTATCTGCATTTTGTTTCTGTGAATGTGCCAGATTTATAATCATAGATACTTCCCTTCCCATCTCCTTCTTGAATAAGCTCTACAAACCATGTAGTGTCAGAAGCATCAATATACAAAATAATGGTAAGTCTAGAGTTGGAATTTGTAAAAACTTCAAATTTTAGAATTTGGATTTTATCCGTTGGATTTCTTTTCTTGCCTATAGTGCCCTTCCATATTTTCCTTGAGATGTGGTTGGATTGCTCTTCTATCTTTTGTAAGACCTTTGTAAAAATGTGAGACATAGTTCAGGCATCCTAGAAACCTCTGAATTTGTTTTTTATTTTGCAAAACATTGGGAAATTCCTGTATCCTTTGGAGAATATGAGGCTATAATTTGATATTTCCTCTATCTAAATGCAATCCAAGAAAATCAATTTGACCTTTGCCAATCACCATTTTTTTGCTGATAAACAAATGCCATACTTCTTGATAGCTGTATATAGTTCTTCCAGATGCTGCAAATGCTCAAGGAAATTACAAAGTTGGATCAAATTTTTGTAACTTTTCCTTCATTGTGGAGTGTTAAATATAGTCAAGAGTTTCTTGGACTCCTTCATAATTTAGGAGATATTTTAGCCATGTCCTCTCACTTACCTTCATTATAACGATATTTGTTTAAATTATATTTATATTTATATTTTAAAGGATGTAATCATATAATATGGAGAGTCCCTTAATCATGCGAGGGACCTTTTAGAAATTTATAAGGTTTTTAGGACAATTATAAGTTCATTAGGATAGTCATAGGTTCATTAGGACAACCATAGGTTCATTAGAGCAGCCATAAATTCATTAGGACTCTCATAAATTCATTAGGGTAGTCATAACTTGATATTGTGATGGTTATAGATTCGTTAGGACTGTCATAACTTTATTAGAATGGTCATAGGTTCATTAGAACGGTCATAGGTTCATTAGGACAACCATAAGTTCATTAGAGTAATCATAAATTCATTAGGACTATCATAACTTCATTAGAAGTGTCTAAGGTTCATTGGGACTGTCATAATTTTATTAGGACTCTCATAAATTCATTAGGAATGCCATAAGTTTTGAAGGAAAAATGACAAATAACTTGTAAATAGAAAGAAGAGCTAGAACCAATGTACTAAGGAAATAAATTATATATTTTTGGTTCAAAGTGGTGAATGTATTTATTGTTGTCTAATATTTAGTAATTAATGGTTGAAGGTGCTTATTTTTATAGTGGTTTCTTTCATCTTGCCATTATTATTAATATGAACAAGTGCCATGTAATGGTGAGTAATTTATTGTAATAATAATATTTGTTAGTCATGATTTTACTAGAATAAATATTTGTTAAATATTGATGAGCAAATTGATTTGTTTGTAAAGTACTTTTTAATTTCATTAGTTTTAAAATTGAATATTTTTAAGTAAATAAAATTATGCTAAAGTAGCTTATAAGAAGAAAAACTCTTTAATAAATAAAATAAGTCAAGATTGATATCTTGGACATACATATTTAAATAACTCCCAAAGATATAAAAAAAATAACTTTTAAAAATAAAATAATTATTAAATAATTTTAGAATAAAATAATTATTAATATAGATATTTTAAATACATCTTAATCTTAGATTTTTTTTAAAATAAAAATAAATTATATATATTATTTTAAATACAATTGGTCCTTGACACTCCACACTATCATAAATACAAAGTTAATTAGAAATATTAGTAATTTTTTAAATATTTGTATTACAATAATATAAAAATTAATTGGTAAGTATTGTATTATGTTTATAGAAATTATTTTTTAACAGATTTAAAAATAAATAAAAATAATTATTTTATAAAATGATATGATAAAATATAAATATAATTTAAGTGTACATATTTTATTTGTAAAGTGATTTTTTTATGACTATTTTTATGATATTATAAAGAATAAGCCTTCATGGGTAGTAGAGTTGGCTTCGGCAGTGGGTTTGCTCCCCACTTTTAGACCTTATTGTAAAGAAAAAAAAAAGATATTATAAAGAATAAATGTAATAACTAAATTATATTTCCAATAAATTAAAATATTATGTTATTATAATAATTTAAAAAATATCATAATAAAGAAATAATTATTATAATCATAAAATATTATATTTTGGACATAAAAAAAGGTTATAAAATCAAAATTCAAAATATAAAGTTAGAATTGTAATATTAAATTATAAAAATATTAAAATCTTAACGATTCACAACTAATTATAAATAAGATATTGAAAATGTTTAATATTATGCAAAGGAAATTAAATATTAGACATCAAAAGTTAATTAGAAATATTATTATTATTATTTTTAATATTTATATTACAATATCATAAAGAATGCATCAATTAGTAAGTATTATATTATATTTGTAAGAAACTTAAAAAATATGCATCATGTAGAAATAAATACAAATAGTTATAATATACCATCGTTTATGGGGCTTAGTAGGTTCATCTTGCTCATTGTAAGGGAAAACATCATATGGAATCGACTAGAAGAAGGTTGAGTCAAGATAAACTTCAATGGCACATTGCAGGGCAATTTGGATTGTGCAGGGGCAGGATGTGTGGTTCGAGATAGCAATGGGAACATTTGTCTAATAGCAAGAAAAAAACTTGCTAGAGCCTCCAACAATGAGGCATAATACTAAGAAAATGGGAATGTTTATCTAATAGTAAAAAAAAAACTAGCTAGAGCCTCCAACAATGAGGCAGAATACTAAGAAACTTTGTTAGGCCTGGAAATGGGGCAAAAATTAAAATCCCGAAACATTCACCTAGAAGGGGACTCCCAAAATGTGGTCAACACAATCCGAAAAATACACTCCCCAAATTGGGTCCTAAGCAAGTGGCTCGCGACAATAATAAATCATATGGAGCAATTTAAAAACTTCAAAGTCTCCCATGTCTATCACGAAGGGAACTCAATGGCTAATGAGGCAACTAATGTGGCCATTGACATGGAGGGTGAATATGGAGCAATTTAAAAACTTCAAAGTCTCCCATGTCTATTGTGAAGGGAACTCAATGGCTGATGAGGCAACTAATGTGGCCATTGACATGGAGGGTGAAGGGTGATGTCTATGCAGCCCTCAAAACGGACTTGATTTGATCATTTGATGGTATTCTTTATTTTTAATTAATTAATAATTCCGGCAAAGTGTGGGGAGTACTAAAATTGTTCCAAAAATGATTGAAGGCAAGTCTTTTGAGGAAAAATGTTGGGCAGTTCCTCCAAACCGCATTTGGCGATCAAGTCTGCAGAGATGGACATGCCTATTTGCCTGAAAGCAAGGAGAAGGCAGATGGATTTTATGGGTGAATTATTAGAGCGGTGTATGATGTCAATCTTCAAATCAAATTGTGGGGTGGTTTTGCATGCGATAAGGTTGGTCCTGGGTGACTGGTACATGAACGCGACTTATCTCTACTGTGTAAACACATACATCACCTCGATATTCTTGGCAATGTTGTTGGATGCTGGTGAGGAAATGAGGGTCGTTGATAAGATAATGGAGGACTTGGTGTGGCCAAGGTGGCGTGGGGCTATGAAGGAAAATTTGTGAAGAGTGTCTCCTGGCATTGGTCTGGTGCTGCAAGGTGGGGCATGTCCATAGTTATCAAAGCAACATCACCTTGCTTGGGTGCCCTTTGTGATTTGGGGCTGTGGCATGAACATTGATTAGAGGCGACACCATGCATGGGCATCAATTTCTTGAAGAATCTGGTGGGGGAAGTTGAGAACGAGACAGTGGACTGGTCTTTCACATTCGTCAATACCTCTACTACGATGGCGTTGGACAATGAGGGCCATGTTGGGGATGGAGATCAGATGGTGTCTGATAGCATACGGGCTAGGGTAAGTAATTATAGTTTTATATAGTTCTCTATTATCTTTTACAATCTGAGTGAACTATAATGTAGTTTGGGTGGAATGAAAAGTGATCATCTCAATTTTCTATTTCAACCTCTAAATTTTGTGATCTCTTGGACTCTTCCTCTACATATGCAATTCTTGCACTGCCTCCTATTCTTATTGGTGTCTTCTTGATAATAGTCAGATGCTTGATTTCCTTGCACTCCACACTTGAAATAGGTATGTATGAAAGATATTCAATCATTCCTTCCATATCTTTTGATATCCACCTGTTCTATCATTATAGTAAGAATTACTACTTTCTCTACAATGACAACAATAATTTCCATCATTCCTATCGTTTCAAAGTAGACATTACTACTTCCTCCTTCATTGTGTCATGTACTACTATCATTGTAGTAGGTATTATCAATCCTACTTGCTTCCAAATATGGTTTTCCATCACTACATTATGATCTTCCTCTCTAGAGTCTTTCTCCTCTTCCTCTTTGTCTACTCGACCTATTCTCAAATATTTCATTTGACTTCTCTTCAACCTTGATTGCAAATTTCTATGCTTCCTCTATGGTTTTGAATTTTACAAAACTACTTCCTCTCAGTCCACTGGTATATCTTGTAATTTTTTATTTTTTTTTTGCTTTCTTCACTATCTCTAGTCCTAATAATAATCTTATACAATTATCTGATGTATTTTTTTACAATCCTATTTATTTGCCTTGGATTTTTTATTTTCAACAATTCCAACTCATAATCAATAGGTTTAAATTATATTTTCAACTTTACAACCATCCTATCCTAATTTGCTATATTTTCTTTTCGTCTCCCATTTATTTCTAATTGTACTTCCTTCCATCAAACAACATCATACCCTTTCAATTTAGGTTTTGTAAATCTAACCCTTTCAATATCTATAATTTCCTCACACTCAAAATATCCATCTAAAAAATTTATCCAATAATATTTTTAGGGTTAAAATCACCATAATAATTAGAAATTTCAATTCTAGATATCTTACTAATTTCAGAAATAGCCTTCAACAGTTTTACCTAATATGATTTTTTTTTTTTATTCGTAATTCTCAACCGGAGTTGAGGCACTTTTGACTAGAGCTATGAACTAGTGGAACGCTTTTGGCTGGAGCTATGAACTAGTGAGGCCACATTCAGGGGACCTCATCCCCGTCACTTCTCCTCCATCTTCTCCTACTCCTCTTCCTCTCCTCCATCTACTCCTCCGTCTCCACTCCTCTCCTTCTCTCCTCCATCTCCTCATCTCCATCTCTCCTCCATCTCTCCTCTCATCCTCCTCTCCTCTAGCTCCTCCATCCCCACTCTGCTTATCACTTTTCCCTCCTTCGCTACCACCGAACTCCCTTCGTTGACCCCACAAAAGCACTCACCAAATCCATCCATCATTCATACATACCTCCTCGAGTGTTGATCGCTGCCACCCTTGCATAGGTCTTCCTCCTCCTTCCGTGCATCGTCCAACGTTCTCCATCCTTTGTCCTCTGATTAGTGATAGCTCGTCCCACTGTCCACTGGTGGGATTTAAACACTTGACAACAGTGAAGCTATTGCTTGCAACTTACCATTGCACTGCAAGGTCATCCCCAATTACCTAATATGTTTTTTATTCTTCTAGGTTTTCAAGATTCTTGATCAACAATTTGTTCATCTCCTCTTTCATTCTCATTTTCATCACTCTTATAATTTATTTCAGGGTTTAGAGCTATTTTTATATCCTCTTCTACAATATCCATTTGGAATTTTATTGCCCTTATCATTTAAAACATTTCCTCCATTCTTCTAATAATGTTAGCAATAATTTGAATTGTTTGTGGTAGGATATCTCCCTAGGATTTGGTGTGAAATACCTTAATTTGATGATTGACATAGAATCATTCCTTGTAACTTCCTCTAAATCAATAATTGATTGTCATGCTTCTTATAGGCTACCTCAATTTGCTAATTGGGTAAAAGTACAAATCTGTGTCACACTTTTATAAAGGAAATAGCCAACACTGATCCAAATTTTAAACTTGAATGCTAAAAAGTGACATATATGTTTTGACTTTTGAAATGATATAAAATAATAAAATGTGTATATTTTAGTATATTTTATGTTTCTATTTTTTTGAAATTAAAAAATTATTTGAAGATAGTTTTTTAATAAATTGAAACTATAATTTAAGTGCTAATAAAATGCTCAAAAGTGAAGTTACATGAGACGTTGATCTTTATATAGTAATTTTTTTTTTCCTTCAATTTTTTTGTGTATTTATAACTTGAAACTTTAGTGCATGCATATATTGTTTTCCAATTTTGATAAATATATATATTTTTAAATAAATATTAAAATGTGTATTTATTAAAACAAAGTTGTTTCCATTCATTGTCAACTTTCATATTAACTATTTATCTAAAATAGAAACAAAATGCCCTCTTGATATAGGTTCTTTTATCTACTACATATTTTTTAAATTTTTTTTAATAATTTTTAATATTTTTTCTTGACATGGTAATTAACTTAATATTTTTATGCTGATTACCTACTATATATATATTTGAAAATACATTTATGGATCTACAAAAGGGTATTTTTATATTTAAAAAAAACGTTATTTACCTAAGTAAGAGTTGTTGAAACATCGAGTGTTTTAAATAATTTTATATTTTTGGTAAATTACCCTCAAAGTTGTGCTACATATGTATTTAGCCAACAATTTTAGTTGGAAAAGTTGTCGACATATCTAACTTAGATATAATGAATCTTATTAGATCATATGTTTGACGAAAATTGATTTTTAGTTAGAAATACTTAAATTCACTTGTGTTAATAAGTTCGCCGAAAGTGACACAACTTTCTACTTTTACCCAATTTATTCACAAGTATAAATTTTGAGATACCAACTCACTTTCTCTCTCTCTCTCTATAATTCTTAGGATTTACACTAATAATTTTTTTGATGTAATTATGGATGGAGGATCAAATTAAGGATTGTCCATCCATTGAGGGGGACTCTCTAAATATCATATTTCCTTAAGGAGTTACAACCCCCTAGTTGGTCTATTGAGAAAATCATAAGGGATTCTATTTATATCATAAAAACCTTTGAATTTTGCTTTATTTCTCATATCTACTAGGAGGGTAATAGGTTAGCCAACTACTTTGCTAATCTTGGGGTATTTGCTTTGCCTAGTGAGCGAGGGTCTTTTGACTTGCTCCCATTCGAAGTTAAAAATATCATATCTCATAAAATTCACTTCCCTTTTTATGATGAGTAATTTAATTATGAAAGTTTGGAGTCCCTTCTTTGATGCCAATTTTGTTAGGGTTAGAAGGTAGATTTCAATCAGTTAAATGAAAATTTGATCAATAAAACAAAGAAATAAAACACACAGAAATTTTGGAAAGAAAAAGAAGAACACAAAATTTTAACGTAGTTCACCCAAAATTAGGCTACATACACAAGGTCCAATATATATTAAGCTTCCAGTAAATAACATTTACAATGCATGCAACAAAATTTGCAACCTGTAGCAACATTTTTCATCACGTTTTTCACTTGTTTTTACATAGCCTTTGCTACATGTACCCGCGACGCTTCTTGCATTTTTCCAGCCACTACTCTGCTATTTTCTGCTAACATTTTTCAGAACCTGCTGCCTTTAAAACTCATCACTGAGCATTCTAATATGATCCCAAACATGTCCCATTAATTACAAATGAAGTGTGGCCATTGGTTGTGCATCATGAACCCAATAAAATATTTTCTTTTGGGTAGAGCTCTGCATTTAATATTTTCAGTTGTCTTTTGACTTTATATTAAAATATTGTAACTAATCACTTCTAGCTGTAACTAATCACTTCCAACATTTAATATTTGTTTGTAACCACCTTTTAGATACAAGTGCAACATAAATATTTAATAAGTGCAACAAATTATATAATAAAAAATAATATGAAGATTTTATCAGAGTCTGATTGGTCTCCATAACACAACAAATTTAACGATTTTCAAGGACATCGAAAAAGTTGTGCTTAAGTGGCCATTTGGATTATGATTTCCTCATGTATTTTCAATCTACAAATCACACGAATTGTGGGTGTTTGTTGGGCCATTTCCTTCTATTTTTGGCGGTGTATTCTAGTTATCCTTTTGGTTATTCTTATGGATTCTTAGTTGAGCTGGTTCATCTTGGTTTTCTCAGCCCATTTCTTGCTCTGGTATTATGTGAATATGGGGGGCAACAAGAGTCGGGTTAAGCCTGTTTCTTGTGAAGACACTAAAAGCAATGAGTGGGTTTAGAGAATTTTAACGAAAGAAGGTGTCACTCCTTATATTGAACATCTCCATGGTTATGATCCTCAAATTTCCAAGGTGTTCATGGCTGGTTGGAAGGATAGGGTTCTGTCTGTGAATGGTATCGAGTTTGACATCTTAGATCTTATAGGTAATATTTTTGGTCTGCTCTCTGATGGTAGGAATTTTTATAGGGATAAAAAGGTTTCCAATGCTCTTAATTTCTTTTTCAAAGAGAATGAGAGGGATAAACTGGTGAGGACTTCTTGCGGTAGTTTTGCTAGAAATACCATAAAGCCCATCCAGGCTGAGACAATTGAAGCTATTATGAGATATTTATGCTTGATGAGTGGTTTACCTCCCTCTTTGGTTATCACTTAATCTTTCTTAACCACTTCCGACACAAGAAGAGAATTTACTTCCCATTTTATTTATTGTCCTCATTGGAGAATGGTAGAAGAAACCCTAGAGCTCCCATCCTTCATGAAGGTCTGATAATGCTGATCATGGAATGTACAAAGTCTTTTTCTATTCCTCCTAAACCTAGGAGGGTTTTGAATCCCCAACATGGAAAGTGTGTTGACTTTGGGTATGATATTAGAGAGGATGTAGAGGTTGCGAAGTGGGTGGATGATGACAATAATGAGGTTTATATGGAAGTGTATTTTAACTCCTTATCAGAATTATGTAAAGCTAGAAAAACCCCCAACGTACTTGGTTTGGGGGTTCTGAAACTAGCAATGATGATGTTGAGATTACTCCCTCCTATTAAGAAGAGAAATTCTGAGAAGGGGGCTCGTGAGGGTGGGGAGGAGGTGCCTTTGTCTATAGTGAAAAGAAAGAGCCTTGTGAAAGATAGTGGAAAGGGTGTAGAGGAGGTAGAGTTATTTGATAAGGGGGTCCATGAGGGTGGCGAGGAGGTGCCTTCATCTACAGTGAAAATAAAGAGCCTTGTGAAAGATAGTGATAAGGGTAAGTCTTCGACTTCCAAGAAGAAAAAATTGACAACAAATGTGGATCTTGGTGTAGGTAAGTCTATTGGTAAGAACCAATCGGCTATTGATGCTCAAAAGGAAGATACCAAACCTATTAAGCTGATGAATATGAAGGAGAAAACATATAAGTAGGGTAATACGATGCCCGAGTTTTTTGAATATTTGAGCATCTTCAATTGCAATACAGAAAAAATTTGTGATATCCTAGGTTTGGCTAAAGATGGTGTTGTTAATTAATTCAATATTTTTAAATGGTTTTTATGGAGTTCAATCAACATAGCATAAAGGTCTACACCCTTCAAAATAGAATTGAGAAGAACCCCACTGATAAGGGGGACAATAATCAAGAGGAGAAGTTGTTGGACATACTTTAGAATTTTGCTAGTGATGTGAGTACTCTCAAGAATGATTATGGCTGGTGGATCTTTGTTCTTGAGGAAAAAATGATCAAGGTTTATGATAACCTTGATAAATTGGTCAAGGTCAATGAGACTTCCCTTCATAACAATGCTACAAGCCTTACCATTCTCAATGAAAAAATGAGAAAGTGGAACAATGGTGAGGGGAATGACAGGGTTAACGATGCTACTATTGGGGATACTGGTGTGAGTAAGGGTAATAGGTTGTTGTTGTTGTTGTTGGACCAAGTGTTCAGACTCGTAGTCATGCAAAGAAGCCCGTTGAGATTTAGAAAAGTGATCTTGCTGATATTGTTGAGCGTCATGATTGTATTATCTACATAGGATTTAAAGGCAACAAAAATTCTAAAAAACCTGCAATAGGCTATTGCTTGTGGTTGTTTGATTTTTTGTTAGTTTGTTGCTTTTTGGCTACTTGTTATGTCTTGAATTATCTTTAAGTAGTTTCTCTTTCTTTTAAATGGTTTTGGGTCCCTTCAAAACTTGATTTACCCTAATAAAAAATAAAATGAAACAACTCATAATTACATGGAAAAAATAAATCACATAGTAAATGAGTAATATGATCTTTTATTGATCCACAATCAAGAAGAAATTAAAATATGTTGTAAGGGGCTTCCAACATGCTAGGCATCAACTGTTTGATTACAAAAATGTATTTGAATGATCAATATTACAATGAATTCTAACGGTCCCTCCTACTCTCATACTCTTAAGATAGTGATCTCCTCTCTATCTTCTTGTTACTTTTTCCTTTTTTATACCTATTTTATCTACAAATGATTGTGAATTGTGTTTAACATCAACCTTAAGCCTTGTGAATGATCTCCGTTAGTGTTAAGTGACACAAAATCTAATGTAGTCAACAAATGTATAGATAAAATATCCCAAATGGAATATGGTGATATAAAACTTTATTCAATGAATACAAAAGAAATCCTAGGTCTATTGTACCCTGTGATGCATTCATTTGTAACTCACATACTTCATAAAGTTGTCACAATCCTTGAACTATATAATCGAGTGTCTTCTACCAAGTTTTGTAAGGTTTAAAAACCAAGTTACACCTTCACAATGATCATAATATTATAATAAGTGAATATGATGTTGAAGGATCATATTAGAATATATTTTCCAAAATATGAGGTGAGATATGTAATTGTGATGAAATGTGGTAGAATCCATGGTGACTACCTAATGATTGGATACTTACAAAAACATAATACAAAGTGAAAGAAAAATATTTTTGGTTGATGAAAGATTTCTCTTACATCTTAGGATGCTCTTGCATTAGCACTTTTAGTTTATATTTTGTAAATAGATTCAAAATTTTGATATACTAAATGTGACTATTAGATTGATTATGAAAAGATAATATGAAATAATTAATATTAAAATTTCAATGTTTAAACTTCAATTACAAATTTAAATATATACACATACATATTCTAGATACTAAAATTTAGAATATTATAATCTTGGGAATTCATTCAATAATCTACATTTTCCTTTTTAATTTATATTTTAGAAATCCACTAACGAATGGAACAAGGTTTAGGCCTAATAATAATAAAATAAAATTTTGAAAGCCCAAAATAGTAGACCTCAAAGCTTGCCTTCTAATTTGACATTGCACTCTTCTTTTAATTTGATAATTTAAAAACCTAAATTTCTATTTTGAATTCATTTGTTCATGTTTTAAGATTTGGGGTTTGAGACATTACAAATTTGAATTTTATAAGTTGCTTTTATGAATGTATATTCGGCTTCAAAGCCTAATTCACCACAAATTTACGATTTGACATTTTGACTTTGATCATGCATGTTTTAATACCTTTAATAGAAAAAATATTAAGGGATTAGTTTTGAAGTTTGGAATTAGATAGTATGTTTTCTCATTTATAATTGAAGTTCAAGATCTCAAAATTCAAATTCTCAAAAAAATTGAAAGCTATAATTTTAATTTCATTATGATCTAAAATTTGAGTTATTGGGTTTCTTGAGTTGCATTTGAATTTTAGGTTTTATGTGATAATTTAATTCAAATGCAATTTTAACTATTGACTCAATTTTAAGAGACACATGACCTTAGAGTTGAATGATAATCTTTCACTTCATGTGAAATTTAACATATTAATCAAAATTCAAAGATAGGAGATCTTTAGAGCCCATGATTATCAAGGTCATTTCTAATAAATGAAAACTGGACTTAATAATCTAAAGTCATGGATTTTAGGTTTTTGATCTCAATGACACATACTTGAACAATTAACTTATTGAGATTCCTAGTGTTTTGGTGCTAATAATATATTGGCACAATTAATTAATAAATTCAAACTATGTTTCAATATAAATTCCTTGAAATAATAAGAGATTTCACACTTGTTAATCTATCTAGGATTCTACCATGCCCATTAGGGTTTGAGAAAAGATCAATCATTAAGTGAGTAAAACCTAGATCAAGATAACTACAAAATAAATATACACATGTAATCAAGTAAATTAAATTTTTATTTACATTTCAATAACTTAAATGAAATGCTACAAACATTAATTAAGAGAAGTGAATGAAAAGAAAAATAAAATAAAATAAAAACCATTATTCCCTTTCAATATCCCTATAGATATAACATTAAATTGTGATTGATGCATATAACCCTTTAGGATGATAACCCTGTGTATGGAAAAAGCTATGATGGGTTTAAGAGGACCTCACACATGTAAAATGAGACCTCCATTATAGTGATCAAACTTTATCACATGGACATGATCCCTTTGTGACAATGTGACATGCATGGGATGAAAGTGTGTCAAGAGCTACTTGGTGTGATGTAGGAGCATCCAACAGTGTAGGGCAGTCTTGCATCACCCAAAAAAAAATATTTTCTTTATTTTATTTAGTTGTTTTGAGTCCCATGATGGCACTTAAGGGGTGTAAGACTGTTAGGTGTAAAAAATAGTGAAAAAATGGGAACTTACTATTTTTAGTAAGTCAGCCTAAACGGGCTCATATGGATGTGGAAATTTACCCCAAGCAGTAAAGTTGAAAAACATTTCCGGCCGCGAAAGAATCACCTCAATACCTTGCACTGTTTGGGAGAAATTAAAGTTTTTGTCCTGGGAAATTTCTTCAATGTAGATTCAAATTAAGATATGAAGACTTTAGAGGCCCTGAAATAGGTCAAAAGGTTGCCAAACTAACCTATGGTGGGTTTAAGTACTGTAGAGATCGTCGAGAGCTTTCCATCGATATGAAATAATAGATAATCAAACACCCGAATCAAAAATTATGGCCCCATGAAGTTGACCCTCTAAAAAGTGAATTTCATTAAAATTTCTTCTAGGCCAGAAATCAAACGACAGGACTTTGGCACTAAAAAAAAAGGGAAAGTTGAACTTTCTAGAAAATTCTAGGGCAATTATTGGGTAAAATAAAAAGGGTTAAGTGGGGGTTGTAGAAGGTGGCTCCAATATTGTAGATTTTGGGCTCCAAATAATATATTTTCTTTTCAGAGTTTATTTTGTTATAATGAATTAAACCCATGAGGCTACAACATGTAAACCCATGAGGAATCCAAGAGAATATAGTCTTTCATAGCCCTAGGGAATGTACGTTGTGCTTGATTGTGCTTGTCAAAGTGTTTTCAAACCAAAATTCAAACAAAAGCCCACACACTGGAAAAGTGTAAAAGTATGATTCAGAATATATCATCTGGAAAAAACTATCCTCTAACCAAACACCAAAAAAATCAAGCAAACTAGAAACAAACTGTTGCATTCTCTGTTTAGCACTTCCACTAATTTTTTGAGCGCATCCACCCTCTGTTTCGGTGCATCAGCGCATCCCCTGAATTTTGTGGCGCATCCGCCAAATCCTACAGCGCATTCTCCAAAAAATCTAGCACATTTGATCTATTATGTGGCACATCTGCCTAATTCTGTAGCGTATCAAAGCCATTCTGTGCCACATCTAAGCTTTTCTGTGGCGCTTCTACCTTTTATCGTTTCCATTGAATGTAATGACGCTTCCACCAAAATTCATAAACAAAGAATTAGGATTGTTCTTTACCCAACATTTTGAAACCAAATTTAGAAGATCTTTCCAATTTAGAATCATTCCTCATAAACTGAGAAGTCTAAACATGATCATTACCCAATGACTTCACGAAAAATTAAAATCTGAAAACCAAAATTTGTAGCTCTTAGTCCAAAAGCTCATCAGAAATGTCTTTCCATGCTCTAAGAATTTAGGGATAGATTGCTATTCAAATTTTACAGAAAAGCATTAGAGAACAACCTCAGTTTGTATTCGTTCTACTTTTTCCAAAATTCAAGACTCTTCCAAAGATTCAAACATCTTGTCTAAAAAGGAAATTTCTCACCATTTAAGGATTGGAACCCAAAATTGTAAAATCTTCTCAAGATTGGAATTATCTCTTAGAGTCCAAAACTTTGTTAAAATTGACTCCCACAAGTGAAACCCCTTTTTACCTAAACTTTGATCACACATCCAAAAAGTGCCCCATCATCAAAAACCCAAAATTTGATCATCAAGTTGAGTTTCCCCATCAGGATTCATCATCCTTCATCTTGAAACAATACACTTTAAATCAAATTTTTATCACCTTGGTTATATCAATAGAATTCACTATTCTATTCAACCTAGGTATTCCTTGGGTACTTTCAAATAACGATCAAAATTTAGCAAACTTTCACAACTTGTATGCCTGTTTTAACAAGGTCCCAAAAAAAAAAGCTTAAGGACAAAGAACCAGAATCACAAAATACCATGGCAGAACCAGAGGAAAATCCCTTTCACAAGGTTTCTCAAAACAAAGTAGAAGAGATAACAAAAGAGGAAGTACAACAAGCCAATCAAGATAAAAAATTCCATAAATTCCTAGAATGAATCTTTGAGAAAGATGGGGAAAAATACCTCTTAATGTTGGAAAATCAAGGAGCCAAATTACCTAGTGACTTTGACATCAATAAATTGAAGAAAACTGAGATTGAAACACCTCCCACAGATCAAATGGCTATTCTAACCCATCAGATGCAAAAGCTTCAACAACAACTACAAGATATGCAAGGGGGGACTCCAAAAAGATACTTGTTACAAGATATTTGTCCCTATCCCTTTGATACAAGGTTAAACATGATACCATTTCCTCAAAACAGTGAATTGCCAAAATACGGAAAATACAACGGGAAATCAGACCCTATAGACCACGTGTGAGAATTTCGAACAATGAGTCTTGAATTCTCACATGAGGACACATATTTGATGAGACTCTTCCCTCATAGCTTAGGAGGTCACTACATGGAATGATTTTCAAAATTACAACTAGGCATAAAATCCTTCCAAGAGCTTGTTAACAAATTCATCTCACAATATTCCTACAACATTGCACATGAGATAACCATGAAGAACCTTTGTAATACCAAACATAAACAAGGAGAGTATTTTCTCGTATTCCTACAAAGGTGGAGAAGATTATTCGCTCGATATGCTCGTCCTATACCAGAACAAGAAAAGATGGAGATTTTTATTGATAACATTAACAATGAAATGAGTTATCGATTACAATTGCAATGTCCCCCTAGCTTTGAAAAATGATAGAAAATGGTGTCAAAATTGAAGAAGCTATAGTTAAAAGAGGAGTATTAAAAATTCACAATGAAGGATCAAACAATGCTAGTTCTTCCAATCATCACAACAATGAGAAACCCAAATTTTGGACAAGGAACAAGAATGCCAACTATGGTGCTAATGAAACACATAATGCGAAATTGATCTTCAATTTGTCAGGAACCACAAGCAAGATTGATCAAAACAACAATCAGGGCACCAATCAAAATATCAACCCACCCAACAATCAAAACAGTCACGATAAAAGTAACACCACATCAAAACCTTTACCATATCAAACACAATCAAACTGCGGAAAATTCACACCTTTGGGTCAATCATACGAATCTTCATTGAGGGAACTTCTTGAAAATAACCTCATAACGTTACTTGACACTCAAGGCTTTGAACCTAAAGTAAAATCGTCATGGTGGAATGATGGCTATTACTATGAATTTCATTGATGCAAAGGTCACCGGAAAAATAGCTGCATGCAATTGAAACATAAAATAAAAGACTTGATCTAGATGGAAAAAGCATACGAATAGAAGGACTCCAAACAAACACAGATCATGGGGCATTTAAGAATCCATTGCTGAACTATGAATAATGGGAATCATCTACAAAAAATAGCAAGGGAAAGAATGCAAACTATGTCCATGATACTGTCATAAATCATATTTCTGCAGTAGAAGACCAAACAGATACCATTGAAACCAATAACCACCAAGGCATTACTCCAAACAATGACCGGATTTAGGACACTCCGATCGAACAAGAACATGACATCATCACCCTTGAAAATCAGATTAATGATACACAATCAAACCGAATTTCCATGGATACCCAAATCAATGTCATTAAAATCAATGGGAAACAAGACAGTGTGCCAGTAAATGCAACCACGAGAGCTCAAGCCAAATATGTTCTAAAAGGAGGTTTATCCAAAACTCTTGTTGTCTCACCTAATCTATATGACATAGTGGACCAATTACAAAAGATCCCTGCACAAATATCCATATTGGAACTGCTCAAAATTTCTCCTGCTCACAAAGAGATCTTGGAAAAGGCCCTAGTAGTAGATACAACAGTACCAACTAATCTTGAAGTTTGTAAATTTAAAGCCATGGTGGGACATTTGAATGCACCACATTGCTTATCATTTTTTGAAAATGATGATGCATCCATTTCTCATCCCCACAATGCTGCTCTCCACATTGAAGTCCTAATTCATAAACATCACATCAAACACATCCTAATAGATAGAGGAGCTAGCCTAAATATATGTACTCTGAAGCTTGTTCGTGCTTTGGGATTCTTTGAGAATGCAATTGATTCAAAGAAAAAGATCACCATAAAAGCATATGATGATGAGGAAAGATCCTCACAAAGATTGATTGTTTTACCTATTCAAGTAGGGCCAATTCATAAAGATGTAATTTTTCAAGTCCTAGACAAAGAGTTGACCTAGATAACATACTGTTGGGTCGCCCATGGATCAATGAAATGCAAGCGGTTCCATCAACCTACCATCAAAGCTTGAAATTTCCTTGTGGTGGTCAAGAAATCACCATTTCTACTGATTCAAATAGCCCTTAGTATTGCAATACCTTGAAATTTGTCCAAGATGTCTTCGTGCCTCATAACAGAGAAGCTTCCACTCCCACTCCTTCCAATGATCAAAGCCAATCAAGTTCTTCATCCAAACCATTGGTTATTGCCTCCAATCAAGAAGGTCAATCCAGTTCTATGTCTAAACAGTCTGAGAAGAAAGAAGTTGCTACATCCACCTCCTCAAATCATGAAGCCCAATTGAATTCCTTGTCAAAGCAATTTGATGAAAAAGTCAAAATCAAAGACAAAGGTGTTGGTGAATACTTCTTTGAACAGTCTCTATGTCTTTCACGCTTTTCTTCTCTAAAATTTTATGGGCAACCCTCCACATCAACGCAACATCCCTCACAAACAGTTACCAAATTTGATGGACAGTTTATAAAAGAAAGCACTAGGTTTGATGAAGTAGAAGACAAAGACATCCTAAAATGGCTTTATAAAGAAAGAAGAATCCCAAGCAGCAACTACAAATGTATAGACAACTCAATATGGAAAAGGTTTCACTATTTTAGAAAAAATGGGATATGAAGGAAAAGGTCCCATTGGAAAAAGGAAAGAGGGAATTGTAGATCCAATTCAACCCATTTTAATTAATCCAAAAGACAAGATTGGGCTAGGCTATAAAGAGGACCCAAAAGAAAAGGTGGTTGAAAGAATCCTATAGTTACAAGCTAGTGATGAGCATGAGACTGATTCTAATGAATATGAGTGGGATTCCCTATCAGAAGAGTCTTTCCATGATAAGGAAATTGATGTGGTACACAAATATGCACCCCTACTCGAAGAGGGACAAGGGTCAGGTTCTAGACCGTTTGAATTTGGATTGCAACCCCTTGGTGATCCTAGTGAATACGATTCAACTTAGAGTGAAACAAATAATTCAGAGGAGAGTTACCTTCTAGACCTTGATTTCGCCATTGGACAAATTGAAGACATCGCTATCAGAACTCTTACCATTTCTAAACTTAACCAGTTTGGTGACTTCTTACCCTTAGTACATCCCAAGCTTATAGATTGGGACCTAACCAAGCCATTTGACATCCCCACATTTTCAAATGATGATGCCATCGTCAATTTCCTCTATGCTAATGATAAAAAAATAAATTCCATCAAGAAACATCGTAATGAGGCTTCCACATAGGGGAGTATCAAATCTTCCAGTTGCAAAATGAATAATACATGAAATAGATCTGACATTGAAAACAATTCAATGGTAGTGTCAGATCCATAAAAAGTAAAAACAAAGAGCGCATCCAATGGAAAAAAACCTCACTAAGGTGTCAAAAGATGGAAGATTTGATACTCTCCCAGAACATTTTTAGGAAAGATCAAAAGTCTTGATTGAACCCACATAGTCTGTCAACATCGACAATGAAGAGACAATGAAGAATATCCATCTAGCGACATCTTTGACAGACCAGGAAAAGCCAAGCTTTCTCAAAATTTTCACAGAGAGACAAATTATCTTTGCTTGGTCATATGTTGATATGCCAGGGATTGATCCAGAACTCATCATGCATCATCTATCATTACCCCTAGGAGTAAAACCAGTCAAACAAAAGTTAAGGAAAATGCACCCCCATATTGCCCTATTGGTAAAGGAAGAGTTGAAGAAGTTGCTAGATACAGGATTCATTAGACCTATTGAATACATTGAGTGGATCTCCAATATAGTACCAGTTTCAAAGCTTAACAACAACATTTACATCTGCACAGATTTTTGAGATCTTAACAAAGCTTGTCCTAAGGATGACTTTCCTTTGCCAAATATAGATATCATCATAGAATTGACAGCAGGATATGGCATGCTATCACTAATGGATGGATTTTCTGGATATAACCAAATCAAAGTAGCCCCAGAAGATGAAGATAAAACAAACTTTACTTGTCCATGGGGAACCTTCTGCTGGAACGTCATGTTGTTTGGCTTGAAGAATGCTGGAGCTACCTACCAATGCACCATGACAACAATCTTTCATGATATGATGCATACCTTCATGGAAGACTATGTGGATAATTTATTGGCTAAATCATATACCAGGGAAGGACATCTGGAGATCCTAGATAAAATTTTCACTAGGCTGGAGAAATTCAATGTACAGATAAATCCCAAGAAATGTGTGTTTGGGGTGACATCAGCTAAAATCCTGGGGTACATAGTCTCGAAAAAGGGGATTGAGGTAGATCTACCTAAAGTCAAAGCTATTATTGAAATTCCACTACCAAAGAACATTAGTCAACTCCATTCTCTACAAGGGAGGTTTTAATGAATTCATAGATTCATTTCATAGTTGGCAGACAAGACCCATCCCTTCACTCATCTACTACATAAAAATGTCTCCTTCCGATGGGATGAGAAATGTGAAGGAGCATTCAACCATTTGAAACAATATTTAATGAATCCACCTGTCCTAGTACCACCAACAGAAGGGAAGCCGCTACTATTATATATTGCTACAACAGAGACATCATTGGGAGCCCTAGTAGCACAAGAAGATTCAACATGTAAGAACGAGCAATCTATTACATTAGAAGGATGCTAAATGGCTATGAGATCAACTACACCTCCATTGAAAAGGCTTGTCTATCAACTTAGTATTCACTACTCAACAACTACAACACTACATGCTAACTCATACCATTAAGTTGATAGCTAAAATAGATCCCCTCAAATATCTCCTCAGCAAAGCTAACCTAATAGGTAGATTGGCTAAATGGGTCATGATACTCAGTGAATTCAATATCCAATATGTAGATAGGAAGGCAATAAAGGACAGGCGATTGTTGATCAATTGGCAGAGGCACCACTACTAGATAATCATCCTTTGCACATTGAATTCCTAGATGTTGATGTTCTCACCTTGATTGCAAGACAATGAACACTATACTTTGATGGATCACACACCTAACATGGATTAGGAGTGGGAATCCTATTTGTCACTCCACAAGGACATACCATACCAAAATCTACTGACTAATGTTCCCTTGTACTAACAACATGGTAGAGTATGAAGCATTAATCATTGGCATTAAAACAACTGTAGAATGGAAGGTCCTATAATTGCAAGTGTATGGAGATTCTCAGTTAGTCATTAACCAAGTCAATGATGATTATCAAACAAGGGATGACAAATTGATGCTTTACAAGAGAATGCTAGATGATTTCAAGAAATATTTCGTGGATATCAAATTTGAATAGATTTCAAGAGTGGACAATAAAGCCGTTGATGCCATGGCTACTATTGCTTCCTTGTTACAAATTCTAGAGAAAAGAAGTCGTTACGAGTTCTTGGTGGAACAACTGTTCTCCCTTTCCTATGATAATACTAAATCCCATGTTATCTGTCACCTAGCCGATACCAATACCTCAAATTACAGTAAAATTTATACCTACCTGAAAGATAACACCCTTCCACCCAACTTGTCATGAAACCAGAAACACAATTTCATTTGCCAAGCTGCCCGACATACACTTATTGCGGATGTCCTATACTGACAAGTTCTTGACGAAACTCTCCTACCATGTCTAAAACCCAATGAGTTTGAAATGGTTGTATGAGAAGTTCATGAGGGTGTTTGCGGGACACATTCAAGTGGCCTAACATTAGCCAAGAAACTCCTTCATTTAGGATATTACTGGCCAACTATGGAAAAGGAGTCTTTCCAGTTTGTGAAGAAATGTCATATTCACGACAACCTCATCCACGCACCAGCGCAAGAACTCCAACCTTTTGCATCCACATGGCCATTTTTTCAATGGGGACTAGATCTTGTTGGTAAAATTCATCCATCTTCATCAAACAAACACAAGTTTATCATCACAACTACAGAATACTTCACGAAGTGGATTGAAGCTGTTCCTCTAACCAACATTATAGGAAAGAAAATTTGATCATTCATCCTCAACTATATCATTTGTTAGTATGACATTCCCCAATCCATTGTCACTGACAACAAAAGACCATTTAAAATCAAGACATGCAAGAATTGTGTGAGAAGTTCAATATCCAACATCGCTTCTCTACACCATATTATCCCTAGGGGAACAGTCAAGCAGAAGCTTCCAACAAAACTATCCTTAAGATTTTGAAGAAAATTGTCAATGATGTAGGACATGATTGACACATTTAATTAAACCCCGCTTTGTGGGTGTATTGCACCAACATTCGCTCACCAACAAGAGCTACACCATATGCTCTGGTATATGGGTTTGAGGCCATTGTACCTATTGAAGTTGAATTACCTTCTCTTTGAGTTTCATTGAAGGGCATCATCCTTGATGAAGACTATTGGATCTCAAGATTGCAGGAATTAGAACTATTAGATGAGCGGTACCAACATGCAGTGAATCACCTGAAAGCCTACCAACAATGGATGTTCAAAAGTTACAACCATAAAGTCAAACCCAAAACGTTCCAAGTTGGTGACTTAGTGTTGAAGGAGAAACCACACAATTAGCAAGACAAAGAGAAGAAAGGAAAGTTTGAACCAAATTGGTTGGGGCCCTTTGTCATTGTGTCAGTTTATGGTTTAGGAGCATACCGACTGTCCACACCAGAAGGGGACCTGCTTGAAGAACCCATGAACAATCTTCATCTCAAGAAATTCTATGCATAATTCAGCCGTTGCATCTGTAAAAGTCCTGAAAAAATCCAAAAACATCAGAAAATGTCCTAAAAAAAATGTTACCGTGGTGAAAACCTGGCAAACAGGCATCTTGGTAAACAACAAAAAAATAAAAAAAAGTGAGAAAATACAAAAAAATTGAAAAAGTGAAAAATACAAAAAATCATAAAATCACATGTTGATCATTGGCTTGGTACCATTACCATCCGTATCCTTCATACGAGCTACATGGGTATATCCTATTTTTTCGGTCATGTTTAACCTTGGCTTCCTGAACATTGAACATACCCATAATAAACTGGTTTGTTTCCACTGGGGGAAAAATCCTGAACTCATTGGGGGCAACAAACTTTGAGCTTGAACCAACAGACACAGTAACAGGAGGACAAACATAATGAAAAAAATGGTCATACTGAAATCAAACAGTGAACATCAATCACCATCGAAAATGCATCAAACATCATTTTCACGTCAAAAAATCCAAAAATAGGTCAAAAATCCAAAAAAGCCAAAAACAGGGTCACCTTGTTGAATTGCACTGTTGCAGTCGTTGTAATTAGTTGTTTGTTCATATCTTGGTCTTGTAAATCGGTTGAGTCAGTCGAACTACGTGGTCTCTGCATGTATAACGTAGGAAAGGCTTATCTTTGATTAGCTCCCAAGGCCCCTAGGAAAGGTTTTTAGGTTAGGTTCTGAGTCAAAATCTTAGAAAACACCTAAAAATTGGAAAATTGAAAAATCCCAAAAACAACACGGAATCAGAATCGAAAAGGATGGTGATATTATGAATCATGATTTTAACACCTCCACACTAATGTTCAAATTGTTTGCATTATGATTGATGTTATCATTTCTTAGGATCAATTCAAGGATGTCAAAGCACTAGAAAGGCTATGATCGAGAATGATATTTTTCTTTGTCTCTTGCCTGTGAGTTGACCATTATTACTATGTGAATCATCGTGGGATTTTCTCTACAAAGTATCATTGATGACATTCTGGATTCACATAGGAAAATGACCTACTCTTGTCTGTTTACACAAGGGATGCTCAAGTCATCTTGGTCTACTTATACCTAGATGCTTGTGTTAACTTGCACTATCAAACATCATGGAAGTAGTACTCAGGTCATCATGGTCTAATTATACCATTGATGTTTGTACTCACTTTCAATATTTCAAAAGCTCAATGATGATAATAAGCACAATGAATCACTAGGATGACATCATTGCATTATTAGTATAGCGTGTCTAGGTTGCATTCATATTAGTTGCTGTAATGGAATTTATAGATTTTTCCAAGGTTGATATTATTTCTATCATTAACAGATTGAATACATTTGACATTGCCAAAAACATCATTTAGAGGCATGAGCATTAGGACATCAAATCATAACATTATCATATCATTTAGACGTCCATTTAGTTACTAGATCACATAGTTGCATCATAGAAATCTGAGCATAAGTAAATTACCATGTCACATCCATTTAGTCATCAATCATATATTTGCATTATGAAAAACAAAGAAAAACAAATGCATTGATCATATCATTTTCATCCATATACATTTAGTCATTCATCCTAGGCATCAACATATGTAAATCATCATTCATTCATTTCATACATACATTAGATCATAATATTTGCATTAGAAAAATACAAAAAAATAAGTTACCATGCATATCATACATCCATAGGAGGGTGATCCCATAATAGTGGTTTACAATTTTTGGCCAAATTGGACACTGAAATTATTATTTTTAACTAAATCTTCACATTCAGGCACCTATAGTGGCTAAACCGTGAGAAATTTGAAGATGGTGCAAACTAGAGTCTCATCAAATTTTGTTTGTAGATTCAAAAAATATTTTTTTCAAAATTTTTGGAATCAAATTGCACTTCTTTTTCCATCTCCCACAAAAATTGAATTTTTTTAGAAAACAACATTTTTAAAAAGTGACACCACAGTATAACATAACTTTTTTTCCATGAAGGATAAAATTATAATTCTTTTCAAATTTAGATTTTTAACTCTGATATCTAGTGCTTCCACTGTTAGATAGTTTTTTATTGAATATTTTTCCCTTAATCAAGTTTCAAAGTCAAACAATTACAATTTAGACACACATTGTATAACGTAACTTTTTTGTATATGTCAAATTTTTTTAATTTTTGTTGGATCAAGGACTTCAATATCTGTGTACTCATATTTTTCAAATTTTTTTGATAATCTTCTATTTTTCACATGTGAAGAAAAAATAAATTCATTTTCGATGAATAACCTATGTTTAATAAAACTTAAAAAACAAATACATAACAAAACCAAAACATATTAAAATTATATTCATTGGATAGATTGTTCTGAGGAATACCATAATCATTTGAAATAAATTTTAAATGAATTCATTTGATCCCCAAAAATCTAAATCAAAAGTGATTTTTTATCAACACTTTGATAGGTGTAAAGGAGATGCATTTATAGGTATGGTTTAAAACTAGCGAGGTTCTATCCAAGGGGGTTTGATCTAAGGTGATTTGATCAAACCCTCTTCAATTGGAATCCTTAAAATGGAACCATTTAAGGATTAAATCATTATATTTTCTAAAAATATGTGATTTCAGCTAAAATTCGTTCCTCTTAGGAATTGTAAACCACTATTGTGACAGCACCGAGAACCATATAAGATCATTCATTATTAGGATCATTCACATTTGCATTAACATCATTTTACATCCATCACATCATAATTTCATTTGGAAAAATACAAAAACAATAACATATAGACATTTTCATAAAATGACATAGAATTATATCATGTATTGCATCCATATAATATCACCATGATGAAACATCATACAACATACATAACATAGAAATTAAATGCATCCATCATAAATCAACGCACATAACACATAAGATCATCAACATTATCACTGTATATATATCTCAAAAATATGTCAAGTGTACAAGGATATCTGAATGACCGGAATACATCATCAAAATGGTAGTAACATCAACAAATGTCAAAGTATACATCATGATATAACATCAAATGATGGAAACTATTTGGTACTGCCCCCAGAAGCTATTGGCATCACCAGACCTATGCCTCCTCTTGCACCTGAGGGACTTGCACTTGGATCCCTCTGATCCCCTGGCAATGGCTACGTCACACCCATACTCATCATCCAAGACTGGGATCTGCTAGTCTGAGATTGACTAAAGCTCTCTCATCGCTCAAGAGGCACCAACTCATGATACCGATCCCTATAAAATTGAGCCTCCTGAGAAGTGTGATGTATCTCCCTAAAACAATCAACTGATCCAATGGCCATCGCAACCTGCTACAACCTCTCTGTGATGGCCTCCGCCTGCTCAACCCATCATCTTAGGGTGTCTGTCTCCATGGTCAATGTTGCCATTTGTCCCTGCACCTATCCCTGGCTTTGTATCTGTGCCAATTACTGTCAGGCAATATCCCTCTCAGCTGTCAATGTCTGAATTTGACCCTGGGCCAGCAAGAGTTGTGCCTATACCTACGTCAATAGTTGTGTCTATGCCTGTAGTTGACCTTGTAACTATGTCAGTTGCCCTTGAACAGTTTGAATCTATGTATGCAAAGCAGTGATTTGTGACTACTGTTGCTGTGAAGGAAAGCATATATGTACACACTGATGTGCTACTACCACCAAGGATCACCTCCTGGGAGGCACTCTGACATCGAAACCGAGATGTGCACCACCTCCTAAGTCTCCTCCATCACCTTCATCACCCTTGTCATCTCCTCCATCATCATCACCACCCTCTCCCTCCTCATCACCATCGCCTCTGCCTCATCTACATCCAGGTGGCCTATCCTCATCATCCTAAAATGCTGGTATGGGCTCATCAGGCCTCAAAATCCTCAGAAATGGATGCTGACCAAAATACACTGAGTACTCCTCACTCATGTATCCCTCGACTATCTCCAGATGATAATCCCAGAGCACTAGCTATAAATGAAGGTACTTGTCACACACAACATCGTAGGACAATGTAGGTCCCCACTCGGTCACATCTTGTCATCTGTGGGCATACATGGCTAATCCTTGAGGAAACCCCTAGACCCTGCCATATTGTCTGAGCACTCTTCACAATAGAAATCTCTCAATAATATAACATGTCTATCCAACGAGGTATCTGGAAATCATGAAGTAAGGAACCTCTAAGTGATCCTCGACCCACTGCTCACAGTCTACATACAACCGCCAGGTAACTGCATCTAGGTCATCCAACACCCGTCTCCAATACTCCAATTTTCCCAGCTTATGTTGGACAACTGCACCTGCATAACCATAGATATAAGGCCTCCCAAATGACCAAAATCTATCTGTCTCTGGTTGTGTCACTACAATATGCTCCCAAGCCCAGACCTAGAGTAATGTAACTCCTGCTAAAAAATTGGCTCCTCTGAGATATACTACCTGGTGCAAATCATGATATAGGTATGCAAGCATACATGATCCCCAAGAAAAATAGGTCCCAAACTAGATGATCTGCTCTAAAGTACAACCCCAACCGACAACAAATCCCTTTGCCCTCTTGTTGGGACATAAGAAGCCATTGAAAAATCCCACAAGAACAGAAGGCAAAGGGGCATATCTAGCAAACATCTCCTGCCACAATATCCAACATCCGAAAATATTATCATCCTAGAAAACGCAACGTAAAGCACCTATCCCTCCCCACTCTATGTGATCATAAGTCACAATGTCACCAACTACAGGAATCCGCAAAATCCTATACACATCCTCTAGTGTAACTGTCATCTTTCCGGTGGGCAGATGGAAAGTGTTGTGGTTGCTATGCCACCTCTCCGCCAATGTTGTCAACAATCCCTAGTTAATCCTAACCTGGGGCATATCAATCAATGAAGACATACCACATCTCTCATCAATATCTCTATCAACGTGAGATAGTTATGTAATCATCTCCCACGTCCATGGGAATTGCTCCCCAGACTAAAGATTATATAAATCTGTCTCCTATCATTTTGAAAACATCGTAAATCAACATATCAAATCAAATCAACAAATCAATCGATCATCAAAATCAATCAACCTATCAATACTAAAGATATTTTCATCAAATATCGTCAACATTTTGTTTTGACTCTCGCCTATCATGAGATCAAAACATCATCATTAGTGTATCTAGCCTATCATGAGGTCACTAAATCATCTACTCTATCATCAATACCTAAACATTGGTTGAATACGATCAAACATCACAAATTCAAGGAGAAAAATCACAAAATCTTCAATCTGCCCTAAAAGTACCAAAATAGACCTTCAAAGTGCCAAAAGTGGCAGAAGCACCATTCTATGACGCGAAAGTGCCATTTCAAGCTGATGTGCTGAAACATTCCCTCGATGTTTCAAAGAACCAGGCCAATGTGCCATTTCATGGAAGTGCTAAAGAATTTATCCTAAGTGCTAGGGAATCTGGAAAATGCGCCATTTTTTTCGAAGCACCAAAGAATCTCTCTGATGCGTTGAAATAGAGGGCCAAAGCGCCATTTTCTAATTTATACCTATGGACGCCTGCAAAGCGCCATTTCAGACCTTCTATGCGCCAAAATTGAAAGCGCTAGAACATACATTCTAAGCGCTGGAGAATCTCTCTAAAGCACTACAATAGTCGGCAAAAGCACCGAAAAACCTAACTGAAGTGCCACAAAAACATTTCGCAAGCGCCGAAATAATTTTCAAACTTAAAACTCAAATTGAAAAATGTGTTTCAAAATCACAAGAAAGGTCCCAAAATTCTTACCAGAGGTTCGTATCCCACTGGCTGAGAGTGCGAGAGAGGGTGGGAGAGTGTGGGAGAGTGTGGGAGAGTGGGAGAGAGGGTGGGAGATGGGGAGAGAGGGTGGGAGAGGGTGGAAGAGTGGGGGAGTGGGAGAGAGGATGGGAGAGAGTGGGATAGTGTGGGAAAGAGTGGGACAGGGTGGGACAGGGTGCAAGAGAGGGTGGGAGAGCATGGGAGAGTGTGGGAGAGTGGGACAATGGGTGGGAGAGGGTGGGAGAGGGTGGGAGAGGGTGGAAGAGAGTTGGAGAGAGTGGGAGAATGGGAGAGAGGGTGGGACAGAGTGGGGAGGAGTGTGAGAGAGAGTGGGAGAGAGTGGGAGAGGAGAGGGTGGGAGAGGGCTTGAGAGAGTGGGAGAGAGTTGGGAGAGCGGAGAGAGGAGAGAGGGTAGGAGATGGTGGCAGAGAGGAGAGGGAGAGAGTCGAGAGGTGGGAGGAGGCGCAGGAGAGCTCTGGAGAGAGTGGGTGAGCGGGATATAGGGTGAGAGAGGGAGAGGTGGGAGGGTTGAGAAGGTGGGGAGGGAGACGGGTGGGAGAGAGTTGGAGAGAGTGGGAGAATGGGAGAGAGGGTGGGAGAGAGTGGAGGAGAGAGGGTGGGAGATGGTGGCGTAGAGTGGGAGAGGGTGGTAGAGAGTTAGAGGAGCAGGAGAGGGTGGGAGAGAGCTGAGAGAGTGGGAGAGAGGGTGTGAGGGCTTCTGAGAGAGTGGGAGAGAGCTGGAGAGAGTGGGAGAGTGAGAGAGGGGTGGAGATGGTGGGAGGAGGAGAGGAGAGAGTCGAGAGCATGGGAGAGGGGCCAAGAGGGGTGGGAGAGAGCGTGAGTGGGGAGATAGGGTGGGGGTGAGTGAGATGGGAGAGGGAGGATGGGAGTGGGTTGGCGTGGAGAGTGTGGAGAGGGTGGGAGAGAGGGAGAGAGTCAAAGAGTGTTGGAGAGGGTGGGTTGGGAGAGGGGGGAGAGGGAGCAGAGAGTGGGAGAGGATGGGAGTGGGTTGGAGAAGGTGGGAGGGGTGTGGGGGAGAGGGTGGGAGAGTGGGTAGGAGGGTGGGAGAGTCACTCACCATTCACTCTACTCCCCTATCTCTCCCCCTACGCCAACCCTCTCTCCCTCTATCTCTCCACCCCTCTCTCTCTCTCAACCCTCTCCCTAGGTCTCTCTCTCTTAGTCAATCCCTCTTTCTCTCTCCCCTCTACCTTTAATCGTAAACCTTAAAATCTTAACCCTTAAATCCTCTACCCTCTACCCTTGGCCCTTCCCCCTCTATCTCTCTCCCACTCCCTTCCTCTCTCTCTCTCTCTCACTCTCTCACTCACTCTCTATCTCTCGACCCTCTACCCTTAACTGTCTACCCTATAAATCTTAAAACAAACCAACTTTATTATAACGCGAGTGTGTTATGAATAAGTAGAGACATGGTCGTTTAGTAAGAAATAACACGAGAACATTTTTTATTGCACTAAAAATGGTAAAAAAATATATATACCTATGATGTCGGCCCACATTCTGCATATTCTTTTGGTTCTATGCATGCACTGACAAAAAGTAGCTTTTTGGTAATTGAGTGAAGTGTGCATGCATGATTTTTAGATTCCACCACCTTTTTCATGATATTTAGATCACCTTTGCATGAAATATTAGAGTTTTCACATTGAAAGGCATATAATATGAATTCAATTTTGAATTACAGTGATAACTGATATACAATTGAAGTTTGGAGGGGAACAAGCTTTTGAAATTGTCAAATTTTTTAGGAGTTTGAGGAAAGAAGAAGCAAAGGCTATATAATTGGGTAGAACTCTTTGATTTGAAACTTTGGTTTTTTAGGTATGTGAAGTCTTTGTACATTTTCTTTCATTCTATTATGGATTGCTTTCATTTTTGTTGTTTTTCTTATTCCATGTTGATCAAATTGTTTGTTTGTCATGTTACAACCTTAGGTTGTCAATGGACATTTCAAATTACACAATTATATACACTTTCCTATTACATGTTTTAAACCACATCTCTTTGAGGAATTTTGTTAAATTTAACAATTGACTTTCTTTGTGTATGCTTCCAAAGTTTTCATTGAGATATTTTGTCAAATAGTTATACAAACTAGTTGATTGCCTTGTCTATGCTACCAAATTTTCCATACATGTCTCTAAAAAATTGGAATATACTCCTAATGCAGTAGGGGGAGGCCTGTAACATACAAACACACAACTCCAATCTACAAACAAATTTTCAATTTACAATTTCATCAGGACCTCTTCTTTCAACAAATTCACATTGTTTAGGTTGTAACATATCAAAGTCACTCAAATGGGTATAATTCCCCACACAACCTTCTCACTTCTCAGCAGACCCCCAAATCCAAAAATAGTCTTTACTTAGGTATCAAAACAAAATATTTTCTAGGTTTTAGGACCTTGCATGCTCAAATAGGTTTCCAATACAAAAATCCTCAATTTTCTCATAAATATCTAGGGTTTTCTATATTTCACAATTCCAAAGCCTTCCAAGCCTCACCAAAGTATCAAAAAAGTTTTTTAGGGTCTGTAAAAACAAAATAAACCTTCACTAGGCCTTTAGCCTCATTAGATCTCAGAAACACCACTTTGGTTCCTCCTTTTCATGCTAAAAACTCACATTCTCAGCCTAAGATAACATCACCAGCCCTATAGATTCCTTACCACTATTAAAAGAAACATGAAACTTTGAAAACAAAATAGTACAGGCCTTTCCTTCGAATCACAGGTCACCATAGTAGGAGGAAAGGCTCCATTTTTAAATTAAAGTAAAACTCATATAGGTTGTTTGGTCTGTACAGGCTAATCATGAAGTATGGAGTTTTTTCATTCACTGAAACAACCAAAGGAGTCTCAAAATATATTGAATTCCAAGTTAAGACCTGCCACCATAGTGATTTATGAATTTCTAATCATGGGAGGCCTGTATTGGGCTGTACACAAGAAAAATAAACTGAAAACACAGAAAAAAAAAATACTTGAAACTCCACAGTTTAGGCATTGAGTAGAGCACCAAATCCTCAAAATTATTTCATTGAACCCTTTATTTGGGCTTGTATGACGTTTTTATACATTTTCAAATTAGTAGTCCCAAATTCCTTCAACGCCCATAACCACCCTTGAACCGCCAAACCTTTATTAAGCCTAAAAGTACTTGTATTAGCAATGGTTTCCTTAACAATCAATTCATGCAATTTTTTTGTTCAAAATACCTAGGACCATTTAGACACCTTTATTTTACCCATTACAGAGCCTTTCAACATATCCAATAATCACCAATGCTTGTTTTGTACCAAACTGCACAAATTATCAAGTTTTCTACACTTTTAAGGGCCCAAATTAGCCCACTTTTACAAAGGGACCACCTTCAAAACTTGTCCAAATCTCCTAAAACCTTGGGAAAACACTTTTATATCTATCAAAATTTTAAATTATAGCATTAGATTGCAGAGATTCAATCATTTACCACCCAAACCATAAAACCCTCTCCCCAGGCTTAGAAACCATATGTTTTATTGAAAGTAGCACTTGCCAAACACTCCAAAACATAAGAATTATTGAAAAAATCCTCATATACCCTACTCATGCTCAATCTAACATAAAATAATGCTGCCCAACTCAGAAACTCAATTTCAGTCACCAAAAGCTGAATTTTGTTAAGGAAAACTCAACATTTCCTCATTTGGCTTGATGCCCAATCCAAGATCATCCTTCATTCAAGTTTTTCATGGCCCTTTATAATGTTTCCCTCTTAAAAAAAACCACTTCAACTTCAAAAACTAAAATTTGAAAGAGGTGATCATTGGTCTCCCTCTTTAATAGAGTTTTACAACCCTTCACTATTAGTTACTTTGACTTGACTTAGCACTTTTTGCACAGGTAAACTTATTCATCATGCCAAAGAAATGAACTATTAAAAGAAAAAAAATAATAGATGATCAGCTCCAAGCCTTCAAAGATAAAGAGAAAAAATAGATGAGGGAATATTGTGAAAAGCATAACTTGGGAATGATTGACGAAAACAAGCCAGTTGAAGAGGAACCTCAACCATCAAAAAGAGAAAAGAAATTGGCAGCACAAAGGGAATGAATGCGAAAGAGTCATGTTAGGGGAGATACAGATACTGTAGTTGGAGACACGCCCTCTATCACAAGTGAATACAAAGGGAAACCATTAAGCACAAGCAAATATGGAGGGACACCATCTACCACAAGTGAGTATGGTTGGACACCATCCACCACATATGAAGTTGAGAGTACATCATCACTCATATTTGATGAACAAGGTATGCCATCATCCCCACGTGAACCTCAAGGTATGTATTCTATTCCACCCTTAGTTGAAGGTGCACAATCTAGCCCACCTCAATTAAATATTGATGAAATTGCTAATGTTCAGATGTATGTACCTAAGAGAAAACCACCTAGAATTTTGCAAAGAAAGCCAAATTTTTTTATTAATATTGATGAGGATATTTTGTAGCACATGGAAGGTAAGATTCCAAAACACACTTGTAGAAGATATGTTGATAATATTTGGAAAATGTTCTTTGAAAGGCTAAATGAGACTGGAATATGTGAACTATTTGTTCAAATGATGCGGGGTTTAAAGTACAAAAACATCATGAAGACTCTTGGGTTGAGAACATCGAATGCATCAAGTGAAAACACTATTGTGAAGAATCTAATGGATGGTTATGAGAGTATGGGTAAGACCTCATGCTTAAAGGATAGTAATGTCACTCAGCGTGTCATTACATTGACTTTGGTAAGCTATCAAACAAAGAGATCTCATCTCATTAAAAAGACAAGTGAACAAATGGGAATTATCAGAAAAACTTCATCAAAAGTCACTCAAAGGAGGCAAAGAATTGAGGGCACCAATTCAAATGAATTATGGGCATTCTCAGGAAGACTGCCACATAAAGATAAAATAGTTGTTGAAGCATTGAGAACACTAATTGAAGATTATTGGAAGAATAATACAAGTCCATCTCCAAATCAAAGGGATGTCATAAGGAGAATTGGTAGTCAGAACCATGAGCCACATCCAAAGCATTCTTTGGATATGACTCAAACCCAATTTTTTCATAAATTTCAAAATGATTATCCTCAAATTAGTATTTCTCAAATATTTTTTAAAATTCTTAAACCTTTTTATGTCAATATAAATCACACACACTCTACTTGTCATTGTCGACTACATATTCAATTCGCTAACCATTATGATGTTTATCATTCTATATGTTTAGACTTGCATACTAATGGTGTTTTGTAGGATTGTGGCATAGAAGCCCTACCAAAATCTTCAAGAGATTTATTATCAAAAAAATTATCTCAAATAGAGGATGGCCAAATATTCTATAGGACAACATGCTTGGATGGTTCATGCAAGCGTTGTGGTGGCTTGCAACGAATGCTAGTATGTCAACATATGGAAAGCACAGATGAGGTGGGACATAAACTAGTAGATTTTAGGAAGTATAAAACAATGGCATGCATATGCTAAAAAAGATGGGTCTCAAGCAAAAAGGTGTGATTTGGTTATTGAGAAGATTCCAGTGTATCAATTTATGTCCATGTTTCATGAGAATCTAGTGTATGAGTATGCAAGGCATACCCATAGAGCCTGATGGTTGGGCACACAATTCAAGCTATGCAAGGACACCTTTCCAGTTGGTAGCATAGTATTAGTGGTTTAATTTGTAGAGAACTACACTCTATAGCCATAGTGTGAGGTGCAATCACAGTATTACGACTCCACACAGGTTTTGATATTTGTGCACATAGCATTCATTCATGCAGTTGATAGTACAAAGGACCAAAGGAAGGTATTGAGGGAGCATCACTTTTATATTAGTGATGATCACATAGATTCTCCAAATTTCATGTAAGGTTGCTTCTAGATGTTCTATAGTGATTTGGCTCAGCGGGGCAAAGCATATAGTCGACATATAATATGGTTGGATAATTGTGCAACACAGTTCAAGAACACACACATGTTCTACTGGTTATGCATGATGCATCTCACTACAAGTGTTTAGCATATGTTGAAATTTTGTGAGGCCAGGAATGGAAAGGGGGAGCATGATGGTGCAGGAGAATGTGTGAAAAGAGCATTAGCATGAGAAGAGTTAAAGTATAAAGACAGTACAAAGTTGATGGATGAAAGTTCAATTGTCGAGTGGTCTAATGCATCGATGGGTCTAGGTAATGAAGGTATGGCTTTATTTTGTATATTTTTTGGTTGATGGATGATACTAACATTGCACCATATGAGGACTGTTGTACACTAACAGGATCAAGTGAGCTACACTCTTTCCTTAGCTCAAATGCAGGTTCATGGAGTATCGATACATGTAAGATGGTATGCTTTTGTTCTTCATGTACAATGCAAGCCTGGAATGATTGTGAGTCAGGGAAGTGGGTTGAAAAATGGTTGAAAAGTTATCGTATCCCACTTCACACATATCACCCTCCGATGGCACTAGAACTAACATAGATGGAATCATCGGTTGACTTTGACCACGTATCATGTCTAGTTCAACCAGGTAATATATCTACTTGCTTAGTTTTTGAAATTCCATATTGTTATCTTGCTTTGTACTGTATTCATAATGTTGACTAATTTCAAGTGATTTTCTGCACATATCAATGCAAGGCATGTTTATGCTGTTATTGTAGATGAAGAAAATGAAGAGGGAATGAACTATTACTTGTGTCAATGTGTTGAGGCCAAAAATAAATTGGAAGCCCCAGTTATAGATGGAGAAAACATCGAATACCCTACAGGCTCATTTGTTGTTACTAGAATGTGGCTTAGAAGGTACCCACATAAGAGTGTTAAACATTGGTTGTTTGAGGACTTTGACAAGCATTGTAAGATTCTTCATTACTTGAACCTTGTTGTGGCATCCAATGTTCATTTGAGAAAATATGGGGGTATATCTTTGGACAAGACATTGTGGAAGGTCTGTGAGTCTGACCATGAGGCAATACTAGACACAATAAAGAGCAAAGTAGATCTAGATGGTTCATTGGATTAAATTGTAAGTATATGCATAATGGTTTTTATTAATTTATACTTCTTTCCACATTAATTTGTTTGATGCCAATGCTATCATGTCTTATTTTACTTTTCATATCTGTAAGTAACCCGGTAAACATTGAATGGTGTCCCCTTGTAGAAAGTGCAAATTTATGAGCCATCCAAGAGAATCTCAGGCATAAAAGCAACGCAACATCCCTATTTTGATGATCTTGACAAATCTCAATTATGATTTTCAACCATTACAAAAGTGTGGAAAAAGCTTGGCGAGGGAATTTCAAGTTATTCATTTGAATTTAACCTTATCATGAGCACCTATGATGTAGACATTATAGGAGCATCTTGAATTTCAAGATATTCTAGATTCATGAGAGGTGTTGTGTGCAATAGGTATCTTGGAACTTGTAGTGAAGATGTATGAGCAGGAGTGACTAAGTTGAGAGACTTCCATGCCTACTTGTAAGTGCCTTCCATCTATTTTCATTCCATTTCCATTTTGTACATGGGTTATTTCTTTTTATTCTTTTAATTTTCCTATCTATAACTAAACTAGTAAAAACTGATTGGTCTCTCCTTGCAAAAAATGCTGATTTTGGAGCCATCGAAGAGAATCTCAGGAAAAAATAAATGCAACATCCTTATTTTGATGATCTTGACAAACCTCAATTTTTATTTCAAGCCATTATAAAAGAGTGTGTAAAGCTTTGTGAGGGAATTTCAAGTTTCTCATTTGAAGTTAACCTCTAAATGAGAACCTATGATGTAGACATTATAAGAGAATCTCAAATGTATGAGTGACATTGTAAAATATCTATGAGAACATATTACCTAAGGCATTGTAATGAGATTTACTTGTAATGACATTTACTGAAATAATGAAATTTGGTGTAGGGGCACCAAGGTTATTGAGAAAATTTGGTTTGCCAAAATCTTTTAAGTTGGTTTTGTGTTTTTTCAATTGAATAAGGTCATAACACATCCACAATTGATTTATAATGTAATAAGTCATGTTAGTTACAAAAAGAACAGTTAGGCATGATTGGAAAGATGTAGAATCATTTGTAAAGGCTATTTAAAGCCTCTTGAAGGCTATTTAAGTCAATATTTGAATTTGTATCCTTTTGAAGGAAAATATTTGAATATGGTTGTAAATGTACTATTAGTGAGATTGAGATTGTTAAGCTTGAGAGAGTAGGAGTATTTATGTTGATGAAATTTCCTTTAGATGCAAGGATTCAAAGCACATCAACCATGTGGTACAAATGATTAAATCCAGGAGATGATCTATAGCAATGAAAGAGTCTGAAAAGGTAGAGAGAGCTACACTAGTGACTCAGGAGAAACTTTAGTGATGCAGAGTCAAAGTGGAGAAGACTCAAATAAATCAGATTTCAGTAAATCAACAACCTTTGTTATTTCATTTGGCCATCTTGGAACAACTAAAAACAAAAAGGCTTCCAAACTCAACAATTTGGCTTAAAATTTAGAGAATGCCTCTCAAGGACCATCTCATAATCAATATAGCATCTACTCAAACCCCCAACACCATTCCCAAGCCAGACATACAAGGTTTCTTTGCAATTTCTTGGAGATCCTTCAAACTGCCCTACAAAAAGGCTACAAAATTAGCCTTGTTTTACAAACAAATTTCTCTTTAAACTTCTTCTAACCCAAAAATCTCTTGGATAGTCATCAAATAGGTCACAAAACTCCCAATTCCATAGGTTTTAGAAAAGAACTCAACCTCTAAGCCATAATTTCTTAAAACCCTCAATTTCCTAACAAATACCTAGGGTTTTTAGCATCTCACAACTCCAAGGCCTTCCAAACGTCACCAAAGAATCAAAAAAAAAATTAGGGTCTTCACACACATAATAAACCTTCACTTGGCCTTTAGAATCAGTAGATCTCAAAAACATCACTTTGGTTCCTCTATTTCAAGCCAAAATCTCACATTCTCAGCCTAAAACAACATCACTAGCCCTATAAACACCTTACCATTATTAAAAGAGTTAAGGAAGCTTGAAAAAAACACATTGTAAACCTTTCCTCCAAGTCACAATTCACCATAGTAGGAGGAATGGCTCCATCACAAAAATTAAAGTAAGCCCTTGCTGGTCTATATAGGTTGAATAAAGAAAAATGGATTTTCCTTTCACTAAAAAAACTAAAGGTGTATCAAAATACATTGAAATCTAGGTTAAGACCTGCCACCACAATTTTACATGAATTTATATTCATAAGAGGCCTGTACTGGGCCATACACAGAGAAAAGAAACTGAAAAACTCAGAAAAATGTTGAAATTCCACAGTTTTAGGCTTTGTGAAGAGCACCAATCTTCAAAAAAACTATTGATTGAACCCCCATTCAGGCTTGAATGATGTTTTTAATACATTTCAAATTGGAATCATCTCCCTTCAATTCTGATAACTACCTTTGAACCACCAAACCCTTATTAAGCCTACAAATACTAGTATTTAACAATGGTTTTGTTTAATAAGCGTTATCATGAAAATTTATTATTATAAAGGCCTAGGACCACTTAGACACCCTTATAACATGAATTTTAGACTCTTTCTCTACACTCCCACCTACTTTTTACATAATTTTACTTTATGGCAATATCAACAATTATTTAATTCAAGAGTGCTTTTGCACATTTGTCCACCCTAACCTACAAATTCCCAAAGTACATAAAATATTGGTCTATTAGACCTTATTCAAGACAAAAATACCTCAACATACTAACATTTACCAACTTTCCTCCCAATTTACCATCAAACAATCATAAATTGAGGGTTAGGTGTGGGTGATCCTACACCATTCAACTTTTAAAAGCAAAGTCAAGTAGGTTGGTAGACGTCTGGATCAGGCTAGCATTTGGTGGAAGAGGAAGAAAGATGACTAGAACTCTAGAGACCCACCATACTAGATTTTGGTATTGAACCATGAGAGTAGAAGAGAGAGTTGGTATCATGTATCAAAACATTAAGCATGCATTCTTCCAACCAACGTAGAAGGAGATGATTACGTTGCTTCATTTTCATTTGCATAAGCATATCAAGGCATGGGAACCAAGAAGACCAAGGATGTCCAATTTTATGTGGAGGTAATGGATGTGGTCCAAAATTTAGGAGGGGAAAGAAGGTCAATGTATGATCTTGATGAAATTGAGGAAGAACAACAAGAGAGGGACAGGAAAAATAAAATCAATACAGAGTTTCAAGGATCTGTCAAGTGAGTAAGAGAGCTATGGGAGTAGCCTCATCTAAAATATTTTGAACTAGAGTTTGATATGTACCATTTAGAGAGTTTGGTTTTCATGGAGTTCCTTTCAAATCCTTTTCTTTTATTATTCTTATGGTAAACTATTTGGTAGAGTTTGTTGAATTACCTTTCTTAGTAATCGTTATTAGTGAGATTGAGATTGTTAACCTTGAGAGAGTAGGACTTGGGAAAAAGGAATTTGATATGGCTATTTCTTTCAAAGAATTCAAGTGGGATGTACTCTGCATTGATGCCATTCCCCAATCTTCACTTGATGGCATCAAGGAATGGTTGAACTCCATGGTTATAAAGTATTATGAACGCAAAATGAACTTGTACTAGCAACCAATTTTTAAGACTATTACTGATGATCCAAATTTTCTGGATGATGCAAATCTTTGGGACCACAATGTCTCTTCCATGTTGACCCAAAACAAACTTTATTTTTCTTTTGTTTTTGTTCTCTTTGTGTCATTCTTCCAATTCTATGTATTCGGGGAATGATGATAGTTCTAAGCTCCTTACACAACATTGCACTAATGAACATACTGACCCCAAATCCATAGATCCCTTATGTGTTTGGTGTTTTAATTTTGGGGGCAACCCCTTCCTTCTCCTTTTCCTTTTTCCTTCATATGACGTAGCCTTACACAGAAACAAATGACTTGGGATAGGGGCTTTCCAAGTTGGCTCTCATGTCTTTTTTTCTCATTGCATTTTTTATTTTCTACTTTAAAGTATCTACTCATAAAATGGTGTGTACTAATTCCTTTAAAGTGGGGGAATAGATTGGAATTATTCATTTTTAGTTTTCTTTTTTCTTGGTTCTTAGTGCAGCCTTGTTACTCCATACAATATGTTTGTCACTTTTTGGATGACATTGGGTGTGATGTCCTTCATAAGTGTGATCTATCTTAGCATATGGTGCGGGAGCACCTTGCTCACAAATGTCTTCAAAAGGATAAATTTCATGAATTGAATCTTTGAATATAAAATGTATGTAAAATCATTGTAAAAGGTCTTGGGTGGTTATATTTTAATATATTTAAATTCACTAAGGGGTTGGTTGAATCATTCTATTGCAAAAGTTGCAAAACATGTAAAATTGCAAAAGTGCAAAATGTGAACAAAAGTAAGAATATGAAGGGTCAATTGGTTGTAAAGGTTAGTTAATTAGTTGGAAATGAAGGGTCAGTCATTATTTATGTTTTAAGCGTCTATTTAAGCCTTGGAGAGGTGAGCCAAAGGAAGGCAATGTAAATTGGAATCAATTTTGTCAATTTCAATACCCTGTTTTGAAGTTTTAACAGTTTTCTCCGTATTTCCAGGCCTTGTATGGATTATTACAGCTTGGAAACTTTGTGAAATTAGTTTTATGGTGTATTTTATTGAATAAAATTTCCATTGGTTCAATTCCCACTCATTTTCATTGAGTAATAAGAAAGTTATGATGATTTTTGTGTAGGCAGGCAGTTCAGAAAACATGTTAGTACAAACAAGTACGAAATGGTACAGACTTAAAACATGGATATATGGAAAGATCTTGATGTGGTCGAAAAACTTTCTTTTTACCAGTAATTTTTTATAATGCCATTTAAGGGGTCAAACAAGTCATTTCCCATAAACTGTTCTGAACATAGGGTTTTTGGGGTTGCATACAAAAAAATGTGATTTCTTCTAATTTGTATGGTGGAAACTTCTAAAAATTTGTGGAAAGATTCATTTTGAGGTCTTCTTACTATATCCAATGTTTTAGAGAATTTGAATAAGGTTTTCTATGTTTTTGGTGATGCCTTAGGCTGCCCTAGTTGTTAAAATTGCATGTTTTGGATGAATTTGAGAGGTTCAAGGATGGAAAAGTATGAAATCTTTTGGGGAAGAAATTTTTGATGATTGTTTGAGTTTGTGCAAACATATTCCAGTATGATTGAAGGTGTGACAAGTTGGTATGATGTTTACAAAACATACTTTCTGCAAACCCTCATTGAATGGAGCTTTGTTCAAGCCTTGAGTATGGGTTTTTGTATTTGTTGCTTTAATAGATGATTTTTCTTGAGAAAGATGATTGAGTTGATAGTTTTATGAGTTGATTCAATGCTGCCTCTAGTTATTTTTGGTTTTGGAGTTGATTTGAGGGTACATGCTTTGTTATATTGGCCTCTTTGGAGCCTTATTTCTCAAGAATGAGTAGTTGAAATTGCCTCAAAGAAAGAGTATTTTATTTCATCAACTAGGTTGGATGTTGTGAACCTTTGTCTCTACATCAAATTAGTATCAGAGCTAGATGATCTGAGTTGTTGAGTTATTGTTATTGTGTTTGGTTGCAGGTGCTTGGTCCATCTAACTGCAAAGAGGAAAGTTTTTGAGTTATGTGTTGGCAGATGAGGAAAGGTCTGTGGTCACCATCCTCCAATGGAGATTAAGCTGGGTAGAAGGTGCAGAGGAAAAGAGAGAGAGGCATCTTCCAGGATCTGCTATTGGGTAGGTGGATGGTTTGTTGAGTTCATGTTTGAGTTTGTGTTTGCAGGTTAAAGAGAGATGGATAGTTTTCTGAATAAGTACTTGAGTTTGCAGCCTGAAGAGTACTCCACTGATAGGATTAGATGAGAAGTTGAACAAAGGATTGGTTATAGAAGAAAAATAACATGGTAGATTAATTTTGTTTTGTAGGTACAAGCATGTTTCCAAGAGACTTGGAAAGTTTTGCTGGTTGGTTGTATGGCGCAGAAGCACCTTGCTCACAAATGCCTACAAAAGGCTAAATTTCAAAAATTGAATCTTTGAATGTAAAATGTATGTAAAATCATTTTAAAAGGTCTTGGGTGGTTATATTTTAATATATTTAAAGTCACTAAGGGTTTGGTTGAGTCATTTTGTTGCAAAAGTTGCAAAACATGTAAAATTGCAAAAGTGCAAAATGTGAACAAAAGCAAGATTATGAAGGATTAATTGGTTGTAAAGAGTAGTTAATTAGTTGAAAATGAAGGGTCAGTCATAATTTATGTTTTAAGCATCTATTTAAGCCTTGGAGAGGCAATCCAAAGGAAGGCAATGTAAATTGGAATCAATTTTGTCAATTTCAATACCCTGTTTTGAAGTTTTAACAGTTTTCTCCCTACTTCCAGGCCTTGTACGACTTAGTACGGCCTGGAAACTTTGTGAAATTAGTTTTATGGTGTAGGATATTGAATAAAATTTCCATTGGTTCAAGTCTAACTCATTTTCATTGAGTAATAAGAAATTTATGATGATTTTTGTGTAGGCAGGCAATTCAGAAAACGTTTTTCAGAAATTGCAGTGAGAAAACATGTTAGTACGAACAAGTACGGAATGGTACAGACTTAAAACTTGGATATATGGAAATATATTGATGTGGTGGAAAAAATTTATTTTTACCAGTAATTTTTATAGTGCCATTTAAGGGTTCAAACAAGTCATTTCCTAAAAACTGTTCTGAACATAGGGTTTTTGGGGTTGCATACAAAAAAATGTGATTTCTTCTAATTTGTAAGGTGGAAACTTCTAAAAATTTGTGGAAAGATTAATTTTGAGGTATTATTACTATATCCAAGGTTTCGGATAATATGAATAATTTTTTCTATGTTTTTGGTGATGCCCTAGGCTGCCCTAGTTGTTAAAATTGCATGTTTTGGGTGAATTTGAGAGGTTCAAGGATGGAAAAGTGTGAAATTTTTTGGGGAAGAAATTTTTTATGATTGTTTGAGTTTTTGCACACATATTCCAATATGATTTAATGTGTGAAAATTTTGTATGATGTTTACAAAACATACTTTCTACAAACCCTCATTGAATGGAGCTTTGTTCAAGCCTTGAGTATGGGTTTTTGTATTTGCTGCTTTAATAGATGATTTTTCTTGAGAAAGATGATTGAGTTGATAGTTTTATGAGTTGATTCAATGCTTTCTCTAGTTATTTGTGGTTTTGGAGTTGATTTGAGGGTACATTCTTTGTTATATTGGCCTCTTTGGAGCCTTATTTCTCAAGAATGAGTAGTTGAAATTGCCTCAAAGAAAGAGTATTTTATTTCATCAACTAGGCTGGATGTTGTGAACCTTTTTCTCTACATCAGCATATTGCATTCCTCTTGGTGGCCTGATACGACACACAACATCCCCTAAGTTTTAAATATTCTATTATTTTGTTGGTCCTCTCTTGGAGACATTAGACACAATTTTCCCTAAGTTATAGACCTCACATGATCTTAACAAGACTCATTTGAACATTCTTTTGCATGCTTCATTTTTTAATTTACATGGCCACCTTGCATAACATAGCTTGCATGCCTATGGTGCCATTGCATTTTTTCATGAGTTATAAGCATACAAATCTTTTCTTGTCTCATGAAGCACAAAATGACACTATCTTTATGGCACCTTATTAAAGTTATCAAGAGGTATAACTTTCACATGGTTGAGCAGGAAGCCCATTCTAAGGCATGACTTTCCCCATAGCTACCTTGTGAGATTTCTCGACCTGTGGACAACCAAAAGTTCCATGGTCCTAGAGTGATTATACTTAGGCTTTCTCACCTGGTGAACAACCATGAGTTATATCACATGAGAGTGAGTACACATTTTTTATTTCAAACAAATAGCCTATATTTGATCCACAATAGGCTTGAAATATGATTGAATTTTTCTTCTCATCATCATGTGTGTTCCTTTACATTCATGCTTTATTTTCCATGGGATCGCAGTCCTAGGGGCTTGATCATCCTTCTTGATTATTGATATCTCATCTTATCAAGCATTAGTGGATTTGGACCCCTCTTGGTTGCATGATTGGCTACTTTAGTGCGAGTTTGAAGTAGGTTCATCCTCTCACTAAAGTGGGGGCTAACTGTGGACATGCAAAAAGTAACCCTTCTACTTCTTCTCATGATTAGGCCCTCCTAGTGGATTTTGGCTTGATGTTTCCTAGATTTAATGTTGTAATGTGGTCAACATGTTCACATTAGGTCTTGGATCCTTGTGAATCATCAAGACTTCTAGGATGTCTTGTAAAGATGTTGTAAATTTTTGTAACCCATTTTCACACTTTTCTAGGACCCTTTCATCATAATTCAAATAAATAACTCCTTTTTATCACTTACCAATTCTTATTTCAAAGTGTTGTAAAGTGTTGTAACCCGCTTTCATGCTTTTCTAGAATTTTCATCACTAATTCAACCCTTTCTCATGTTTAAATGACCCCTTAATGCACTTTATGGCCATTTTTAAGTGTTTTTTTTAGGATATTCTTGTTAGACAACATTTGATTCCCTTTAATTCCCAGCACAAAATTAATTTAATTAAATGGGACTAAGGTTCCAATAGGGGCGACTTAGTCCTTTTTGTCATAAAATCAAAATTATTTCAATTTTTTGTTGGGATTTCATTCTCTAACCCTTGAGGTCAGCTTGTGATGTGTTATTTTTAGGAAATTTAGTAAGAACAAGTATAAATAAGGGTTTTTCCTCTCATTTTAACCCCCATTCACTCAATCAATCTAAGTATAATCAAGTCATCCATTGGAGCACTTCATTGCATATCTTCATATTTCTACATAAAGGGTTTGGTGAGTTTATGGAATTGCATGTTATCTGTTTATCATTCTCTTTCCATTTCATTTCATTTCATAAGGTTTGATTACCAAAGTGGGGTTTGACCAAGGAAAACCCCTATACTCTAACCCTTAACCATTTTTCCCTCTTTGCATGTGCATTTGTAGAATTTGTGGGAAAAAATTTCAAATAAATAGGTGTTGAAAAGTGGTCAAGAAGTCATCAAATTCATTCAAGTCAACAAAGACCTAATTCAAGATTGGAGACTCTTTTTATCCCTTTTTCTAAAGAATCAAGATCAAAAACCTATTAGAAAAGCAAGTTCAGACCCGAAGCTACAAGATCATGTCCTAAAATTTCTGAAATATATAGGTCAACTAAGTCACCACTAGTGGTGAATTAGTCCCACTACTAGGCATGAAAAGTGGTTTTTGCAGTTTTTTATACCCATTTGCTAGATTCCTGTTCCGACAAGTTTTCCCTGAAACTGGGACTAAGTCACCCAGCTTGGCATAAGTGTCCCAGTCAATTTTCAATAATTGTATAAGATTAAAAAATCTCTCCACATAAGATTCTACATTCCAAGTGCATCTCTTTAGTTTTGTTCAATTATTTCATCATTTAAATGCTTTTTTAGGTGTTTCTGCATATCACTGTGTGTTTTGCAACACTTTGCATTTCGTAGATTTAGCATCATTAAATCATTTTATTTTCAAATCAGTGCATTATTACATCATAATTATACATATCACATCTCATTTACATTAATATTGAGTGTAGAAATTTGCATTTTGGACCCCATTGTTTCTCCTTTTAGGTGAAAAACCCTAGAAGGAGCTTAAAGCATTTGGGTAATCCAAAATTATTTTTTACAAAAAGGAGGATAATGCAAATATATCTCCCTAAAAAAGACATGGCGGACTAGTTTCTTCAAAGGAATCCTAAGCCCAAAAGCTTGAAGACTACATACAAATTGGTAGAGGATGACAATACTAGAAATGTTTGTGTAGAAGTCACTTGTCCTATTGCATAAAAAAGAAATCAATAAAGTAACTACAAGTGACTTCGATGTCGCTAGACTAAACTTAGGACCATATATAAGAGATAGAGATGCACACAACTTATTGATAACATCAACCATATTCATTGAATTAAATAAAAAGGATAAGAAAAGTAAAGATGAATTAAAAGGCCAAGTTAGGGTCCTAACTAAATGCCTAAAGTCAGTTTTTGACTTTACCCCTAATCCAATCACTCAAGGTGAAGCATATTTCAATCCAACATTAGTAATGGGAAAAGAGGTAGTAAGTAAGATGTAGAATTACAAAGTGTTTTGAAAAGCTATAGGTGAATGGGTTAACAACATAAAGAATAAAGGAAATCAATTCACTTTAGAAATGCTAGGAATTCACTAGAAGGCATATGCTTTGAAAGTGGAGATAGAAAAAGATATTTCTTCAACCAAAAATGAAGTAGTATAGATCAAATACTTGAATGAGATCAAGGGGATGTTGAATATGGGACCAAATAAATTGGCTAGTGAGAAGATCATTCCAAGTGTTGTTGAGGTCATTGTGTAATTTGGAAGAAGAGTGTTGAAGGGAAATTGCAAGTAGTAAAGAAGAGATTTGTACCATAGAAAAAAGGAAACTTGCTTGATTTGGGAATAGTTGATGATAAATTTGACTTAAGGAGGCCTTGATTTGGTGTTGTGAGGTGTTTTTCACATCCACACTAGGTTTTGGACCCTTTCAAATGCATTTAACGATGTCTTGTAAAAGTGTTGCAAAGTGTTTTAAAGGACTTTCACACTTTTATAGACTTAATAAACCCATTATCCCTTAATTAAACATTATAAACTTTATTTGAATGCATCTTCACATCAATATAGAAGTATTGATCATTAAACTTAGCCTTAGTCTAGTGTTGTAATGTTCCCTACATATTCACATTGGATGTTGTGCCTTCCTAGGCTATGTGGACCTCATTTTAATGTTATAAAGTGTATTTAATCACACTTTCATATTGAATTATGTGTCCTAAGCCCTAATTGACCTTCAGATCATCATTAAGGCCCCTATTACCCCATATTGTGCATCCCAAGGCTTAAATTTGATGAAATAACTAACATAGTCATCATATAAACCTAATTTCCTCATTCCCCAACAACCTAGCTGGAAAATGGAACCCTCTAGGACTAATTCAGCATCTGTGGAAAATGAGTCCCAGCTAGGTGGGACTAATTCACCCAAAGTGGCAAATGAGTCCCATTAGGGCCATTTTTTACTTTTGAGCGAGAAATTTTGGAATTTAAGTTTTATTTTTCTTCATGTCGACCTTGGGGATCCAATTTATAGGAAAGTTAGGAGAATTTCCTATAAAATAAAGTCTCTAAACACTAATTCAAAATATCTTAATTCATTCACACATCTCTTATCAGTCATTCATCATCTATCTTCTCTATCAAGTCAAGAAAGTTAGGGTTTTATCATTGCAAGTCGTTAAGATAGCATTTTACATAAATTAAAGGGCATATTCTTCATGTTTTGCTACATAAATTCAAGATAAAACATCATGGAAAGGTATTAACTTCATTTTTTCATGCTTCATTACATTCTTTTAGCACTTTGGTTTAATTACCTTAAAGGGGTTTGACCAAGGCAAACCCCCAATGCCCTAACATCCAACATTTATCTTTCTCCTCTTGTGTGTTTGATGATTTAGGCATCTTGGAAGCTTGGAAATAATTTAAGATAAATTTTCAAATTTTTTCAAGTCATCTCTGTATTGGATAAAGAAAAATATCAACAAAAAGTCACTTTCAGACCTGAATTTGACAGTTTCAGAGCGAGACACCTGAAGAAGCAGAAAGTGCAGATCGAAGGCTCCTATTTCCACCTTTGAATCTTCAAAAATTCAAAAGTGGAATCATTAACCCTGGGTGCTGAAAGAGTCCTACTACCAAGCCCAATTTTGGTTTTCTGCATTTTTGGATACCCATTTGTCTGAAACGAGCTTCAAAACAATTTCACAGAACTGGGACTTATTTTCCCAAAATGGAAAATGAGTCAAACCGGGCCTAAAAATTAGGATCATTAGCATTTCAAAAGTCATTTCAAGTCTCCAACAATTTTACAGGTGCACTTCTTCAATTTCATTCATTTATGTTGTAGTTTACCTTCATTTCTAGGTGTTTTTGCATTACACAATGTGTTTTAAAACAATATGCATTTCAATAGTTTTGCATAAATAATCGATAAATTTTATCATTTTTTTGTATCTATATCATTTCATTTAGGAATATTTCCATAATACTTTCATTAGTTTGAGTGATCCACCTAGATTTTGGTGTGGAATCTATCTCTTTCCTTTAGGTGAAAGACCTTAATTGAGCAAAAGAGACATAAAATTTCACATCCTTGAAATATATGGTTCATTTTGGTGAACCCACTTTTAAAATACTTTCTTTTCTGATTTGGATTCCATTATCATCCTAGAAATATCTTTCATACATTAGATTTTGTATTGTTTTGCATTCTAGGATTTCAAAATCCTACATTAGTGAAAAGCTCATTTATCTTGCATTGTTACATATAATTTCCTTAAAAATTTCTAAAATTTTGCATCTACATCTTAGGTATGCATCATAAAACATCAAACACATAATTTTTTTTCAAATTTTCTAAACATTTTGCAAAAAACCCTTACTAGGACTCATTTTCCATCTTGGGCGAATTAGTCCCTGTCCATATTTTTCCCTATCTATTATAGCATCAGAAACCTCATTTATGTGCTTCCTAAGCCTCCTAGTATCATATATTATAAGTCTGGAAAGTTTTAGGAACATATTTTTTATGCATCTAGCTTAAAAATATCATTTTAGACTACTCATTCTTCAAGTCACTTCAATTCCAAACATCCTTAGATCTGCAAATGTTCACATTTTTTAAATTTTGCATCACATGGCTAAAAGTACATTACACTTTTTCTTACACTATTTTTCTATTCATAAAACTTTGCATAATTTTGATAAAAGTGTTTTTCATTCTTGCATATACATTGTTTACATTCTTAAGGTGTTGAATACATTTGATAAAAGTGATTTGTATCTTTTCATATACATTGTTCATATTGCTGAAACATTGCATGAAATGGTTACATGTGATTTTCATTTTTATTCAAACAATGCTAGTACCTTACATATTTCAACATGTTAAGAAACTTTCCTATCCCCTCCCTATGAGAGTGTTTTAGTGCAAGAGAATACAACTTTGGACATTCCTAATGATCATATTTGTTCTTCTCCTAATATCTCTCCTCTTGGTGAAGAAGATATTTTGGTAGAAGAATCAATTCATGAGAGTTTTGAGAATCCTAGTTGTTTCTTTCCTTTTACCTCTCTTTGTGGACAAGAAATTCACAACCAACCTAACAAAACCATAGGTAATCATGAAAATAACTTTTGTTCTTCTCCTAGTATCTCTCCTAGTTGTGAAGAAGATACTTTGTTGTTAGAAAACATAATCAATGATGGTCATGAGTATCTTAGTTGCCCCCCTTCACCTAACAAATCCCTTCTTGGGCCAAAAAAATTAACAATTGATCATTCCCCTATTTGTGATGAAGTCCTTTTAGAAGAACCAACCTCAGAATGTCATGAAAATTTTATTTGTAGTTCTCCTAAAAGCTCTCCTTCTAGGGAGGATATCATGATACAAGACAAGCATAACATTGACAATAACAATATTATGCCCTTACATGACAGTGAAAATCCCATATTAGACTCTCATTTTCCAAGGGATGTTAATATTATTCAACCTCAACTCATCCCTTACCCACCATCACATAAACCTCCACCCCCACCTAAAGTTGAGTTTACTCTTTACCCTCCTAAGAATTATGTTTCACAGCAACTGAGTCATAATACTATTTCTCATACATACAACACTAGAAATAATCCACATTCACCACAATAGACCCTCTCAACACCCTTACCTCTGCCAAATCTCATTTTGGCTAGAGATCTTCACTTTAAGGAGTACAATCTTGTTGAACAACTAAAGAATACTCCTGCTAAGATATCCTTATGCGATCTTATTCAAGCATCCCCTCACTAGCACAACATGATCCAAGTATCCTTGCAACAAGTTCATGTCCCTTCTAATGTGCAATGAACTGATATAGCAGCCATGATCCAAGGAATAAATGTTGACGTTATTTTCCACCAAAGTGCACTTCCCCCTTTGGAAGTGAAAAACCAAAATGAACCTTTCATGATCATTGCTCAATACAATTGGATAGGGATAAACTGAACCCTTATTGACAATGGTTCATCCCTTAATGTGTGTAGCATAAACCTTTTGGATAGGATTTGTGTGGATAAGTAAAAAATTCAACTGAAATCTTTATCTATTAAGTGATTTTACAATGTTGAAAAGACACTAGTTGGTGTAATCAATTTGCCCATTATAGTTGCAAAAGTCACATTGAACACACCGATCCAAGTTATGCCTCATTAACTTTCATATAACCTTCTTCTAGGTAGGCCATGGATTCATGCAATGAATGGTGTGCCTTCCAATTCATCAAAAAATGAAATACATATACAACAAAAAAATGTACATACTCGATCCTGATCATGATCCTTATAGTGTCTTGCAACTTGAGAAAAACAAACACAACCCCTTGAACACATTAACACCAACCACACAAGTGGAACTCATTCAACAAAAAGACAAACAACAACATATTGAACAAGTGACAATGCTATTAGAAGATGATTGGGGTTCCTTGGATTTCAAACATGACTTCATGGGAAAGTACAAAATCATCCATAAAGATTCAAATAAGGGCAAAGAAACAACAAGAATTTCAACACAAAATTCGAATGACCTTTAGAAAGCATCCACCTCAACCACTTTAGCAAACAAAGCAAATTACACAACTTTTGATGAAATTAATCATGAACAACCACCAACTTCAAAAGCAATGAAGAAGCTTAATGTAAAAGGTTATGAACTCATGAAACAACTTGGATATAATGGAAAAGGATGTGGTACTCGAGAACAAGGTATCTACAACCCTATAAAGCCTAACACAATTTAACAAATGACTCATGGTCTTGGTTATTGTCTTTTGATCGAGTTAAACAAGCCATCCCTTAACATCTATACTATCACAAAACATCATTATAAAACAAACTTAACAATAGTACATCCTGAGTTGATCGAAACTACTAGTCTTAGTCTTTCTCCAAAACCAAAACACACAAATAACTCTTCACTTAACATCAATTCCATCTTGCATAGCACTAAATATTTGCATTCGATATATTTTCCCTCCTCCTGTAAGAGTGAGTACAAGATCTTGCAATCTAAAGAACCTTGCATGGGTATGACATCCTATACTAAGCAAGCCATCTCTTTGCCACCAACAATAGAAACTACTTCTCCCCTTGATCAAGAGGGTATCTTGTCGAGACTCCTCCAAGATCACTTGATCACCCTCCCTCCCAGATCTTGAAAAAAATGCTCTTACAAGACTTCATTTTTCACCTATCATAGAGTTCATGGTCATTCCACTAATGAATGTAAGGCTTTGAGTCATCAAATGCAACATCTTAAGGAATTTGGTGTTCTTCCTTATGTGGGGGCACCTCATTCCTCTAATTGATACTGATTTTTACTCTAGCATGCATTTCATTAATCATTTCAGCTCACCATTATTTTGCACTTAGTGGGGGCAAGGGGTTAAGTAGCCTTGTCCTCATATGTCACCTGTCATTGTCTTTTTTAGCTAGTCGTTAACCTTTCATGAACATATAATAGCAAGCTTGGGATATGGATGACATGCCTTAAGTTAGCTCGCATGTGACATACTACATTTTTCATGACGTAGCTTCTCGAAAACATATGACTTGGCATAGGGTTTTCTGAGTAAGCTCTCATGTCCTCTTCTAGTTTAAATCAATTTCTCACAGTACCAATGTTTTTAACCACTTTAAAGGGGGGCATACATCACCACTCACATTTCATTATGCAATTTCTTTCTTCTTGTAATGTGTCCTCTTATTGGTAGTTCATTGGGATTGATTCCATCCAAGAGTGTAATACTTCTTTTGACACATCCTCTCTTGGAAAAATTAAGCACGATGTTCCCTAAGATGAGACCTTGCATGAATTAAGAAAAATCCCTTTGAATAGTCCTTGCACTATTTTGCATTAATAATTTCTATGAGTATCAAGCATATGAAGTTTTGCTTGCTTCATAGAGCTCAAAAATAATTTTCCTATGTGGCACCTTATTAAAGTTATTAGGAGGTATAACTTTGGTATGGTTGACTATGAAGCCCATTCCGAGGCACGAATTTCCCCATAGCCACCTATGTGTTTGTGAGTACATACCAACCAAGCGTATGTTTCTCACCTTTTGGGCCTTCTCACCCAATAGATAGCCATGAGTTCCATCACCCCATAGTGAGCATGCATTTTCTTTTCAGAGAAACAACCTAGATCTGATCCACAACTAGCTGGACAAACAGTTGAAGCTTGATCCACCTTTTTATTTTCACTCTTCTAGTTCTTTCCATTGCATGATCATGTATATTGTTTCACTGCATGTATTTCACCTTATATATGTCCTTTTATGCTTATGTTGGTTTTACTCAGGATCTTGGATCATGGGGGCTTGCACAAGCTTCTTTGATATTTTTTATCCTTTGTCATCTGTATTGGTACGATCGAACATCTCTTGAATGTCTACTTTAGTGTGAGTTTGAAGCATGTTCATCCTCCAACTAAAGTCAGGGCTAAATGTACCATAGAAAAAAGGAAACTTGCTTGATTTGGGAATAGTTGATGATAAATTGGACTTAAGGAGGCCTTGATTTAGTGTTGTGAGGTGTTTTTCACATCCACACTAGGTCTTGGACCATTTCAAATGCATTTAACAATGTCTTGTAAAAGTGTTGCAAATTTTTGTAAAGAACTTTCATGCTTTTCTAGACTTAATAAACCCATTCTCCCTTAATTCAACATTATAAAATTAATTTGAATGCATCTTCACATAAATCTAGAAGGCTTGAGAATTAAACTTAACCTTAGTCTAGTGTTGTAATGTGTCCTACACATTCACATTGGATGTTGTGCCTTCCTAGGTTGTGTGGATCTCATTTTAATGTTGTAAAGTGTATTTAATCACACTTTCACATTGAATTTTGTGTCCCAAGCCCTAATTGGCCTTCACATAATCATTACTAGGTCCCTATTACCCCATATTATGCATCCTAAGGCTTAAATTTGATGAAATAACCAACATAGTCATCATATAAACATGATTTTCTCATTCCGCAATAACCCAACTGGAAAATGGGCCCCTTTGAGACTAATTCACCATCTATGGTGAATGTGTCCCTAAGCTAGGACTCATTCTCCCAGGGTGGTGAATGAGTCCCATTTGGGCCATTTTTGACTTTTGAGTGGGAAATTTTGGAATTTAAGTTTTATTTTCTTCATGTCAGCCTTGGGGATCCAATTTACAGGAAAATTAGGAGAATTGGCTATAAAATCAAGTCTATAAACCCTATTTCAAAATATCTTAACTCATTCACGCATCTCTTATCATTCATTCATCATCTATCTTCTCTATCAAGTCAAGCAAGTTAGGGTTTTATCATTGCAAGTCATTTAGCTAGCATTTTTCACACATTCAAGGGTAGATTCTTAATATTCTGTTGCAGAAATTAAATATCACACATCATGGAAAGGTATTAACTTCATTTTTTTATGCTTCATTACATTCTTTCATCATTTTGGTTTAATTACCTAAAATGGGTTTGACCAAGGCAAACCCCCATGCCCTAACACCCAACATTTCTCTTTATCCTCTTGTGTGTTTGTAGATTTAGGCACCTTGGAAGCTTGGAAATTGTTAAAGATCAAGTTGAAAAAAATTTCAAGTCATTTTTTCATTGGATAAGGTAAAATATCAACAAAAAATCACTTTTAGACCTGAATTTATAGTTTAAGAGCCATACACCTGAAGAAGCAAAAAGTGTAGATCGAAGGCTCATGTTTCCACCTTTGAATCTTCATAAATTCAAAAGTGGAATCATTCACCATGGGTGGTGAATGAGTCTCAATGCCAGGCTTGATTTTGGTTTTTTTCATTTTTGGATACCCATTTCTCCAAAACGGGCTCCAAAATAGTTTCACAGAACTGGGACTGATTCACCCAAAATGGTGAATGAGTCCCACTAGCCCTAAAAATTAGGATCAATAGCATTTCAAAATTCATTTCAATTCTCCAGCAAGTTTATAGGTGCACTTATTTAGTTTCATGATTTTTTTTTTGTAGTTTACCTTCATTTCTAGGTGTTTTTGCATTACACAATGTGTTTTCAAACAACATGAATTTCAATGGTTTTGCATAAATAATCAATCAATTTTATCAATTTGTTGTAACTATATCATTTCATTTAGGCATATTTCCATTATTCTTGCATTATTTTGAGTGAACCACCTAGATTTTTGTGTGAAATCTATCTCTTTCCTTTAGGTGAAAGACCTTAATTGAGCAAAAGAGACATAGCATTTCACACCCTTAAAATCTATGGTTCAAGTTTGTAGGAATTTACCAAAGTTTTAACAAAAAGAAATACAATCATGGAAGTTAACAAGAGCCTCTCTACACTAGATTTATAGCCTATATGGGAAGGAAGTGGTAGTGATGATGACATTGAAGTCTTGAAGAACTTAAAAAAGGATATTGATGAGATCACTAACTCACAAACTTTCAGTGTTGAAAGATTGAGAAGATTTAATAGAAAGGAATTTTTTTTTTTTTAGATAGTTAGATTGGTAGGTACATATGAAAAAAGGATTGAAGCAAGATGTGACAATCAAATGGCCTAGAATTTATGAGTAGGGAATATTACCTGTATTCCTCAATATAATGAGATGCCACATGTTATCAAAGCTTTACAAGCTTTATAAAAGAAGCTTGCCACATCAAAAAATCAGTTAACTATAGAACCAATCAACAAAGAACCACTGTTGTGACTCTTCCTTTGGTTTCCTAATTTACATAGTTATTTGAAAATAATTTATTTATTTTTGGGTAGTTACTTTGAAAAAGAATCAGTTACTTATGTGCTTATATATATTTGTAAACAGAACACAAGATACTCTCTCCAAATAGTTTTGGAAACTTGATATTTACAATTTCAATATCTAGTATGTTGCAATTGAAACCTCTATTCGTCTGTGTGTGATTGGTTTATAGAAATAATTTGAGAATCTTAAATCTATGCATTTAAGATTTCTTTTGTGGTTATGATTATTCTTGTGTGAATGCGTGGCTATTTATCTTTGTAATTGGTTTCATTTTTAGATTATATTGGGTTGGAAACATGATATTCTTTGTTCTAGTATTTTTTAATATCTCATTCTCGTTACATCTAATATCAAATTTTTTTTGGTATTCTAGGTTTATTTTCCTTTACTTCTTCAAGTCAAAAGAATACACATGGTTAATTCTTTAGTTTTCTTTTGAATTAATTAAAAACAAGAGAGAGAGTTGTACCTCTAAAATTTAGAGGGCGATTGTCTCTTTTATAGATCAATTATCTAGAGTTGTTGGTAATAATTGCACCTTTTGGGCCGAGAGTCAGGATTTAAGAAGTAAAATCTCAAAGTGCCCAATCTATTAGCCAATAGCTTGATCTAGTTCCTTTACCACATGGAAAGAATTTTATTTCATGTAAATGGTTGTATAAAACTAAGTTCAATTTAAATAATGAGGTTAACAAATTTTAAGCTAGAATAGTTCCTAGAGGCTTCTCCCAAGTGGAAGGCCTAGATTATAATGAAACATTTGCTCCAATTTGTTGGTGGTTATTCATGTACACCCTTTGAACTCTCTAAAGAGTATCCAAATCCTATAATCAAGAATTCTCAAGAGGAATGACCAACTTAATGAGTGAAAGCATTAAAGGTTTTCACTCCTTCACTTCAGGTTCTGTGGGACCTAGGAGGGTGTTCCTAATTATGTTTCAATTGATTATCTCAATGAATATCATAGTAAACCACTGATTAGTTCCTATGAGGGTTAAATGACATAATTCACTCAAAGGTTGGCTAATCTTTAAGAAAATAACTATTAATTCACAAGGAACAAGAAAATACTTTAAATACATATCTCATGGTTAACAAAATTTAAGTGATTTATGTTCTAATCTTGAATCCATGACCTAGTATACAATTATTATCCTTCAAATTTCAAATACCCTTAGGAAATAGATCAATGTCTCATCTATTGGGGAATGGAGTCATATATCTAACAATCTGTAATATAGAAATTCTTTATTTTTGACAATTTTGGACTATTTTCATAAAGCATTACATTATGAAAACTCACTTTACCTAAAGCATTAATTCTTACCAAATCCTTTATAAATCCTCACGAATTTATGACCTCATTAAAGAGTTTAATCAATTCTTTTGAACCAAAGCAGAAATAAGGGCATACATTCAAACATAGTATTTGAAGATGAACATAATATTCTTGATATTTCATTCAAAATTTCAAAAATAATTTACAAAAGGAGAGCATATGTCTTATGCATTAGATTTTCTTTTATATCATTAATTTCTATAAGACTATTTAAGATTTACAGGTGCATAACTCAAAACCAAGACAATTTGACTATTCTATTTACTAGTATTCTTCTTCGTTTCTACTCATTATATACTAGACTCAAAGATTCAGAAAACAAGAACCCTTGAAAATGAGCCATAATATCCGTTTTATAATGCAAGGGAGCAAACAAGCTTCTGACTCAAAATTGCAAATTACATTTCAAAAAATTCTTCATTCAACACAAATTTGGGTTGAATTTCAAAATTCCCCACAAGTTGAAAATGGGGAAACAATTTAATTTGTAACCACCATCAAAAGGGAAATGTAAAGTGCCACCAAAATTCTGTTCAATTTCCAGTTTAGCCACATATTCAAAGTCCACGTCGCCAAAATTGCACAATCAACATGAAAACCCCCAAAAAGATAGTACCACCCACAAAGAATGAGAACAACCACCACAATAATGTATCAATCACCATAAAAATTGTAGAATCCATAGAAAAATTATTTTAACTAGAGGCTCAACCAGCACCAACACCTAGCCCTCGATACACATGCCTACTCTGCATCGTTGCAAGAGAAGGAGAAGATACTTATACTCCCTCCTCTTCCTTGTCTTTTCCAAGAATAGAACCATTGCATCCACTTGGAGTCTTCATAGCCAGTGGTGGAATAGAAAATATTTCCACTCCATGGACCTTAGTTTGGTTGAGTGAAATGAGACATTGCATATAACTAGAGTCAGTCTTTGTAGCATTTTCCAAAGGGTTGTCTATAATTTAGCAATTGGTGAATTCTATTGCCCATACAAGCCACATCCATATCATATCTTCCTACAGACCCGAGAGGTGAATGGTGCAACATCCTTTCCCTTTTCTTCAATCCTTTCTATAGCAATTCCATGGTGCTTAAGTCTGCTACTACACCTAATAGGAGCATATGAAAATTTCTCAGTAGTGGCCTTTTCTTTTCCAGATGGGGCCTACTCAGGTCCCTTGTGTTCACATTGAGAAGTGTCATCATGAGGCCTCTGTAAATTTAGTCTGGGTGACCTTCTAACTAGTACTACGAAGGCAACTGGCTTGCTCATTTTCATTGTATGGTAGTTTCTCAAGCTCACAATTTAGAACTAATTGTTTTGCACAAACCTAGAAGGATTCCAAATACTGAATGCAATGGTGAGAATAACAACTACTTCATCTATATTTATCAATCAATTCTGATGATGTTTTCTTTTCGATGTTGGCATCACACACTCAAGAGATTAATTGATGGTTGACATTAATCTCTTCATTGTTAACAACCCAAGTACTTGGATATTTTCAAATCACTCCACATTGTTGATGGGAATTAATGCATCACATGCACAAGGAATCAATTTTATTTTCCTTGAGGAGAGCATGCCATTAATTCTTCAATGGTTACAAAAAAAAGCTACCACATGCATGTGTTGGTAATTTTGAATATATGCCATTGATCTAATAGTGAGCTATATAATGGAGCGGCCCAAATACGGTCAAATCGAGTTTGAAAACCTAGAACCACAGCTTGTCACCTTTCGGCCAATAAGACAAAACTGACTGGGTGCCAAGTCACTCGGCCCACGAGATCAGCTTTTCCCTACACTGTGGTTGATAACGTTACATGTCACCATTTTGTGCACCTCACAAGTTGTTGGGAAGGTATTAATCATTTATTGTGAGGTCTACGATGGATGACATGGATTAATTCATAATCCATCATTACAATCATTGATTCCATAGCCATCGGTTATCGAGTGCCAATATAGGGGTTAGGCTCCATACAACAAGAACACGTGCCAGCATCTTGCAGAGCTCACATGGTTCAAGACAAACCTTCATTAAAACATGTGAGGTGTGCGATGGGTGGCATGGATTTAATCCTTAGATCTGACGGTCCCTATTCCTGCACACACTTAATGTTAGTCATAAAAAGTGGACTATAGCTAGGCCAATGATGATAGGACCCCTTAAGGATGCCAACTTAATAATTTTAAAACATTACTTGCCCAACTTAGGAAGAATTTGGCATGAGATGGAATGCACGGTGACTATTTTTCCTAATTGAAGGGGTTGATAACTCGATGTGTTTAAAGGCTCAAGATATGACTTACATAACTAGCAACTGGAAAGAGCAAGTCACTACAAAATTATAACTATGGAGGGTTTTGGAGTATGATGTTCATGAATTCAAGGCTTACAAACCAAAATGAATGGCCCACCCTAGGTTACAAAGCACTAGAAAATCATGATCCAAGTATGATTTTCTCATAATCCTGGAAGATTTTTTAAAATCTCCATCATAATGGAAAAAATGCCAAATATTAAATTAGTTTTTGCTTCAACTTCTCATATGCATTGGATTATGTTTCTTATAGAAGTAGGGCCCATAAAGAAAATTCCTTGTCATCAATAATGCTAAAAATTGAGCTATAAAACACTCAAGAGTAATTGTTGAACACTTAGGGGTTGGTATGAAATACAAAAGATATAAGATTCTAATAATGAGTTTCCTAAACTTAGGAGCCAAATAAAATAGTAACTCAAGAGCTAGGCTAGAATAGTACTCAGGAGCTAGTTTTATTGTAGCAACTGTTTAAGATAGTAACTCAAGAGCCAAAATTTGAAAAAAAAACCTTCAAAGATGGATTTTAAGTGCTACAACTCTACAATCAAACTTTATAACTTAATTATTCCACCTTTCATGCCTTGTATTGAGCTCAAATTATTTTATGCCATCATTTATTGTTAGCTAGTTTGAATGGATGAGTATTGAAACACTATTAGGTGCAATGTATGTATAGTTATTTATGCATATGATGAAGTAGCTTCTTCATATAGTTATTTTAAGATGTTGCATTATTATTAGGTGGTATGTATGTATTGATCATTTTATTTTTTGTTATGATGCATCCCCAAGTTCATACATAGTAGCTTGTCAAATTAAGAACAAGGCAAGATAATTCTATCTATGAGATAGTGATCTCCAATTACTCACATCATTTATTATTAGGTGGTAAGCATATGGAAAGTTTATTTTAAGTTCTCACATCATCTATTATTAGGTGTTATGTATGTATAATGATTTATACATATAACTAAAACAAAATAAAAAGGAGAGGTGAGTGGTGGGGTGAGGAATGAGTTCACCTCAAAGACCTTATTTTCTAGTTTCATTCAAAATTTAAGCTATAAAATGCAAAAGAAGAACAACAATTAAATATAATGAAAATAATAATCAAAAGGAAGATCTAAAAAGGGGAAAACAGTGTGTACCTTTCACAAAAATTCACCTTTTGAAGCTCACTGAGGACTCATTTTCCCTATGGTTAATGGGTCCTAGCTAGGGTTTCTGAAAAATACTTTTTGGGTTCTCTTATGTCGGGTCTGCATTCCCAAATTCTAGATGCTCACTATCAAACAACCAAAAATAAAATTTGTAGAGGATTTTCCATGATATGACAACTTTTCTTGTAAATTTGACAACTTTGTATACCATCATACTTCTTTCCGCTAGGGAAACAACAGGGCATCCAAAACAATTAGGAAATTTTTGAATTTTTATCTTGACAATACATTATTCTTTGAACCAACACAACTAGTACATTCCTTCAAAGAGGAGAAAAATGTAGATGCTCAAACTAACATCATTTCCTCTATTAATCAAATAAGGTAATTTATTACATTAATTCACTAATGTGCATCATGATTGATTAAATAAATTAATGTATTTAATTAAAGTCCTAAAAGTCCTCACATTTGATTTAATAAATCAAATTAATTAATTCAAATTTCACCCCTAATTATTTTAAGTTAATTAATTTGAATTAATTAATGCCAAACCATCATTATCCATCCTCTAGCTTTTGGCTCAACTTGGGTCAAACCTAAACCCATAACTAACCCACCCACTTGCACATGAAATCCAATTCTTTTAATAAACCAATTATCTCATTTTCCCTGACAAAGGCATATTCTAAGGGAATATTCCTTCATTAACTCCACTTATTTTACTTTCTTGCACAATAAATTTCCCTCCAAAACATCTCAACAATATATTGCATTTAATGCCTCTTGCACATGCATTAATCTCTCTTACACCTCTAAAATCCTCAACCACATGCATTAACTATGTACATTCTCCAAAATGTGTTCCACCTTCATCCATTATCCATGTGACAAGTGTCTCAATCTCATTGGCTCTCCTTTAGTCCCACATTCCTCCCATCTCTCCATTCTTCAACTCTTCAACCTATAAATAGAAGCCACTTCTATCCACAATTCATCCACAATCTCATGCAAAGTCATTATCCACAATCATTCACAAGCTTATGCATTTTCACTATAGGCACACTCATCATCTTTGCATATTTATCATTGGAAGATTATCTAGGGGGTGGGAAAGGGCATCCTTTCCATATCAAAGGAGCACCACTCCCACTATGGGATAGATTTTTATCTTTCTTTCTTATGCTTTTACTTAGTTTCTTTGATTTCTTATTTCTTTTTTGCATATATAGCATGGTTAAATATTCCATAGGAATGTCATTTTTTTTCTATTTAAACATCTAACTTATGTTTGTGTTTAAGGAGTTGCAGGTGTTATGCTCACACTTTGTAACTTTCTTCAATTTTCTCTTCAAAGGAACTTCAACCTAAAATCTACAATCATACTTCAAAGAGAGAAAATTTTAGTTTTTATTTGAATGGGGCTTTTCCTTGGTCAAACCCCATTTTATTAATTAAACCTTGAAGTGAAATACAAAAAGTATGAAGGAATGATGAATGAAAAACAATATGTAACAACTCACCAAACCTTATTTGAAACCATAGATAACAAATCTGTGAACTAGCATGAATTGGCCTTAATGAATGTAGATCTTGATCATGAACCTTGTATTGAAACAATTCCTTTGATATGTTTGATTATATATTGAACACTACATCACCATATTAGCTCAAACAATATGTGCATTAGACAATAAATCTTTGACATGATGATGAAATATTCATTGCTGTAATAATCTTCAACAAATCTACCTTTGAATTCCTTGAAATTGCTCGTGAATGCTCTTATAATTCTCTTGTGAAATCCTAGGATGCTTGAATCAAAATTTTCTAGGTAAAACTAAGTGAAATAGCCTTGTATTTATACATATCTTAACTTTAATTCCAAAAAGTCAAATATCGCAAGCTGGCATTGAATTATGGATTTGAAATCATTAAAACACAACCGAAAATGTATTTTAAAGGGTGTTCCTAGGTCTAAGTGAGGACCCATTCACCATAGGGTGAATGATTCCTAGGCCACTTACCTAGGACACACATTGATCAATGTTAAACATTATGTAAAATTAGTGTCCTAGATCTAAGTGAGGAGGTGAATCATGGGTCCTAGATCACTTACCTAGGACACATCTTCCAAAGTTAAGTTATGTGTTGTGTAATAGAATTTATGAACGTTAGGTTTTATCCCTCGGAAATTATATTTAATTAGGCTTGGATTTGAATTAAAGGGGCTAGTTAAGGCAAATTAACATCAATTAGTTAATAAAGCCCTAGATTAATGTGAAAGTGTAAGGTACACCTTACAAAATTAAAAAAGGCACAATTAAGTCCATTTAATTTAAAAGGGCCTTAAATTTAATGTGAATATGAAAAAAATATTACAACACTAAAATAAGGCAGGGTTAAGCTGATTTTACTATCAATTATTCCCGAATTAAGTGTGAAAAAGGGATACTTTTTCCTACACTACACCTTTCCCCCACTTTAGTGAGAGGGTGACCCCGTGCCAAAAATCACACGAAAGTAGAAATTAAATACACTATGCATACAAAAATGACACAAAAACACAATCATACACCATCAAATACCAAGAAGATCAAGCCTAGGCAGTTTGATCAACACAGAACACATCTAATCCATCAGTTTTGTTTCGTTGCGCGTGCTCACTCCAGGGTAGTGGAATGATGCAGGAGCATCCAAGGTGTAAGGAAATATTGCATCACCTAAAAATATTGTAATTTTTTCTTTTCTTTTTTAATTCTCAATAAGGGCTTAGGGGTTAGGAGAATAAATATTTTAATTTGCAACATTATAACTTTCCCTTGTGGTGATTTGAAAATATAATTTTTGAGGAATTATGCTCTAGTAAATGTTTCAAAGGCATAAATGGTGGAATATTCCATTTGGGCATCTCATTTCTAGGTGGGACCACTTGGTATGCATGTTATTTCATGTTCAATTGATTTATTTGCATGCATTTGCATGTTGGCCACAAGCTTTGGATGTTGTTGCATGCATGGGTCGTAAATATCAAACCCAATCTCGGTTAAATGGTCATAACTTCCTCATATTGTATCGAAATCAAGAATTTTAAAATGATCTAGAAGGCTGAGAAGGGGGTACACAAAATATAGAAAACCATTTTAAAATACTTGGAGGAATGAGGGAGCAGTAATGGGTAGAAAGTGACAGGTTTTTTTATGGCTTTGGAAAGACCATAGTGGTTTTCCTAAGTCACAAATCTATATATTCAAGCCTTTTCATTTGGGAAGGTGGCTATGGGAGTTTTGTAGGTGATATGGGGAGATGTTGCTGGATTGGAGAGAGGATTCAAAGACTCCATTGTTTCATATTTCTATTTGCATAGAAGCTTATGGTTCAGGGAGCTAGTGAGCTCCATATTTGGAGAGATAGTGAACTAGTGAAGTCTATGTGAAGGGAGCTTAAGAGATTTAGCTGAAAGAAGGTTGAAAGAGACTAAGAAGAAATTTTTGTTGTAGGTTTGAAGGTGTACTACAATAGCAAGAAGGTTCATGGTTTCATGGTTTATTTGCAGTAGTGAATACTAATGATGAGTGCAAGATGAAGGAACTAGAATATTATGAAAGAAGATAAATTGAAGGAGATAATTTTTGTGTTTTTATTTTCTATTGTAAATCATATTTTCATAAGTTTTGTAGTGGTTTCAATCAGCCTCATATGGCTGCAAAATATTACACTTCAGTTATGCTTTGTTGTTGTAACAATTCATGAGTCATTAAATGAGAAACATGAGACCTTGCTTGCAGATTTTTGGTGTTGATTCAAACATTTTCAAATTGTTGTATGTGAATGAGGGTTTGGTTTCTTACTTCATCAGTGGTATCAGAGCAGGATTTCTTAAGTGTGTAGGTAGAAATTCCAATGTGAGGTAATTAGAACCATGACCTATGGTGGTGTGTTTGTGATTTACGTGTAGACAAAACACCAGATGTGAGGTAGTCTATACCAGAGAGGATGGGATGGGTCATGAGGAGGCTTGTAAGAATTTTATTCTAGGAACAATATTGGCAAGAAGTGGAAAGTAGGAAGTACCATGAAGAATTTGAAAAGCTCAAGGATGAAGTAGATGTATTGAAAAGGATGGTTATAGAGGACATGCGAATATGGGATGAGAGATATGAGAAGAAGAATGTTCTCTTGAAAGAGGAAAGTGAAGAGAAGATCAGAAAGAAAAAGTATTGTAGCCCTTTGGTAGGGGTTCAATGTAAGGACGAATATGTGGGGAAACCCATACAAATGGAGAAGATAATGAGGTACAATTTTCAGCGATAACATGTGAATGGAGTGCATTATGTGAAGTGGATGAAGAAGGTTTGCAATCAAAAATTGTGAACATGGATGGTCCTAAGTTGGAAGAGTAGGCTGGTGAAGATGAGGATGATTTCTTGTTGAAAAAAGAGATGGAAATAATCAAGAATTTTTTTGAAGGGGAATTGATTTCAAACAAACACAAAGAGGAGTTTGCAAAACTTTTCATTGGAGGTGAGAAGATGGATGTTGTAGTGAGGAATAAGGAAAAAGATGTCGGGGCAGCAAACAAGAATGGGGTAAAATTTCTTTTTGAATTTAGTTTTGATGATTCTTTACCTTATTTACTACAAGTAGAAGAGGATGTCAAGCAAGAACAGAGTATGCAGATGGAAAATTTTAATTTCCATGGAGTAGCAATTGTAGATATGTATAACAATACAATAGATTTTGATTATTGTTTCTAGATAATACATATTTGGATATAGAATTTGTAGAGGATGTTGTAGGTGAAACTTGGTGGAGGTGGTTGGTTAGATCCAACAAGAGTAGAGAGGAGAGTCTATGGTATTAGGAGGAGGATGGTACATGGTGGATACAAGTCCACGAGAGGAGAGATCAATGGAGTACAAAGTTTTCAAAGAATGAGGTTTCTTGTTATAGCTAACTGTTGGAAGAAGAGAAAGAAGAATAAATCAGAGGTACCAATTTCAATGATGGAGTTTGTCAAGGATTTCTTGTAATTCAAAAGGGTGGTACTACCACTCAACTCCATTTTGTGAATCCATATTCACAAAAAATTTCTTACCTTGGGTGTCTGATGCAAGAGCATATAGGATGTAAGGAAATCTTCCATCACTAAAAATATTGTAATTTTTTCTTTGTTTGATTTTCAATAAGGTATTAGGGGTTAGGAGAATAAATATTTTAATTTGCAACATTATAACTTTCCCTCGTGGTTATTTGAAAATATAATCTTTGAGAAATTATGTTATAGTAAATCTTTCAAAGGCATAAATGGTAGAATATTCCATTTGGGCATCTCCTTTCTAGGTGGGACCACTTGGTATGCATGTTATTGCATGTTCAATTTCTTTATTTTCTTTCATTTTCATGTTAGCCACAAGCTTTGCATGTTGTTACATTTCTGGACCATAATTATGAGACAGTCTCGGTAAAACAACCATAACTTCCTCATATCATAATGAAATCAACAATTTCAAAATGTTCTAGAAATCTGAGATGGAGGTGCACAAAAACTAGGAGACTATTTTAAAAGATCGAGAGGAATTAGGGAACAGTAATTGATAGAAAGTGAGGTTTTTTAATGGTTTTGGAAATACCATAGTGGTTTTCCTAAGTCATAAATCTATATATTCAAGCCATGTCATTTGGGAAGGTGGCTTTGGGATATTTCCAGGTGAGATGGGGAGATGATGTTGGATTTAAGAGAGGATTCAAAGACTCCATTTTTGCATATTTCTATTTACATAGAAGTGCATGGTTTAGGGAGCTAGTGAGCTCCATATTTGGAGAGATAGTGAGCTAGTAAATTCTATGTGAAAGGAGCTTGAGAGCTTCAACTGAAAGAAGGTTGAAAGAGACTAAGAAGAAATTTTTGTTGTAGGTTTGAAGGTGTACCACAAAATCAAGAAGGTTCATGGTTTCATGGTTTATTTGCAGCAATGATTTCTAATGATGAGTGAAAGTTGAAGGAGCTAGAATATTGTGAAACAAGATAAATTGGAAGAGATATTTTTTTGTATTTTTATTTTCTGTTGTAAATCATATTTGCATAAATTTTTTAGTGGTTTTCATTAGCCCCATATGGCTGGAAAATATTGTACTTCAGTTATTCTTTTTTGCTGTAACAATTCATGAGTCATTGAATGAGAAACATGAGACCTTACTTGCAGATTTTTGGTGTTCATTCAAACAGTTTCAGATTGTTTTGAGTATGTTAATGATGGTTTGGTTTCTTACTTCATCATGGAACCTTAGGCTATCCACTAGGTGAGTATCCAAAAATGTTGTAAAATGAGAGAAACATAGTAGGCTCCCATTCCATATGAAAACTATCCTCCTGACAACTTCAATAAGGAACCACAATGCTAGGCAAGGCTCCATAGGCAAGCAAGGTGTGTTATTCTACGTGGCCTTGAAATTAGAGTTCAAGCTTCATAGGGATTAACAAGATGTGCTATGATAAACACCTATGAAAAAGGTAAGGCTCTACAATAAAGCAAGGGGTGTTATTCTTGGTGGACTTGAAATTAGGGTTTTGAGCTTCATAAGGCTAACATGTGTTATGCTAACACTTATAAACAATAATTCTAGTAAAAAAATTTGTTCAAAGGGGGTTTTTCTTAGTTCATGTAAGGTATTCTCCTTAGGGAACATTGTACATAATGTCTCCAAGAGAGGAAAAGTCAAGAGTAAAAGATTCACAACTTAGGGAATGTAGTGTGTCACATCACCACTAAGAGGAAAGTCATACACTAAGAAATATCACACTCTTGGAGGACATCAAACCCAATGACACCACTAAGAAAAGGACACATCACAAGAAAAAAGAAAATTGAACCATGAAACATGAAAATTTCAAAGGTATTATCGATGTATTCCCCCACTTTAAAGTTGTTCCTAACACCATTACTATGAGCAATTGCTTTAAAGTAGCCAATGTTCAATCCTAAGACATGAGAGCTTCCTCAAAAATCCCTATGCTAAGTCATATGTTTTTGAAATAAACCTACGTCTTGAAAAAGGAAGGAGGGGTTTCCCCCAAGAATACATAAGAGATCTATGGATTTGGGGTCAATATGTCTTTGCTACAATGCTATATTATAGAGCTCAAAAATGTCATCATTCCCCAAATACTTATAGAAGTGGAAGAATGAAATATAAAGAGAAAAAATAAAGAAGATATTTCAGGTCAACATGGAAGATACCTTAATGTCTCAACACCTTGCTTCATCCCCAAAAGGAAAACACAAGACAAGAAAAAAGATAAAATGTTTATGGAATATAGAATAATGTAGGTACATATAGGGGAAATGCACAAAAAAAGAGAGATACATCAAATGAAATAGTAGAGGGGGATCACTTTGTGCACATGCAATCTCATAAAGATATATGAAAAAGAAAATAATGCAAAATATTAGTAAGGCACATGCAAGTCAACCTATAGTAGGTCCTCTGCATCCCAATCTTGATTAATATATATAGAAGGTGAACAACTTGCCAAAGGGACAATGTCAAGTGTCGAACTAGGACACACACCATGTTCAACACTCTTATAATCATTTAAGTTACTAGAAGAAGAGAACAATAAATTCAACTCATTATGCACTTGTTCATCAATCTTTGCAATATCAATGCCATCATCTAAATTAATTACACTAGGAGGTCAAATGATGTCTCTAGAATGTTATTGTTTATGTTGTGGCAAAGTTATAGAGTCGTCATGAATTACTTTATGCAAGTTCAGATTTCGATTTTCTATGTTGATCTTTCTTCTTTAGTTTGTAACATACGAGTGATAGCACAATGTCTATAGGTATATGCAGGATCATGGGGGTCCAAACTAGGTCTCTAAGTGGCGAAGAAATTTCAGAAAATCAGAGTTAGGCAACTTGACATAAAAATTTGAATAGGTTATTAACATAATTTGAAAAATATGTAAGAACAAAAGCTGTAGAAAATTGAATGTAGTTTCTAGACTAATAGTCCTTTTTTTGTGAAAAAGTAAAATTGTTTTGAGAAAATTTGAAATTTCAATGTAGTGCTACTAAATTTTCAAGAAAAAGATAAGAAGGAAGTGTGTGTCTGACCATCCTAAGTATAAGAAAAATATAATTGGTTTTTCTAAATTTTTAAATATAAGTAGAGGACACATGTCTAGATGTGTCATTTTTTTTTTGTAAATTTTTCCCACGTAAATAATTAGTTATGATTTTTTTACTAGAACTTTTCAAAATTATTAAAATGTATGTGTCTGACCACCATAACTTAGTCAACAAAATATGAAATTCATTTTATTTTTTTATCCTATAGTATGCAAAGCATAGAATGTGTTGCATCTTGTAGATTTGAAAAATGTTAAGTAGTTTGAAAGTTATAGAAGTTTTTCAATAAACCTATCAATCAGGACTTTAGACATAATGTAGGTAAAAAATCAATAATAATTATTTATTTAATTCAAAATAAGGAAAAAGTTATATTGGTGGAAAACTGACAATTTTTTCTATAAACCCTTTTTGTTTTATGAAATTCAGGTCAAAAAAATGTCATCAACCATAAGGGAAAACTTTGGAAAACTAAACAAATTTTCAAAACCACATTTTTTGGGTTGACTTTCCAGGTCAGGAAATCCCAAACCAAATCCTAAACGGATATCCATTTTGGAAAGCGAAAACCCATTTTTTTGAAAATCAAAATGGATATCCGTTTTGAAGACCTAAAACACCCTCTTTAGTAAAATGGGAATAACTTTTGCATTTCTTATTGAAATTTTTGACTTTTTACAGGAATTGGAAAGGTGATTTAGAGATCTACACAATGGAAAAGGTGGTATTTCTATATTGCACACAATAAAATAATTATAATCATTTGAAATTCATATTTCATTTTTCAAACATCAAATGCTCACTACTTTCACATGCAAAGTCTTTTTTTCATGATTTTTTTAAACACTCATCTCAAAATACTTGAAACATTAGAAATAGTAATTAATAATGAAGTATTTATAAAAAATTTAGCAAGGATATGAACAAATCTTCATAAATCATTATATCTCTCTATCCCTTTCTCTACCTCTCTAAAAATCACTATGTCTCCCCTTAAGCTCTAGACATATCCCTCCCTCCTTTCTTATCTCTTTGCCCTTCTTTATACCTATCTTTGTCACTCTCTCTCCTTGAGCTCTAGACCTATCTTTCTACCTCTATCTCCATCCTTTCTCTCTCTCTCTCTCTAGATACCTAGATCTCTCTGAGGTCCATCTCACTCCCTCTCCCTCTCTCTCTCCCTCTCTATCTCCCTCTCACTCTCCATCTCCCCTCTCCATCTCTCTCTATCTCTCCCTCCCTTTGAAGCCTCTCTTCCTCTTAAGTGTCTCTCCCTCTTAGGTCTCTCTCTACGGTCTCTCTGACTCCCTCTCTCCCTCCTAGGTCTCTCTCTCCCAGGTATCTCCCACTCCCTCTCTCTCTCTCAAGTCTCTCTCCCTCTCCCTCCCTCTCAACCTCAAGTCTCTCTCCTCCTTCTCTATCTATCCTCTCTCTCTCCTCTATCCCTCCCCCTCTCACCTCAAGTTCCTCCTCCTCCTATTTTTCTCCTCTCAAATCTCTGCTCCCTTCCTCCTCACCATCCTCCTCCCTCTCTCTCTCTCTGCCCTCCCAACTCTCTCTCCTCTCTCTTACTCACACCCTCTCTCTCTCACTCACTCTCTCCCTCACCCTCTCTCTCTCTCTCACACACACACTATCTCTCTCGCTCACTCTCTTTATCTCCCTCTCACCTCTCTCTCTCTCTCCATCTCAAGTCTTTATCTCCCTCTCAAGTCTATTTCTCTCTCTTGGGTCTCTCCAACCTCTCTCCAAGTCTCTCCCTCTCTTCCTCTCAAGTCTATCTCTCCTCCTCCTCACATTTCTCTCTCTCCTCTCTCCCTCTCTCTCTCTCTCTCTCTCTCTCTCTCTCTCTCTCTCTCTCTCTCTCTCTCTCTCTCTCTCTCTCTCTCTCTCCTGTGAGGTCCCTCCTACTCCCTCTCCCTCCCTCTCCATATCTCTCCCCCTCTCTTTGATGTCTCTATATCTCTCTTAGGTCTCCCACTCCCTCTTAGGTCTCTCTCTCAGGTCTCTCCCACTCTCTCCATATATCTCTCTATCTCCCTCTCAAGTCTGTCTCGTAGGTGTCTCTCCCAATCCCTCTCTCTCTCTCAAATTTCTCTTTCTCACCACATGAGATCTCTCTCTCTCCCTCTCCCTCCACCTCTCCTCCTCTCAAGTCTCTTTCTATCTCTATCTCTCTCTCCCTCCCTCTCTTCCTCTCAAGTCTCTCTCCCTCTCCCTCCCTCTATCTCTCCCTCTCTCCCTCTCAAGTCTATCTCTATCCCTCCCTCCATATCTCTCTCCTCCACCCCTCTCCCTAACTCTCTCTCTCCTCCTGCCTCCCTCCTGACCCCTCCTCCCTCCTCCCTCCTCTTATTTTCTCTCAAGTTTCTCTCTCTCTCTTAGTCCTCCCACCCAACTCACTCTCTCCCTCTGGCATTCTCTCCTCTCTCTTTGTCTCTATATCTCTAGGTCTCTTAGCCTTCCACCATCTCTCTCTCTCCTCTCTCACCTGTTAATTTCCCAAGTATATACTTCCTCCTCTCTCCTCCCTCTTCCTCCAAATTTCTCCATCTCCTCCCCACTCTCTATCTCCTCCTCCTGCTGTTTTCCTTAAGCCCCCAAGTTTCTCCTTCCCACCACAACTAGATCTCTCTTCTCCCTCTCAGCCTCCCTCCCTCTTCTCAAATCTATCTCTCCTCCCCATCTCTATCTCATCTCTATCTCTCATCTCTCTCTCTCTATCTCGCCTCCTTTCTTTGAAGTCTCTCCTCCCAACTCTCCCTCCTCCTCTCCCTCTGCCCCCTCCTCCCTCACTTTCCTATATATCTCTCTAAGGTCTCTCAGTCTCCCACCCCCTCCCATCTCTCTCTCTCAGCCTCACACCCTCCACCCACCTTGCCCCTCTCTCTCTCTCTCTCTCTCTCTCTCTCTCTCTCTCTCTCTCTCTCTCTCTCTCCCTGTTTTCTCTCCACCATTCTTCCTCCTCCTTCCTCTCTCTCTATCTCGTCTCTCTCTCTCTCTCTCTCTCTTCTCTCTCTTCTCTTCTCTCTCTTCTTCTCTCTCTCTCTCTCTCTCTCTCTCTCTCTCCCACTCACTCTCTCCCTCTCTCCATCTCTCTCTATCTCTCTGTCTCTCTGTCTCTCTATCTCTCTCTATCTTTGTCTCTCTGTCTCTCTATCTCTCTCTATCTTTGTCTCTCTCTCTCACTCTCTCACTCATTCACTCACTTTCCACCTCCCTATTAGATCTCTCTCTCTAGTGTTTTTGTCCCACCCTAACTAGATAACTCTATCTCTCCCCCTCTCTCCCTCTCAAGTCTATATCCCTCTCGCTCCCTCTATCTTTCTCTCCCTCTCTCCCTCTCAATCCCCTCTCTTCCTCCCTCCCTCCATCTCTCTCCCTTAGAAGTAACTTGAGATGGGGAGAGAGAGAGGGAGAGTGACTTGAAATGGAGAGAGGAAAGCAGAGAGAGAGACCTAAGAGGGATATGAAGAGATATAAAGAGATAGTGTGTGGTGAGAGAGAGAGAGAGACCTGAGAGGGAGATGGAGAATGTAAGAGAGAGAGGAGGGAGTGGGTGAGACTTGAGAGAGACCTAAGAGGGAGAGAGGGAGTGGAAGAGATCTAAGAGATAGAGGGAGAGAGGGAGATGGAGAGGGAGTGGGGGAGAGAGAGAGAGAGGGGAGAGAGAGAGAGAGACCTAAGAGGGAGAGATACTTTGAAGGGATGGAGACAAGAAAAGAGGAGAGTGAGGAGATTGGAGATGGAGAGAGACTTGAGAGGAGAGAGGGAGAGAGAGATAGAGGGAGGGAGGAGAGAGACTGAGAGGAAGGTGTGAGGGAGAGAGACTTCTGAGGGGAGAGAGAGGGAGAGGAGAGACAAAGGAGAGAGGGGACTTGGGAGGGAGAGTGAGTGGGAGGACATTGAGAGAGAGAGAGAGAGAGGACTGGGAGAGACTTGAGAGAGCAACGAAGAGGAGAGAGGGAGGAAAGACTGAGAGAGACCCCAAGAGAGACTTCTTAAAGGAGGGAGGAAGAAGGGAGGGAGGAGAGAGAGAGAGAGAGAGGAGAGAGAGAGAGAGAGAGAGAGAGAGAGAGGGAGAGGGAGAGGGAGAGGGAGAGGGAGAGGGAGAGGGAGAGGGAGAGGGAGAGGGAGAGGGAGATGGATAAAGAGAGAGAGGGAGATGAAGTGGGAGGGACCTAGGAGAGAAAGGGAGTGAGAGAGAGAGGTAAAGATATATTCTAGAGCTCAAGGAGATAGAGTGAGAAAGATAGGTATAAAAAGGGATAAAGAGAGAAGAAAGGAGGGAGGGATATATCTAAAGCTTAAGGGGACACATATTGATATATAGAGAGGTAGAGAAAGGGATAGAGAGACATGACAATTTATGAATATTTTTTCATCTCCTTGCTAAAAAATATATAAATATTTCATTATTCATTACATTTTCTAATGTTTCAAGTATTTTGAGATGAGTGTTACAAAAAAATCATGAAAAAAGACTTTCCATGTGAAATTAGTGAGCATTTAATGTTTCAAAAATTAAATATGAAGTTTAATGATTATATTTTTTGGTGTATAATATAGAAAAAACACCTATTCCATTGTGTATATCTCTCAATCACCTTTCCAACGCCTATAAAAAGTAGAAATTTTGATAAGAAATGAAAAAGTTATGCCCATTTTACTTAAGAGGGTTTTTTAGGTTTTCAAAAATGGATATTTGTTTTGTTTTTCAAAAAAATGGGTGCTCGCTTTCCAAAACAGATATTGTACCCAAGCTTGCAAAAATTCAAAGGCTTGAATTCCACGTTTTTGGACATGTTAAAAATTCCCTTTCTTCCCATTGCCACTTTTTGGACCCCCATGATCTTGCACATACCCTAGATTCCTACACTCTCTAGCATTTCAATTTAGATTCACAATTTATCATTGATTTGTGATTGTCTAGGAACAAGTTTTTCAACCATAGGTTTCTTTTCTTCCCTTAGGGGAGGAACGGAAGAAACCATTGGAGATTGTTCAACTATTTTCTCTTTAGCTCTGTAAACTTGTTTGATTTTAGGAGGAAAAATGGGATTGTTTTGGTTGTCTTGCAATCTCTTGCAATCTCTTAAAGGAAATGGTAGGATGATTTGTCATAGACTTCTCTTGGATATTAGGGAGATTTTGGTTCAATCATGGTTTCAGCAAGGATGGGTGGCTCAATCACAAGTCAAGGAATATTTCTAAGGGATAATTCTGCTATGCGCTTTTCCTTGAACTTTTGACATGATTTAAAAAAGATGTCTTCATGGGGTCCAATAGGTTCAATAGGCTCAAGCCAAAAGAAATCTAATGAAAAGTTCCCATAGGAAGACACAAGATTAAAGCCACTATGATGCACAGTAAAGACCTAATTTCCAAAGGGAAATTTCAAACATTTATGTACAACTGATGGGACAACATTCATGGAGCAAAGCCATGGATAGCCTAACTTGACATGAAATTGGTCCAACGATGGGATGATGGTGAATGAGACACTTAATGTTTTTGGTTTGACTTTTAGAGGGAGATTTATCGAGCCAATTACATGGCAAGAAAAACCATTATGCATTTTGATCCATGCTTTCAGTTTGTCATATGTATCTTGATAGAGTTTATGGAAAAATAGGAATTCTGTAGTAATCACATTCTCTACATAGATGAGATTGATTAATATACCATTAGTAAGCTTTTCATTGATTCTTCCAACTATGTAAAGAGGACCATCAGGTGCATGTTTGATTATGTCATTTTGTGATAAATCAATATCAAGGGGCATTTTGGTTTGGCCCATATGAGGTTTAGAGTCATAAAGGTTGACAGATGCATGTATGTTATCATTCTCTTGATTGTTTAAGTTCTCATGAAGGAAACAACCACAACTACATAAAATTTATATTCCATGTACAATTTTAAGAATTTTCCTTAGATTTTGTAAAGTAGGAAAGATACTAATGTCCATGTTTTCAATAAGCACAAGGTCTTGTTTCTTTTCTAGTCCTTCGTCTATTCTTTGAATTTTTTCTTGTGGGATATGAACATCATGCACATTGGTTGTAGGTAAGTAAGTCATTGGAAATGAGGCATGCATGCTATGATCCATTTGGGTTTGATTATCAACACTATTAGAAAAAGAGTTAGAAAACCCAAGATCCACAGTGAATGATGTATCGCGGAATAACATGAGTCTCAAACTACATCTCACAATAGTATTGCTAATAGGAAACCAAGTTTTAAAGCTCATACAAGTTTCACAAACTCAATGCCAACCTGAAATGGAAAGAGAGTAAAATTTAATGCAATGACCTAAGATGTAAATACAATTTTCATATTCTAAACAACGTAATTTTCTGATTACACTATGCAAAAATACAAAAATTTAGTCTTGTAAATGTAATTTTGAAATCACACAATGCAATAACTTTATCAAATTAAGCTAGATATGATTGAATTGATGAAACCGAAATTCTATAAATAGAAACAAAAATCTGAAAACAACAAAAAAGAATGTAGAAATGAATATTTTAATGTGTAGAAAATCAAATTATGACCCTGATCAAACACTCATTCACCCTAGGGAAAATGTGTAAAAAATCAAAATTTTGAGTGATTTTGAGTAGTTTCTAAATTCTGGTTTGTTATAGTAGGTTTTAGTTTTATTTTTGTGTGAAATGAGAATTAAATGCAAATAAAAAATGTGACAAAATGACAACCTAGGAAACCTAGTTTGATATGCAATTTTTGTTTCAATTTTCAAATACAAATGAGTATGAAGCAATGTTATGTAAATGATATACAAGATTATTTTTTGTATTTTTTAGATTTAAAGAATGCAAAAAATAAAATCCTAAAATATTTAAATGAAATGCAAACTAGACACCCTAAATGAGACCTAATTCAATGCAAAGAGATGCAAATGAATGCAAGATATAAATCTAGGATGAAAAAGGACTCTGAAATCAAAAAATGCAATGATCAAATTTGGGTTTGAACCAAAATGAAAGAAAAGGAAAAGGATATGTGAGTGGTGGGGTGATGAATGAGTTGACTCCAAAGACCTATTTTCCTCATTTCATTTAAAATGTAAGCTATAAAATGCAAATGAAGAACATCAATTAAATCTAACTGAAATAATAATCAAAAGAAATATTTTGAAAGGGGAAAAAAATGCGTACCTTTCCCCAAAATTCGCATTTTGAAGCTAACTACAGATTCATTCACCCTATGGTGAATGGGTCCTAGCTAGGGTTTCTAAAAAAATACTTTGTAAGTTCTCTTCTACTAGGTCTACACTCCCAGATTCTGGGTTCTCACTATCAAATAGCCAAAAATAAAATTTGTAGAGGAGTTTTCATGATTTCACAACTTTTCTTACAACTTTGACAACTTTGCAACTTTCTTCAATTTTCTCTTCAAAGGATCTTCAACCTAAAATCTGCAATCACACATCAAAGAGAGAAAAATGTTGTTTTTTAGGTGAATAGGGATTTCCCTTGGTCAAACCTTGTTTTGATAATTAAACCTTGAAGTGAAATAGAAAATCATGAAGGAATGATGAGTGAATAACAATATGTAACATCTCACCAAACATTATTTCAAGCCTTCGATAAAAAAATCTGTAAACTAGTATGAAGTGGCCTAAATTTAATGTGAATATGAAAAACATATTACAACACTAAATTAAGGCATAATTAAGCTCATTTTATTATCAATTATTCTCAAATTAAGTGTGAAAAGGGATAATTTTTCCTACACTACAATAACAAACTAAATTCTTCATTTGAATTGTCCTTACTTTACCATGGATTTACTTTAGGATCTAACTTATTAAGTATATAAATTTTTCTTGTATTATTATCTAAATGTTGAATTCATTATTAAGAATATCTCTCTTCAAAAAAATTGATACTTATGGAAATTATAGGTCAAGGATGCTTCTCAAAATAAACTTTTTTAAAATCATGATCCCTAAATATGGATCTAAAAATGAAATATGAATTTATGAGTCTTTGATGATTTGATCACAAGAGTTTATTTCAAGGAGGTCAAAATCCTATAATTTCACAAAAAGACATGGAAATAAATGATAGTTTAACACTTATAAAAAGACATGATATGTATCTCAATAAAAATATGTGTACGCAAATTAAAAATCACATTAAAAATTATTAAAAAACATTTATATGTACTCTATGTTGTTCTTTATATTGTTATGTAATAAATTTGATATAAAAAAAATTTCAGTAGCATCCCTATTATTGATTCAATATTAAATGGCTTCTCATGTGTTGTATAGATCCTAAAGTGGTGTGTACTACTCCCAAACCATGATGCTAGAGAGATGTCATACCTTAAACCCTCACAATTGATGTTATTGATTTGATGTTTTACACAATTCAAGTTGACTTCATCTAGATTATTTGTCTAATTTAAATTATCACACTAACTGAACACCACAACCTTGTATTTATTATTCACATTCTTGAATAGCAATTTTTTGGGCTAGAATTGAATGTTATCATTTGTATGTTTTATGTGGTGTACAAATAATAGAATTTGGAATATCTAGGAATATGAAGTACCTTGTTGTAACTCCAAACGTTGTGTTAATTTATTGTCTATTGAAACGTTTTAAACCATGTTGGTGGGGTAATTTGGGTCGACTAATTGAAGGTGTCTCATGGATAAAATTACCTTGACTTGCTCCTAATTCAACTAGCCACTATATAGAAACACGGGGATGCATCATAACATGAAGAAAATAATAATTTTGACTAGAAACTTCTCTTTAACAATTTGATTAGTGAGCTCTTCTAAATATTGAATTCATTATTGTGAATCTCTTTCTTCATGAAATTGATACTCATTGTAATTATAGGTCAAGGCTTCTTCTCATAATAAACTTTCTCAAAACCATCACCCTTGAATATGGATCTAAATATGAAAAAATGACTTTATGAATGTTCAATGATTTAATCACTAGTTTATTTTAAGAAGAATAAATTCTTAAAATTTCACAAAGAAAATAGAAATTAAATGATATTTTGATACATTTATAAAAAATACGATAAAACATCTCAATAAAAAGACAAAATATATGTAAATTATAATTTACATTAAAAATGATTAATAAAAATGTTTATATATACTCTAAGTTGTTTTTATATTATTCTGTAACCGATTGATTAATATTATTTTCGAACAGATTAAATATATATGTATTCACTTAAAATAAGAGATAATCCTAGTCAATAATTTTGAGGGTATATCGTGAAGTTTACAATTTGATCTTTTCTTTTATGAATATATCTAATATTGGATAAAACTGTCTTGACACCCTATATTAACAGTTCTTCTTCCTTTTGGCTATATCTTAGTTTCTCTTTTTCTTATCACCTACTCTAAGAATCAGATTTCTTGCTTGCTGTTAAGTGAAGAATCTTTAGGTTGTTGAAAAGAAATGCTTTGTGACTTTGATTCAAAACATTTTATCTCCCGTATTCCCTTGCTCCAAATAAAATTGATTGATTGGATTTTTTTTTAGGTACATCATCGTAGAATATAATTGATTGCAATGAGCATACTGGTAAAAGCGAAAAGAATGTCCCAATGTTTTGTATGTGTTCTCTAAGCTACACTCGAATAGCATATAATTTTCTCCCATTATATGGTTAGTACTATACTTAATATTAGACAACAATATTATTAAGATAATTTTAATATTTTAACTATATTTTATATTTTAAATGTGAAATTAGTATTTATTTTTTTTCATTTAGTTTTGTGTCTATTTTGTTGGGATGTTTTATAATAAATAATATATTCACACATGATACATTTTTGTGTTAAGTTTCATTGACAATTTAATTTTATCTATTTTTATTTTACTTTCATTTACACTAATTGTCATACATTTTCTATTTTCCATTTACTCATTATTATTACACCTTTATTCACATTTACTTGCACATTTTCAATCCTTGCCTTGAGGTTACCTTATTATCACTTGGATTCATTTCCATAAATTTCGATTGACTTGGTTCAATCCAAAAGTATGAAAATATGACTCCAAAATTTAAATATTCAAATTCCACATTTAACTCTCATCCCTTTCTACTAGCCATTATGAACCAAAATACACATTTATGCGAAATGTTTTTATGTCATCATATTTAAAGAAATTTAATGTCCAACTAATTCATGTAGAAAATTATACACAATTAGAAGAAGAAAAATGATTAAAGTACACTTCAATTTCTAAAGGCGATAAAGAATTAGATCCATATTATCATATAGGTTAGTTACATGTTTGTATATGATTTTCTATACTTGTTCATGTGAAATTACTCTAAAATTATATGTTACTATGAGATTGGGTTTATGTGGAACTTTTATAAAATTTATCTTTCTGGATAGGCTTATTTAAGTATGATAGGGTCACACTTGAAATAGGTAAAGACTATAAAACAAGGCCACAAAGTTTCTTGAAAATCATGGATCTATTATAAATTTATGTAGATCTATCCTGATAGACTATAGCTAGATGTTTTTCTCTATATTTTTCTATTTTTGGATTTCCATAATTTAATGATTGACTCTATTTGCAATTAGTTATTGTGTTCTATCACATTTTAATTATATATAAATTTGGATCTAATAAATCATGGAGGATAATAAATTGTTAGCCTTAAAAACTAAAAATCTTGATTAGTGAGTAGTCTTAGGTGACCCCTAGAAACTTATCTTGGTAATTCTTACATTTTAGCAAGGTACTTTACAATATTTTCATTTGGAAAATGTTGACATAGCAAGAAAAGACAATAAAATTATAGTTGAACCATCCATTTTAGGAATAAATTTATGTGAAGAAAGCAAAAATTTCCTTAAGTGAAATATAAACATAACAAAACATATTAGGCAGATGATAAAATCCATATATAGCCTTCCTTGCCTAGCTCCAAGGTTGTGACCCGTAAGATTAATATAATGATCACATAAGATAGGGTATGGAAGTACAAAGGGCATATGAAAAGACTTATATGTGTACTTTGTCTAAGTTCCATTGTAGGTGTTCATTAAATAATAGAGTGCCTATGGATTGACCAAATAAATATGAAACTTGGGAACTTTCTAGTGGAAGTTAACACTATAAGGTGTGTTTTATGGTCCCTATTAAGTGTCAATAAGAATGTCAAACCAAGGCTAACAATACAATGTTGGTATTTTAAAAAGGTTGTCACCAAGTTGCTATTAAGATAGATTGTATTAGCTATGAGTCACTCAAGATAGGAAGCTAGTTCTCTAAACCTTAAGGAAGAGCTATGTGAATTAATAATATTATTAAACCTAATTAGCTATGATAAATTGAAATGAAGTATGATACACCATTAACATGATCACAACTAAATTGACCAAGAATAAGCCTATAATTAAATTGAATATGTAGTATGTTTCAAATATCTTGATGCTTGTTGTTAGTGCTACTTGGGCTATCTTTGTTAAAAAATAGATACACAAAAATTTCACAAGAAATCAAACACAATCCACTTGAATAAATAGGGGTAATCATTTCACCATAATGCATACATACTTTTCATAAATGCTAGTATAGAAAAACTTGTCTATTTATATCTAATTTAAAATTTAGGTGGTGATAAAATTAATAAATAATCTCATTAAGACAAAATTGAACTACTTACTATAATCAAGCATGAGTGTTTCCACAATCCCTAGAAAGGGTATAGTAATTCAACCTTGGGAGTTTCTTTGAGTCGTTTTAGAGCATGTTTGGTTGCAATATACATAGATTCACCATACAAAGGGTACTTTTGAAAGAAAAATCGCACCAAAGAAACACTCAACAATAATAAGGGTGAAAAGTTGATAACTAATTTGGATGTGATAATTTCATTGACTTCACATTACTTTGGACTTTGGAATTTGAACTGGAAATCACAAGTTATGGAATGAAGCCTATGTATCAATGCATAATGAAGACTTAAAATCTTCTAAGTAATGAGCACGTAACTAATGTTTTACCAGTCTTGCTAGAGAACTTATGAGAATAATGGACATGTGTGTTTGGGTACTCCTCTGCTTTATTTATGGAATCCCAATATGTAGATTATATTGAAAACCCCTTCCAAGTTAGAATGAATGATGGCATGCAAATCTTCAATTCTACCCAACAACATTAATATTCTTTTCTAAGTTTAATTGTATAACTCAATCAAATTTGAATAATTGATGTAGGTGTATTTATTTATTGATTAAATTTTGTGTTGATGTGGTGTTTTGAACACTTTCTCAACATAGGTAATACATAAATGCACTACCTCTCTTGAAAGGAAATCTCCAACAACAAGTTGCTAAAAATCACCCCAAGGTCTCTCAAGTGTCAGGTCATGACTTGCATGGAATTCCTCAATTGATATTGGATGTGATTTTCTTGTTAATCAAAAGGAATACTTACATAGATGGATGCGAGGTGAATCTTGAAATGGAGTTCCCTAAATGGGAAGTCAGGATGCAATTTTTTGCAGGTTCAAATAACAGTCATGAACTCCAATTTTATCTTGAGATTTGGATTTACAATGTGCAATGAACCTTAGCACATGTCACTTCTTTAAAAAAAAGGAAAAAGAGCAGGGAAGAGGAAAGGTTCCTGGATCTGAAACTAACTATGAATAGTGATTATGGAGGTTCTATTGTGGATAGCTTCCTTAAAACAGAATCTCACTTAACCAAAAAATTCATAGTGTCATGAAATTTGTGCTATCTTCTAAGGCCTGCAAATATTTTACCATTCCTTCACCATATGCATGAATGAACAAAGCTAAAAGTTTTGAGCAGCTTTAAATTTAAGTCCATACTAACTTTACACAACCATCTACCAGTAGAAAATAGAAAAAAGTATGGACAAGGAAGGCATCTACACAGCAGAAAACTTCACAACCATAGAACAACATTACTAAATCTATCAAAGCAAGCTAAAATTAACTAAAACAAGAGAACAAATCTAACTAAATCAACCAACTGTGAGAGATGAATCATCAAACATGCAAAGAAACTCATAAATGTACCAAAGTCAATGTTTTCTATTAAAATTTCTACAACATATCATTACAACAACTCAACTCTCCCTTGAAAATGAGAGGAGACCCCCTATTTATAGTGTCCAAAAAGTATAATGAATGGACAAGATTGATTTGCATTGTATGGCCAAGATTCACTACAAACTAGGGTTCCACCTACCCCACAATATATTACATTTTAAAATGCATCTTTGTCCCTTTCCCTATTTTGTCTTCTAGTGGCAGCACTGTAGCATTTTATCTTTTTGCTAATTGCCTTTGTTGCAGCTATTTTGTTAGGAATTCTTCATCAATAATGGGGTTTCCTTTCTACTTCTTCAAAGAAACATACTCCATGAACTTCAAAATCAGCGGATGGAGCTTATCAACTTCCAAAATTTTGGATCGCAGCACATGGTAACTCCACTCCTTGGATCTGTCGGTGAGCTTTTCCCATTCTTCATCATATTTGGCAACGTGGTCTCTAAATAGCTCAAATTGGTCAAAGGCTCGGGCAGCAAAACTCATGAAGTCAGTAGTGATCTCACCCGACATCCCATCCTCCATCTTCTTCTAGAAATGAGGCCCTATCTTCTCTAGATCAACTTAGACAATAGGAATTTCATACCCCGTCATTAGCTTCAAATATCGACTGTAATCTGCCCAAACATCCTTGGCCCAATTGATATATGGATCTACCTTGCCAAGCACTTGCTCCAACCTTTCCTTTCGATTTTTTGAAATCTCGCTTCTACACATCCATCAGCCAATGATCATCCTTCTTGAATGAAAGCTCTTTTTCCCACTTCTCACTTGGCAATTTGATGATAGCCTCAATCTTTGGGTAAGTAGACTCATACCTCCTCGAGAAGTTAGTTAAGAGTTTCCTTGTGCCTTCAAGATACTTTTGTACATCCAAGAACTTGTTTTCTATCCTAACAGCATCACTAATGCCCATGTTTCCAATATACAAGACCCGCCGAAAATAGTTTTCCATGGTCCTATCCAAGTTCTTTCTTTTCTCGAGCTTGTCTATTTGTTCTTTGGACAACAACTATGGTGGAGCCGAAGATGTGGTAGGTAGTTCCTCCACCGATGACCATTGTTGGATGTAGGTTGTCAGATCAACCACTTGTGCCTTGAGCTCATCCTTGGAGATCTTATCTTGGTGGATCAAGTGCACCACTATGGCTACAGACTCCTGAAGATGATCCACCTTTTGCTCCCTTGAAGCAGTTCCCAAGTTGATGGTGGAGACATTGTAACCGATTCCTTCTTCTCCCACCACTGGCATAGCAACTTGTACTGTTATGGATCCAAAGGCATCCATTGTCACCTTTGATCTAATTTTAGGATTTTTCTCCTTTTTAGTGTTGATCTGAGCTCAGGCCAATATGGCCTCCAATCTTGTTCTTGGATCCTTTGGGGCAGGAGTTTTCCTCTTCGGTTGCCTTTCTATCCAGTCGGGCATCGATGACTTTTCTTTAGGTGATTCTTGATCAACCTCATCTCTATCCTTCCTAATTTCAATCTCCTTTTCCTTGGGAGCTTCTTTCTCTTCCCTTGTATCTTCTTCTTCATCAGAGTCCTAGATGAGCACCCTGCACTTGATGGGGGATTTAATGGGTAGGCGTTTGGTAGGGCTATCCTCCTTTTGAGTATCTCTTTCTTCCTTTTCTTCTTCATGCTCTTGCCCTTCGGGCTGCTTAGTCTCCACACCTTGTAGGTTCCAACCTCTTCTTTAGGCTTGTCCTCTTCTTCATTCTCTTCTTCCTCACATGGAGGTGACACATCTTCATGTTCCTCTTTTTTCTTGTTCTTCCTAACCTTCTGAAAGGGGCATCTCTTCATCGTTCTTGGGGGCTTCTTCTTGTTCACCAGTTGGAATTTCTCGACTTTCTTCCATTTTATCATCTTCTTGTCTTCCTTCCTCTTTGAAAGGTGGTCTTTCCACTTCCTCCCCAACGTCTTTCAATTAGTGGGCCACCTCTTCCTCAAAATCATCAGCAAATGTTTGTATAATCTCGGTACTGGCACCCCTTTCTTCATCACCCTAAGAATACTTTGTCTCCTCTCCCTCACTAACTACCTTATCGATTTGTAAAGGATGATGCTCTGGGGTATGTGCAGGATCATCATGGAAAAAATAGGCCCTTAAGTGGCAAAAAATTTAGAAAAATTAGAGTTACGCAACTTGAGGTAAAAATTTGAATAATTTATCTATATTATTTCAAAAATATGTAAGAATAGAATCTGTAGAAAATTGAATGTAGTTTCTAAACTAATAGGTTTTTTAAATAAAAATATATCTATTTGGTGAAAATTTGAAATTTCAATGCAGAGTACTTAAATTTTAGGAAAAAATAAGTAGTTGTCTGTCACGCCCTAACCACAATAAAATGATGATATTTTTTTATAATATTTTAGATATAAGTAGAGGACTCATGCCCCAATGTGATGCATATTTTTTTGTTATTTTTTTCCAAGTAAATAATTAATTATGATTTTTTCATTAAAAATTTTAAAAAATATAAAACTTGTATGTCTGACCACCTTAACTTGGGCAAAACTTCATGAAAATAATTTTTTATTTTTTTAATCCTGTAGTATGCAAAGTATAGAGTTTGACACATATTTTGGATTCAAAAAAATGATACCGTTTGAAAGCTATAGATGTTTGTAAATCAACCTATCAATGAGGACTTTAGTCATAATTCAAATAGAAAATGAATAATAATTACTTATTAAATTCAAAGTAAAGCATAATTTATATTGGTGGAAAGATGAGAATCTCCTTTAAAAACCCTTTTTGTTTCATCAATTTTGGGTAAGAAAAGTCATCAACCACATCCCCATCATATTGCCACTTTTTGGCCCATCATGATCCTGCACATACCCTTTGGATGCTCATGGTAGTTTTCTGCTTCCTCCTCCAATGCCTTTGTGGCTTGCTATTCCCATTCCTCAGGTATTTCCATTCTAGCTTTCATATCGGGTGGTTCAGTTGGAGGCTTTGAAATAGGAATGGTAGGAAGAACCTTTGCTAGGGAAGCCTAGATGGTTGGATTTAACAACACTTCAAAAATATCAAAGGGGAGATTCTGCATATGCCATGAGAATGCTTCTAGAAGGGAGAGGGTCAGTATAGGAATTGTTGCTATGGCTAAGGACATGGTCAGTGACATGGAGGCAAAAGAAAGTGGAGAGGTAGCGGTCAAAGAAGAATCGATCATCACAACCTTCCCAATAGGTGGAGAAGAGGCAAGGTGAACTGAGATTTCCACCACGAGCGGAGAGGTAGCAACTATAGCTTGCAAAATGGATGGAAGGGCAGCAGTAGTGGAGGCAGCCAATGGGGACTTTGGTTGATCAACCTCCATATCTTCTCCCTCATGGAGTGAATTTTCTTGTATAACAGGCAATGCAGTGGTACTACCTAACCTTTTGTGTTTCTTGGAAGGTTCACCTTCTGAGGCCTTCCTTGCATACACCTTCAGGTTAGGCTAGTGCTCGTTAGTCCCTTTTCTTTTCCTTGAGTGAGTGAGTGAAGGGGACTTTGATGTTTCTCCTATTGATGTTGTAGCTACCTCACCACCTGTTCCACTTGGCTCACTGTCAAGCCCCTCATAAGTCAAGACAACCCCTTGTTGCTTCAATTGTGAAACTTGCCCATTAACCCATTCTCTTGTACGAGCCTTGATGGGCTTGGTCAGAATGTTGAGGTCATCGACCTCTTACTCATCCCAATCAATTAGTGATAGTGGAAGATTGGCAACTGCATCATACCGGGGGTCGATCACCATGCTCTCATCTTCTTCTACCTGATCAGTCACTAGCAACAAGTTCACCATTTTCACAAAGTATGTTGTCATTCGCATATAATGCCTAATTCGCACCTCTTTGTCATCTTGGTAGTTTTCCCATAAATCCTCAACGTTGTGCAATTGTGCATACTCGGGTCCAAGCACCTTCCTTATATGTCCATAAGGATCCATCCGTGGGTGAGTGGTCTGAAGTCTAAAATGGTACTTGACCAACTCCTTTTCTGAATAACCTGCACATTGCGAGGTATGAAGCTCATACATCCCTTGGCCGAAAGAAAGGGGATAAGAGATCCTTGCTAGGTGTTTGATGCTCAAGAGGGTGTGCACATGTTGCAGCTATCAAGAAAGCTCTAGCAATATTATCTGGTCATTGGGATACTGGGGCAGCTTGTTTGGTCTTTCTAAGAAGCTTTGGGCAGAGATGTATGTGAACTTCAGGTACTGAATGAGTAAGAAAGCATGTTGTTTCAAGAAGGCGTTAGCATTTTGGGAGACTTGCCTCTCAAATTCACCCCCAATCAATCTGATGATATGACCTATGAAAGTGTCATTAACCCTTCAGTGTTCCTTCTTATAGTTTCTAAATTGTAACTGAGGGTACCTATCATAAATCTTTAGCTCCTTGCCTTGTTCTTCATTTGGAGCTCTGAACAACCCATGTATTGCCCCCACTCGACCAATGAGTAGACCAGGTAGGATGTCATATAAAACTTGGAGGTCTTCTTGGTGTTCATAAATTTCTCATGAAAGCAATCGCTTAATATCCCTCCCTATAAAATGTGGTCTTTGCGGTATCATCCTCTTTTCTGCGAAGAATCTACTCAACAAAGTAGACCATCCATTCTTGAAAATAGGCCATAGTGGGCAGGCCCATTACTCTGCTTAGCGAGGTTACTGGATCATAATAGTCTTCATAGAAGTCACTATGGAAGAGCTTCTAAGGAACTTTTACAATGCTACCCCACTTCTCTTTGATCCAATATTGATTTATAATTTTCTTACATCCCATTGGGTCATGATCCCACATTGCCTTGCATTCTTTTATGGTTGGCAGTTTCATCTCCCCGAAGGTAGGGATATGGAAGGTCTTTGTTAATGCTTTTCCTGACATGTCTACTAACAAGTTTCCATCTTTTTCCACAGTTGTTCTAGTTTATGGCTGGTATGCCTCCCTGCAAGCCATTACTAGTTCTGGGGTGACAAGAGCAAGAGGGAAACTTGTAGCTTTAGCTATCTCGCTGCCTCTGATCAATCTAGCATTCTTTATCTTGGGGTTGATTCTGACTCTTTGCATGAACGCATCAATGTCGACATGCCATATGTTGGTGTCAGAGACTTCCTTCCAAATAGTGATGATTTTAGATTGCAATGGTTCCCCTTGGAACTAGTATTTCATCTGATCTTTGTCTTCCTTTCCTTGATGAGCCTTACTTGTTTTCTTCCCTTTGTCTTTCTCTAAAACTGCCCCTGAGGGTCATGCACTCGATTCCATATATTTTGCACATAGAGGTAAGGTGAGCATAATCAAGCATGGACACACAAAATGTTAGCAAAATCACTACAAATGGTGTTTGATTGGACAATATGGTAATCAAGGAATCTAACATTTATTCTAAATGGTCATTAGTAGTTCACTAGAGGGAGTTTGGACAGTCTGAGTCCTAGGGGTCCAACTTCCCTAGCTAGAAGGTTGTTCTAAAGGGTAAACAGGGTAAAGCAATCCACATGATTTCTTCCACCTTCAAATTTAGGTGATTTGAAAGGTCCATGGGGAAGAGGATATAATTGGACATGTGGGTCAAAGCCTATTTTCAGACTAGAAGGCGTTTTAGATCATCATTGGGGCACTCGAAGTCATGAGGAGGGAGAGCCATTAGGAGTTTTTTGTTTGAGACAGCCTTGATGAAACGATGTTTTGGGGGTGGAGTTCCAGGGTCCAGAACCTGCAAGGGCGAAGGATGGCTGGCATGATTCCATAATTGCTTAAGTATTTGGATCAAAAGGGTCGGGAAGTTGTTTGAGGATGGTCATTCTAAAATGGTGGGCCATGAGCGAAAGTCTGGTGAGAGCAACCCGGTGGACCAGACCTGGACTTAGACTCGGCTTTCGTGTTTCCTTCGTGGGTTTTATTAGCAATCGGGATACTAGACTCTGGGTTCAAAATGATGGGCTCGCTTTTCCTTTTGCAATAGTCAAAATGGGATCGAGTCTCAACAGCAGAGACCCAGCAAAGCAACTTTGGTGAAGGTTGGGGATGCAAATTTCATCATTTTTCTTTGTTTTACCCTAACAGCTGTGAGGGAGTTAGGTCTTGAGTTGCAGAAGGCAGCCTCTTGGAAGTCGTTTAAAATGACATTGTCATCACAGCGGTCTACGGATGGAGGTCTATGAACGGGGTCCCGAAGGGCTTCCAAGATGCAGCAGTTTCATTTTAAATGCATAGCGATCGATCGGGCAGAGCCCGAAGGCTGAAAGGATGTAAGCATAATGTTGTGTGAAAAGGAAAACAATGGGCGGCATCCCAGGGATGGAATCCTGTAGGAACGGGCCTAGGAAATGCAAAGGACTCCACTTTAATCTAGTTCAAAAGATACCTTCCGTCAGCAAAGGATAGAAGTCTTTCTACCATGTCGAGCCTAAGAGGTAGGTTCACCATTCAATAGTTACTTTAGTTTTGCATGTAAGTGATGGCGTGGGGAGGCGATGGGTCCGAAAGTCACAAATTCCCTGGCCGAAGAATGACACCGAGGGATTGAGGTTCTGCTAGCACTTTGAGGGCAGTTCATGAAGGTTTCTTAAAATTTCACCACATGGGTTTTGGGCACAATGATTTTCTCAATCTAAGGTTTGTGTTTTTCATCCTTTTAATTTGCTCATTTTAGCAAGAATCAAGAAAAACACGAGGTGGGGCATGGAAGGCGAACTAGCCTAAGAACTAGATGGATGGAGTCGATGAAACCACTAGAGGGTGTAAAGGACCGGAAATGGGAGGCCTCAAGCTTGAAGGAAGCGCACGATGAAGGCTTTGGAATCACTCTTAACTTCTCTGTCTAAACTGACATGTGAAAATGACAGGTCAAACTAGTCTATTTATACCCTTTAAGTGTATTAAATGCCCTTAATAAATGCTTGTATGGTGGGTTCAAGGTTGGTGAATGAAAATTAGGGATCGGCCATAAGCGAGGCAGAGTTCGATAGCTGGAAAGATGCAGGCCGAAGAATGTTTGAAGAGCTAGGAAATAAACCACCAGCGAAGGAGAGGTCGAGGTCTGACGGATGGAACGCTAGAGGAGGACGACCGTTCGAAGAGGGCCAGCATGTAACGGAGGCCCAAACAGGAAAATTTGATGGACTGGGTTCAGTGAGGACGAGTGACAGTCAGTTGGAACCCCAGTCATGAGAATGGCGACAAAGGTAGTAGGCCCTGGGGTATGGAGAGACGAAGCTTCCCAGATGTTTCGAAAAGGAAAATGCAACAAGGAAATATGGAAAGGGAAACCCGCCACGCTGAACCCGACGGACCTTAAAGATGCTGGTAGGTGAAAACTATTAAAGGGACTCCATGAGGACCTAGGACTTAGCAAATTTGGAAGAATGAAACATGGTCAACTTGAGATGATATTTCAATGGTACATTGACCATTTAGGACACCAAAACGGGGCATGCAAAATGAGGAGGTGGAAAAACAAAGGAAAGAGAGGGTCGCTATTCAAAACAGGGTGTGTTGTGAGGACACAACCAATGGAGACTCTACTAGGGAATGCTCCCGAGCATTCAAAGGATAAATATTCATTTAGAACCCAGAATCTCTAGTTTCGCAGATTAGGGGCCGACTTCCAAAAGTGAACTAGAAGAACAGGGTCCTTAGTTGAGTCAACCTACGAAACATCTCAGAAGTGTGTGTTGTTAGTGAATTCATTCCTTTCTTTGGGAACTATGAAAAGTAGTGGCTAATCAAGCGAAGCAAGCTACATAGATCATCCAACACCAAAAGTAACCTAGACATTTCCCCACTACCAATCAGGCTTCTATAGCCCCGACGGAGTTGTCGCTGTGACCCCACGAATATTGCTCTACTGCTAGTCGGGCATCCATAGCCCCGATAGAGTTCTTTGCACACCCATATAGTTTCTTGATTTTAGAATTTTCTTTTCTTTCTTTCTTTTTTTGATATTTCTTTCTTCACTTTATCTTTTTTCTCAACCGTGTAAGCACTGAAGCCTACAATGGGTTTGAGAACCACAGTGGTCACTAAAGAGGACTTAGGATTTTTCACTTACCAAGTTATCATAGCAACTATTCAACATCCCTTTGAAAATAATTAACATGCTTTTTGTGCAAGACTAAGATGAATGTAAGAGGATTCAACCAAGGGTCAAATTCTAAAGCAGAGTTCAAATGTGAAAATCATTCTTAGGAAGCGATCGAAGACCAATGGTTGAGAGTGAATGTTTAGCCAAAGAACACTAAGGATGGGTAGTAAAGTGAACCATTTGTTGAGCGAGCACAACCACTACAATAGAAATGAAGAACAGCCTCTTCAAAACAAAACAGTTGGGATACAGACAAAACGGAGCGGCGCAAAACAGCGAAACATAAGCAAACAAAAAGACAACCTAAAATAACCTATGTACAACTATTTACAAAGAGCAGCTCAAAAGAGATCAGGCTTGGAAATAATGCTTTAGGTGCTACCCATTGACTAGCAATGGGACGTCTTAACCAGTTAAGGTCTTTAAGTGGAAAGCATTGTCTCCCAGGATTTTAGCTATTTGAAAGGGGCCAAGCCAAAGCTTGTCAAAATTGTTATGTCACCCTTTCTTTTCATGGGCCTTATCCTAGTACAGGACTAGATCTACAATTCTAAAGGCCTTGATTTTGGCTTGGCAGTCGAACCATCTCTTAACCACGCTCTAATGTTTGGTGAAATTTTCTATTGTGTAGTCTCATTCTTCTTCTAAGTGCAAGAGCTCGGCTAACCGAGCTTCTCTACGATCTCCTCATTCATAAAAGTCATTGATGAACTGGAGGATGGGAATTTTTGGGTGGATCAAAAACCAGGCTCTAAGCCGTAAAAAAGATGGAATGGGGAATCACCAAGGGCAGCCTTATGGCGAGTGCAGTCCACCCAAAGGGCAAAACAAAGCTAGGTATGCTAGTCCTTGAGATTCCTATTGAGCAATTTTTTTATCACAGTTATTAAATTCTTGTTTGTGGATTCTGCAAGTCCATTGCCTTGAGGGTAGTATTTGGATTAGAATTTAAGGGCTATCCCATAGTCGAAAGCCCAAATATAAAATTTTAATGAAGCAAATTCAAGCCTATTGTCACACACTAATGCATAAGGACAACCGAAGCGATTTAGAAAAAAGCTTTCCAGAAAGTTTGTGACTACCTCAGTAGTGCATTGCCTACATGCAATTGCTTTTGTCCACCTAGTGCAATAATCAGAAGTGGTTAGAATGTAGCTGTGTCCTACAGATGATGGTGGGCTTACCAGACCAATGAAATTGAGACCCCATTGTGCGAACGACCTCACCTCCAGAACGATTTGCAGCAAGATAACAAAATTCTTCTCCTTGGTAGTAGTGGTTTGGCATGTGTGACATGATCGAACATGGCTATGAGCATCCCTGAAGACTTTCAATGAATAATATCTTGCTCTTAATATCTAATATGCAGTGGAAGGTCTAGATCCATGGCCAATGCCGAACTTGTCATGAAATTCCTTCAGGACTCAATCTGCTTCTTCTTTGCCAAGGCATCTCAAGTAGATACCTTCATGATTTTTCTTATATAAAATAGATCCTTGTAGCATGTAACTACTACTCTTTAGGTGGAGAGAATGCTTTTGAACTCCATGTAGGTGATGCAGGAACTTGTGATTCAACAAATAATAAATGGCATCTTCATACCACTCCCGTGGGGAAACGTCTTCAAGCTTTTATTGTTGCACTATGAGTTCAGGTCCTGCTTCTACTATTGCTTCAACAATTGTTCGGGTAAGTGTCTATCCTCTTACTAATCTCATTGGCTAGATCTCCATATCATATTCTTGTAATAGGTTAACCCACTTTGCATGAGTAGTGTCTTCATGACTGGGTCAAGAATAATGGAAAACACTTTATTACATAAGATGTAATGTTTAAATTTTTTCACTCCCCTTACAAGGGCATATGCTTGTTTTTCTATGTTGTGGTAACGCCACTCAACATCCTTCAAAGGGGCACTCATGAAGGCGATCGGATGCTCATTTGCCTCATCATCTTTCTGGGTCAGAATGTTGGCATGAATGCTCTGAAGTGAACAAATAAACATAGAAAGGCTTTAGATAGTCTAGACTGACCAGCACAAGTGCCTCAGTGATTGCTTGCTTAATCTCTGTGAAGGATTGTTTTGCTTCGAGATTCCAATTGATCTTAGCATCTTGCTTCAACATGGCATTGAGTGGCTTGATGATCTCATCAAAACATGTGATGAACTTCCTGACAAAGTTTATATTTCTGAAGAAAGACTTCAATTCCTTCTCGCTGCTTGGCAGTGGAATCCCCAGTAGAGATTAGATGTGTTTAGGGTCTATGGATATCCCTCACTTTGAAATTATGTGCCTAAGTAATCTCCCCTCAGTGACCCCAAAGATGCATTTCTTCAGGTTAAGGGAAACTCCAAACTCTCAACACCACTAGAAGACTTTGTACAGATCAAAGACATGATCACTCTGCTTCTTTGAAAACACCATCAAATTATCCATGTAGATGATTATGCATTTTCTGATCAAATCCTTGAATGTGATGTCCATAGCACATTGAAAGGTGGCACCTACATTAATGAGCCCAAATGGCATTCATCTGTAGGAAAAGGTGCCCCACTTAGTGGTGAACGTTGTCTTGTGGCAGTCCTCATACTGTACCATCACTTGATTGTACCTAGAATAGTCGTCGAGGAAGGACATCATCTGTGAACCATTAACAACCTGCAAAACTTCATCCAATGAATGTACTAGGTAATTATCCTTTTCCGAAGCTTTGTTCAAATTGTGAAAGTTCACACATAATCTGATTTCACCATTATTATTCCTAATTGGGACCAAGTTGGTCAACCATGTCGAGTGCTGAACTGGAAAGATAATCCTGGCTAAAAGCATCTTCTTCACTTCTTTGTAAATGATCAGCTCCAGTAATGTGTTTATGGGGCACTGTCACTGTCAGAAGGGCTTCATGTTTGGCTTGAGGGGAATGGTGTGTGTTATGATGGAAGTATCATAATTTTTCAGATCCTTGTAGCTCCATGCAACCACATCGTGATACTTTTAAAGAGCATCAACAATCCATTTCTTCTCTTCCATTGTACACACCTTGTCAATAAAGACATTTTTATTTCCTTAGTAATTCTGAGGTTGTGGAAATCACATTGATTGCTAATGGAGTCCTTCTTGGCTTGTTGTTCTTGGTCTCTAATCTGATCTAAATCAAATATACGCTCTAGTTGAACCATACCTCTGGGAATTGTGTTGGTCTTGAGGTTAATGACTCCTTCTATGTCTAATTCAACTTCTTCTAGATTAGCTTCATCTATTATTTGGGTGCCAAAGACATCAAAGCTCATGATGAAATTGAGGATGTGCTTATCATCATTGAAGACTTGAAAGTGAGTGACATTGTCTAGAACAAACGGAGTGGATGTCAACTCGACTATGAAGCGTTTAAGGCCTAAAAGGGAAAGTGGTTGCAGTGTGTTGGCTACTTGAGCCAAAGCATCAACTGTGTGATTCTGAGAGTGCAGGATCAGTTGAATATTAAAAGCATCTAAACCTTCTAAAAGATCCCAAACTCTATGCCTATAGTTAGCAAGTTTTCTTTTGTGGTAGGAGTATAATTTTCTAACTTGTTTGACTACCAACTCAGAGTCACCGAAGATTTGTAGCATTTTGACATTTTTATTTCATGCCATAAGAACACCATTAACCAGAGCTTCATACTCAACTACGTTGTTAGTGCAATAGAGTTGCAACCTATGGGCAGTAAGAAAAGTCTTACCTATTGGGTTGATGAGTTTGAATCCGGTGTTGACTCCCTGCTTTGACTTGGATCCATCAAATCGAAGCATCCAAAATAAGGAAAGCTCCTTGACTTCGGATCCAACTAGGCTCTTGTTTCCTTTTGGCTAGGTGGTTGCCTCTGTGACCTTTAGGGAATGTGTCAATTCAGCATGGTTAGCAACAGGTGGTTATGTTGGAATCTCCTTTAGCTCTTCACTTTGAGGAGTAGCCAACCCCTTGACATGCTCTATTGTTATTTTACACAGGCAACATTCAAACTCAAAGTGGGCTGCATTGTGAATTCTACACTAATTTGGCAGCAAGAGATCCTGGAAATTCATTTGGGCACCTAGGCTAAGTTGATCTTTCACACACTTTTCCATGAATTCTTGGAAATAATTCAGTCGTCCCAAGTTATCATCTTCATTTGGCTCATCATCTGATTCTACCAACATCTTTGTGCTCCGAGGTGTATGGGCTAAATCAATTGGAGGGTTGCACTGCAACAGTAGGACCTCGGTAACCATCCCTTCTTCTTGAATCTCTAACACTTTTTGATAAGAAAAGGGGAAATAATTCCCCAACTCCATTTTGGAAAATAACACCTAATTCAAGTTGTTGTATTCAATGATCATGAACTTCATGTATGGCTCTTGATCGATGCGGATCTGATTTGGTAGTCCTTTCCATGGTAGCCACTTGTGAGAAAAAATTGTTGCAGCATATCCAGTCAATGCACGGGTAAAATCTCATCCCAAGTTGATTCCATATGCATCATGGATATCTGCAACCTGGATTTCAATGACCTATTGTACCCTTAGGTCTATAGAAATCTACATCAGGATTCAATTCATCTCTCCCACAATATTTACTTTGGTTTTGTCCAGCTGAGTCACCTTTTTCTTCGAAGGTGTGGGAGTAATCCCAAGGGCCTTTCATACCGCCAAGGGCATGACATTGGTGGATGCTTCGGAATCAATGAGGCAATTATGCAAACTCTTCCCAAATATTCAGATGGTGGTGAGGAAAGGTGGTGTTTCCAACTTCGCTTGGAAGAGGCCCATAGGCGTGTCCACCTGAGCTACTTGAGCTTTGTTTTTATCACCAGTCATGTCCTTGGTTTTCCCAAAGGGCTAAGCCTTGGAGGTTTTCCTATTATTTTGATATGGTTCTTTCATTGGTTGTTTACCTATGGACTGATTTGAGGGAACATCCTTCATTTTCCTTATGATCTCCTAGATCACGGGCTCCCGTCTAAGTTTTTCAAAGGTGAGCCTTTTGGTTGGTATTTCATAAGTTGCCTTAGAGGATGGGGTTCCATTAATTACCCTAAAGAAGGCATGCATTACAGTAGGTACTTTGAGTAGTTCGAAGGAAAACAAGCTAATTTTTACCTTCTTGAACTCTTCTACTACATATTCACCATTTGTTCAATCTCAGAGTCAAAGGCTCGGCCTATAGCAAAGCTAGAAGGTTGGGCTTTCATTTGACTGGACTGGTTTTGGGATTGGCCTGGAGGCTGATTTTGTGACTGATTTTGAGGCTAATTGTGTGGCCTATCCTTGTTAAGGTATTGAGTGGGCACATGGGGGAGCCTAGGATTATTGCTAGTATTGGGGTCAGGCGGCGTACTAAAGTAATTAGGTGGAGTGGAAGTCGTAAATGGTCCACCTTCCTGCCTATTCCTTAGGAAGTAGGGAGTTGTTCTTTGGTGGAACATGTGAACCTCATCTACATGTGGTTCTTCCTCATCTACAAGCTGTTGCAATCACTCTACAGGAATGGAGCTTGGTTGATTACGAGATAGTAGGAGTCATAGGGCTCAAAAGGGACAATGTCCCTGCAATTGGCACTGTCAACAGCATTTTGGACCTCCACTTAAAATATTTCCATGACTGTTTGGAATTCAGGACAATCCAACTCAAAGTGTCTGCTTGTCTTACGAATCTGGCACCATCTAGACAAGGCTGCTTCGGCAATGTCTACTCCACTAGTCATCTTCTCATTGTCAGCAAGCTGGTCAAGAGGAGTAGGAACACCTCCATTGTTGGGCCATGTGTTCCACATTCATTTTTTCCTCTGCGAAGGTCTCCTCTTGAATTTTTGATTTGAATTCTTCCCTATATCATAATTTTGTCCAGCAGAGGTGCTTGTTTCGCAGTTATCCCTACCATCTATGTTATCTCTATTATCTCGATTAAGATTAGCCTGAAGGCTATGTTGGAAGGCCTATAACTAATTATTCTAATTTATCGGATGTGTCATCTCCATGTAAATTTTCTTTATCATCTCAGTAAGCTCCTCAATTCGGTCCTTCTCGGTGTTGTTCAGCTGCAACACTTGAATTTGAAGGAAAATGAGTGGGGCCGCCATTTTATTTTCATGTGCCAGATGGAATTCTGGTCTTGACAGGTATAACAGTGCTTGCAACTACTGAGATTACACCTGCTCCTATTGGGGGTCCTGAGGGTAAGTTTGTTGCTGTTGAGGATGCAAGTAAGAAGGCACGGGAGGCGCATGACTCATCAGTTGTCCAGGATGGGGGCAATGGGTAGCTGAGGCACTTGGTTCATAAGAGGTGTCTGATAAGAGAATACTTGGTTAAGCCTCTGAACCTGCATTGGATGAGCCACTGGATCCAAAGAGGGAAGCAAAAAAGAAATGTTCTGCCCCAAATCTGCACTAGAGACGATAGCTTCTTCATAAGCACTCACTAGTGTGGTGAGAGGTGGGCGCATCCTTTGTACCAATGCTGATGTGAGAATATCTAATGTTGCATAGTAGACAGGCAAGGTTGCAACATCATTATGCATGTATAGATCTTGAATTCTCATAAAGGAACGATGGAAATGATCATTGAAAGAGTTGATTGGCTCATTAATCTCCCTACGAATGGACATAAACTGTTAGTACAGCTCTGAAGGGCTGATCGAATTTTTGTATTTCTGTGGGAACGCATGCATCATGAGATCCCATGAAGGAATGGATCCCCTCGGAATATTGATATAACAATAAAAGGCTTCTTCTCCTAGTGAGTATGGAAAGAGGTGACGTGTAACATCTTCATGATTAATCTGCATATCTTTTATCAATATTTTGAATATCTTGATGTGTTCTTATGTCGTCCTTTGTGGATCGCAAGGATTAAACTTCGTGCATAAGCTCTCCATATTCTTGGGCATGTCATGGTAGGCATTAAAGTGCAACAAAGAAGAATTTTGCACCAACCAAGCCATTAGAGGAGGCGAAGGTGGTACTTGTTGTTGGAGAATTGCAACTTGGGGCTGCACTAAGGTGGCGATAGTTGGGACTGCACCCTAAACTTGAAGGGAAGGGGAAGAGGAAGCCCCCAAGCTTCAGGAGACAAGAGGTGGAAAAGAAACTTGGTATGGTTGAGCGGAAGGGATGAAGGTAAAGGAAGTCTTCTAAGTTTGGGGTGAATGGAAGGAATAAGGAGGTGAAGGCAAAGGTGAAGTGGATGAGATGGAGGAAGAGGAAGAGGTTGTGTCCTCTCTTTTAGTTCTTCTTGCCCTTGTGGGAGGGTGCAATTCTTGGAATTCCCCTTTGTTTGGTGTTGACCTCAAGATTCTTCGCGGCCTCTCAAGGGAGAGTGAATCAACTTGATCTAGCTTAGCTCAAAGACTCTCCTTCTAGCACCAGTTTTGTTGATGTGGTATTTTGCACAATTTCTCAACATAGGTCATACACAAATTCACTACCTCTCTTGAAAGGAAATCTCCAACAACAAGTTGTTGAAAATCACCCCAAGGTCTCTCGGGTGTCAAGTCGTGAATTTCATGAAATTCCTTAGTTGATATTGGATGTGATTTTGCTAGTAATCATAGGGTAGACTTACGTAGCTAGATGCAAGGTGAATCTTGAAATGGAGTTCCTAAAATGGGAATTAAGAATGCAATTTGCTGCAGGTTCCAATAGCAGTCATGAACTCCAATTTTATCGTGAGATTTGGATTTACAATGTGTGCAATGAACCTTACCACAGGTCACTTCTTAAAAAAAAAAGGAAAAAGAGCAGGGAAGAGGAAGGGTTCCCGGATCTGAAACTAACTATGAACAATGATCATGGAGGTTCTACTGTGGACAACTTCCTTAAAACAGAATCTCACTTACCCAGAAAATTCACAGTGTCATGAAATCTATGCTATCTTCTAAGGCTTACATATATTTTACCATTCATTCACCATATGCATGCATGAACAAAGAGAAAAAAATTTGAGCATCTTTAAATTTAAGTCTAGACGAACTTTACACAACAATCTACAAGCAACAAATAGCAAAAAGTATGGAAAAGGAAAGCATCTACACAGCAGAAATCTTCACAACCATAGAACAACATTATTAAATCTATCAAAGCAAGCTAAAATTAACTAAAACAACATAGCAAATCTAACTAAATCAGCCAACTATGAGAGATGAATCATGAAACATGCAAAGAAACTCAGAAATGCACCAAAGTCAATGTATTTCTATTAAAAAATTTACAGCATATCATTACAACTCAACTCTCCCTTGAAAATGAGAGGATACCCCCTATTTATAGTGTCCAAAAAGTAGAATGAATGGCCAATATTCACTACAAACTAGGGTTCCACCTACCCTACAATATATTACATTTTAAAATAGATCTTTATCCCTTTCCCTATGTTGTCTTCTAGTGGCAGCACTGTAGCATTTTGTATTTTTTCTAATTGCCTTTGTTGTAGCTATTATGTTAGGAATTCTTCATCAATAATAGGGTTTCCTTTTTTCTTCTTCAAAGCAGCATACTCCATGAACTTCAAAATCAGCAGCTGAAGCTTATCAACTTCCAAAATTTTAGATTGCAACACTTGGTAACTCCACTCCTTGGCTCTATTGGTGGGCTTTTCACAGTCTTCATCGTATTTGGCAATGTGGCATTTGAATAGCTCAGATTGGGTGAAGGCTCAGGCAGCAAAACTCATGAAGTTAGTAGTGATCTCACTTGACATCCCATCCTCCATCTTCTTCTAGAAATGAGGCCCTATCTCTTCTGAATCAACTTGGACAATAGGAATTTCATACCTTGTCATTAGCTTCAAATATTGACTGCAATCCACCCAAACATCCTTGGCACAATCAATATCCAGATCTACTTTGTCAAGCACTTGCTCCAACCTTTCCTTTCGGTTTTCAAAATCCCACTTCCACACATCCATTAGCCAATGATCATCCTTCTTGAATAGAAGCTATTTTTCCCAAGTCTTGCTTTGTAGTTTGACGATAGCCTCAATCTTTGGGTAAGTAGACTCATACCTCTTCGAGAAGTCAATGCAGAGTTTCCTTAAGCCTTCAAGAGACTTTTGTACATCCAAGAACTTGTTTTCTATCCTAACAGCATGACTGATCCACAAGTTTCCAATATACAAGACCCATCAGAACCATTTTTTTGTGGTCCTATCCAAGTTCTTTCTTTTCTCGAGCTTGCCTATTTTTTCTTTGGACAGCAACTATGGCAAAGCCAAAGACATGGTAGGCAGTTACTCCACCAATGACCAATGCTAGATGTAGGCTGTCAGATCAGCCACTTATGCCTTGAACTCATCCTTGGAGATCTTATCTTGCTAGATCAAGTGCACTACTATGGCTACGGACTCCTAAAGATGATCCACCTTTTTCTCCCTTGAAGTAGTTCCCAAGTTGATGGTGGAGACGTTGTAGCTGATTCCTTCTTCTCCCACCACTGGCGTAGCCAATTGCATTGTTCTGGATCCAGAGGCATCCATTGTCACCTTTGATCTAATTTTAGGCTTTTTCTCCCTTTTAGTGTTGATCTGAGCTCTGGCCAATATGGCCTCAAATCTTGTTCTTAGATCCCTTGGGGCAATATTTTTCCTCTCCAGTTGCCTTTCTAGCTAGTCAGGCATCGAGGACTTTTCTTTAGGTGATTCTTGATTGTCGCCCTCGTCTCTATCCTTCCTGATTTCAATCTCCTTTTCCTTGGGAGCTTCTTTCTCTACACTTGCATCTTCTTTTTCTTCATCAAAGTCTTGGATTAACACTGTGTGCTTGATGGGGGATTTAGTGGGCAGGCATTTGGCAGGATTGTCCTCCTTTTCAGTATCTCTTTCTTCCTTTTCTTCTTCATGCTCCTCCCCTTCGGGCCTCTCAATCTCTATACCCTTGTACATTTCAGACTCTTCTTCAAGCTTGTCCTCTTCTTCATTCTCTTCTTCCTCACGTGGAGGCAGTACATCTTCATGTTCCTCTTTTTCTTGTTCTTGTTGCCCTTCTAAGAGGCGAATCTCTTCATCTTGTTCACCAGTTGGAAGTTCTAGGCTTTCTTCTATTTTATCATCTTCTTGTCTTCCTTCCTCTTTGGAAGGTGGTCTTTCCACTTCCTCCCCAACTTCTTTCAATTGATGGGCCATCTCTTCCTCAAAATCATCATCAAATTTTTGTATAATCTCAATACCAACACCCCTTTCTTCATTACCCTCAAAATACTTTGTCTCCTCTCCCTCACAAACTACCTTATCGATTTGCAAAGGCTGATGCTCTAGATGCTCATGGTAGTCGTTTGATTCCTCCTCCAATGCCTTTATGGCTTGTCATTCCCATTCCTCATATATTTCCATTGTAGCTTTCATCTCAGGTGGTTCAATTGAAGGCTTTGAAATAGGAACGATAGCAAGAACCTTTGCCAGGGCAGCCTAGATGGTTGGATTTGACAATAATTCAAAAATCTTAGAGCGAACATTCTGCATATGCCATGAGAATGCTTCTGGAAGGGAGAGCATCGGTATAGGCATTGTTGCTATGGCCAAGGATGTGTTCAGTGAGATGGAGGAAAAAGAAAGTGGAGAGGTAGCAATTGAAGAAGAATTGATCATCACAACTTGCCCAATAGGTGGAGAAGAGGCAAGGTGAACCGAGATGTCCACCGTGGGCAGAGAGGTAGCAACTATAGCTTGTGAAATGGATGGAAGGGAAACAGTAGTGGAGGCAGCTAGTGGGGACTTTGGTTAATCAGCCTCCATATCTTCTCCTTCATGGAGTGGATCTTCTTGTATAATAGGCAATGTAGTGGTACTGCCCGACCTTTTGTGTTTCTTGGAAGGTTCACCTTCCAAGGCCTTCCTTGCATACACCTTCGGGTTAGGCTACTGCTCGTCAATCCCTTTTATTTTCCTTGAGTGAGTGAGTGGGGGGGACTTTGAAGTTTCTCCTATTGATGCAGTAGCTACCACACCACTTGTTCCACTTGGCTCACTGTCGAGCCCCTCATAAGTCAGGACAACCCCTTGTTGCTTCAATCGGGAAACTTTTCCATTAACACATTCTCTTTTATGAGCCTCAACAAGCTTGGTCAGAATGTCAAAGTCATCGACCTCTCGCTCGTCCCAATCAATTAGCGGTAGTGGTAGATTAGAAATTGCATCATACCAGGGGTCAATCACTATGCTCTCATCTTCTACCTAATCAAGCACTGGGAACAAGTTCACCCTTTTCATAAATTATGTTGTCATCTGCATATAATGCCTCATCTGCACCTCTTTGTCATCTTGGAAGTTTGCCCATAAATCCTCAACTTTTTGAAAATGTGCATACTCGGGTCCAAGCACCTTCCTTATGTGTCCATAAAGATCCATCCGTGGGCAAGTAGTGTCAAGTATAAAATGGTACTCAACCAACTCCTTTTCTGAATAGCCTGCACATTGCGAGGTATGAAGCTCATACATCCCTTGGCTAAAAGAAAGGGGATAAGAGATCCCTACTAGGTGTTTGCTGCTCAAGAGGGTGTGCACATGTTGCAGCTACCGAGAAAGCTCTAGCAATATTATTTGGTCATTGGGATACCGGGGTAGCTTGTTTGGTCTTTCTGAGAAGCCCTAGGCATGGATGTATGTGAACTTCGGGTACTGAACATGAATAAAAAAGCATATTATTTTAGGAAGGCATTAACAATATGGGAGACTCACCTCTCAAAGTCACCCCCAATCAATCTAATGATATGACCTATGAAAGCATCATTAACCCTACAATAGTCCTCCTTGTAGTTTTTGAATTGCAACTGAGTGTACCTCTCATAAACCTTCAGCTCCCTACCTTGTTCTTCATTTGGAGCTATGAAAAAACCCCTATATTTCCCCAGCTCATCTAGTGAGTAGACCAGGTAGGATGTCATATAAAACTTGGAGGTCTTATTGACATTCATGAATTGCTCATGAAAGTAATCACTTATTATCCCTCCCTAATAAAATGTGATCTCTATGGTATCATCCTCTTTTCCATGAAGAATATGCTCAACAAAGTAGACCATCCATTCTTGAAAATAAGCCGCAGTGGGCAGGCCCATTACTCTGCTTAGCAGGGTTACCATATCGTGATAGTCTTCATAGAAGTTGCTGTGGAAGAGCTCCTGAGGAACTTTTGCAGCGCTGCCCCACTTCTCTTTAAGCCAATATTAATTTATAAGTATCTTACATCCCATTGGGTCCTGATCCCACATTTCCTTGCATTCTTTTATGGTTGGTAGTTCCATCTCCCCGAAGGTAGGGATATGGAAGGTCTTTGTTATTTCTTTGCCTGACATGCCTGCTAACACATTTCCATCTTTGTCCACAATTTTTCTTGTTTCTAGCTAGTATGCCTCCCTACAAGCCATTACTAGTTTCGAGGCGATGAGAGAGGGAGGGAAACCTGCAGCTTTAGCTATCCTACTGCCTCTAATAAATCTAGCATTCTATGTCTTGGGGTATTCTGAATATTTGTGTGAACTCATCAATGTCCACGTGCCTTATGTTGGTGTCGGAGACTTCCTTCCAATCAGTGATGAGTTTAGATTGCAACGACTCCCCTTGGAACTAGTATTTCATTTGATCTTTGTCTTCCTTTCCATGAGGAGCCTTATCTGTTTTCTTCCCTTTGTCTTTCTCTACAACTACCCCCGAGGGTCTTACACCTGATTCCATGTATTTTGCATATAGAGGTAAGGTGAGTATAATCAAGCATGCAAACACAAATGTTAACCAAATCCCTACAAATGGCGTTAGATTGGACAATATGGTAATCAAGGAATCTAACGTTTATTCTAAATGGTCATTAGTAGTTCACTGGAGGGAGTTCAGACAGTCTAGGTCCTAGGGGTCGGACTTCCCTAGCTAGAAGGCTATTATGAAGTGTGTACAGGGCAAGGCAATCTGCATGATTTCTTCTGCCTTCATATTTAGGTGATTTGAAAGGTCCATGGGGAAAAGGGTCCAATTGAACATGTGGATCAAATTATGTTTTTAGATTGGAAGGCATTTGGGATCATCATTGGGGCACTCAAAGTCATGAGGAGGGAGAGCTATTAGGAGTTTGTTGTTTGAGATGGCCTTGATGAAATGGCATTCCAGGGGTGAAGTTCTGGGGTCTGGGACCCGCGAGGCCAAAGGATGGTTGGCATGATTCCTTAATTGCTTAAGTATTCATATCAAAAGGGTCAGGAAGTTGTTTGAGGATGGTCGTTCTAAAATGGCAGGTCATGAGCGCAAGTTAGGTGAGAGCAACCCGGTGAACCGAACCTGGACTTAGACTCGACTTTCATGTTTTCTTTGTGGGTTTTATTGGCAATCAGGATATTGGACTCCAGGGTCAGAAGGACGGGCTCGCTTTTCCTTTTGTGACTGTCGAAACGGGATGGAATCCTGACAGCGGAGGTCTAGTGGAGCGGCTTTAGTGAAGGTTGGGGACGCAAATTTCATCATTTTTCATTGTTTTACCCTGACGGTTGCGAGGGAGTTGGGTCCCAAGGTGCGGAAGGTAGCCTCTTGAAAGTTGTTTAAAATGACGTTGTCATCACGGCGATCCACAAATGGAGGTTCGTGAATGAGGACCTGAAGGGCTTCCAGGATGTGGTAGTTTCATTTTAAATGCGCGGTGATCGGTCGGGTGGAGCTCGAAGGCCAGAAGGACGCAAGCATAATGCCACGTGAAAAGGCGAATGATGGGTGACATCGTGGTGATAGAATCTTGTAGGAACAGGCCCTTGAAACACGAAGGACTCAACTTCAATCTAGTTCAAAAGATACCTTCCAATGGTGAAGGACAAAAGTCTTTTCGCCATGTCAGTCCCGAGAGGTAGGTTCGTCATTCAAGAGTTCATTTAGTTTTGCATGTAAGTGATGGCATGGGGAGGCAGCGGGTCTGAGAGTCACAAATTTCCTAGCCAAAGAACAACGCCGAGGAAGTGAGGTTCCACTAGCGCTTTGAGGGCGGTTCATGAAGGTCTCTTGAAATTCCACCACATTGGTTTTGGGGGCAATGATTTTCTCAATCTAAGGTTTGTTTTTTTCATCCTTTTAACTTGCTCATTTTAGCAGGAATCAAGAAAAACATGAGGTGGGGCACGGAAGACGAATTGACCAGAGGAACCCGATGAATGGAGTCGATGAAACCGCTAGAGGGTGCAAAGGACCGACAATGGCAGGCCTCAGGCTCGAAGGTGGCACATGACAAAGGCTCTAGAATCACTCTGAACTTCTCTATCTAACCTAACATGCAAAAATGATAGGTCGAACTAGCCTATTTATACCCTTTAAGTGCATTAAATGCCCTTAATAAATGCTTGTACGACGGGTTCAACGTTGGTGAATTCAAATTCGAGATCGGTGGTTGGAAAGATGCAAGTCGAAGAACGTTCGAAGAGTTAGGCAGAAAACCACCAACGAAGGAGAGGTCAGGGTCCAATGAACGGAACACCAGAGGAGGACAGTCATTCAAAGAGGGCCAGCACATAACAGAGGCCTGGGAAGGGAAATCAGGCAGATCGAGTCCAGTGAGGATGAGAGACGGTCAGCTGGAACCCCATTCATGAGAACGATGACCAAGGTAGTGGGTCTCGAGGTACGAAGAGACAAAGCCTCTCAGACATTTCAAAAAGGAAAATGCAACAAGGAAATCCGGAAAGGGAAACCCACCACGTTGAACCCAGCAGACCTTAAGGACGCTAGTAGGGGCAAACTATTAAAGGGACTCCATGAGGACCTAGGACTTAGCAAATTTGGAGGGTTGAAACATGGTTAACTTGAGATGAGATTTCAAAGGTACATTGACCATTTGGGACACCAAAATGGGGGCACACAAAATGAGGCGGCGACAAAACGAGGGAAAGAGAGGGTCCCCATTCGGAACAGGGCGTGTGCGTTGAGGGCACAACACGTTGATTATTATTGACTTGGATTATTTATGCAAATATGACATAGATTAATAGATATACACATAATTACCCCTCCCATTGCTACAATTGATGTCTTTTACATATAAGAATTGGCATTGCAAACCCTACAATAACTGAAGTTGTAAGAGAAATTTATTATCATTTAACATATTAATACATAGTTAAATTGATTCAGATTTTAATAGTGAAAAGTTCATGCCTTGAACTTTTCTCTTTCTTTTTGGGCCTATTTTGATAGGCTTAGCCTTAGTGTGATTATTGGTGTACAACTAGCATATTTTAGCATGAATTTTGACAAAGAATGTGAGTTGAGCTTGACCTAGTCATATTTGTACACATCCTTAGAGACTAGTCTTGATCCTCTATTTTTCTATTCATCACATTAGTTTAGGTTGTAAATGTGAAGTTGACTAGAGTTAATTTCGTATCTTGGAATGAAGATCCTAATATTCTAAAATTTAAATTCAAATATTGATTCAATATGACTCTCTTTAATGAACAAGCTCCTAAATAATTTATGTGGATATCATTCCTTTATAAATATAAATTAAAAATATTAAAATAAGCAATAGAAAAATAAACGTGAATAAATTAAATTCTAATTTTATACATTTAATTCAACCATATAATCCATTTAAATTCATTAATCTTAACATATTTATAATTTAATTAATTATTGTGATTATTATTTAACCTAGATTATTTAAATAAATGTGATATTTTCCTCCGTAGAAATAAAATCTTAGAAGGAAATGCATCAACTTGGGCGCACAATGACTCACGTATCTCCCCTAGGTAATGCTACTTTTGCTGCAGCTTGCGATATTCTCCTTTTACCCTTCTACTTTTCCGTCTGTCTCCCATTACCTATCTTATTCGGGTTAAAGAATATAATAAAGTGTATATGTACGGGTTAAAGAATAGAATTGCTTCAGGTCAGAAAAGAATAGTCGAGTAGCACCCACCTACGCGACGGTTCTGCTATAAATGGCTACTTTCTAAGTTAGTGAGGACATAGATTTATTGATGACATTAAATAGATTATTGTCTCAAATCTATACATGTAATATGATGGTTTGATGTGATGTGGCTTGAAAATTTGAATATTTTATTATCCCCTTAGTGATTGTATCGATGTTATATGTGATTGTGTGCATATTAATTACTGTGGTATTAGTTTGTTGATTTTTCTTAACCTTTTAGAATTGGTAGATTGGATGAAATTTATCATTGTTTGTTTAGATTAGTTTATATTTTAATTTCTCAGCTAACCCTGATTTTTTATATTTTATCTCAACCAAATCTCAAGATAGTTTTAAATCTTTAATAGAAAGATGAATGTTAAAAATGCCAAAGTTTAAGTAACATTGCATAAAATGCAACGAATCTAAATTTTAAAAGGCTACAAGTGATGCTAAAGTTTAAGCAACATTGGATAGATCTGCCTTATATTTGATTATGCATATTTGGAGGGTATTTTTTTGGAAGTTTAGATTAAAAAAGATCCTTTGTTTAACATATCACGTATACCACTAATCTCATAGTCAAGACCTAGCTATAAAGGAACCTTGGAGTAGGAACCTTTACTTTTCAAGAGGAGTAGTGATTTATTGTTACTCAAAGTTGATTGTGCTAAAACCACCATAAATAAGAAATTATTGAGGCTCTTAGATGACTTGCTCGCCACCATCATTAAACACATTTCTAGGAACATATTGAATAAGAAAATTGAATATATTAATCCTAGCAATTATTATAACACTGTCATGCTTTTCTAGGGTTCTCTTCTTAGGATTTATTTTGGAATCGCTTCACCCAACCTTGACATAAAATCTTACAACCTAGTTAATTTTGTGGTTGACAATTTATTAAATCTCTAACACAAACTTAACCTTTTCTATTCAAGTCTAAAGCTCTTCTAGTTGATTTAAATATTGTGTAGATATAAGGAAGAAACATAATTTATCACTTTGCTAAAACTTTCCATTCTTCCAAATTTATGTTGTTTAATAGAGATGCTACCACTAGTTTGGTGCCCTACAAAAGTATGCTTCATCACCTATATCTAGAACTCAAAACATCTCCCAAATGCCACAAAATTATTTAATTACATGAAAAGTTATTGAAAAGTTAAATTGGTGATTGATAGAAATATAATTATATGTTGCAAGACCATAATTTACATCTTAGACATTCATGTTTTCACCTTTTATGGGGTAGAAGTTGATAATAGTATCTTTTTTTTTTTCTTCTGCCTTACTTTTTTGATGTTTGAGCCTAATAGTAACATGATAGCCATAGACAAATACAAACCTATTATTAATGCTAAAATCTTGTCACCTACCACAATTGGTATTAATATTTTTGTACATACCTTAATATTGATTAAGTATCTATTAATTTAAATATTATCATAGTATTATAATCCAATTATTTCTATAAACATACTATAAAAAATTCAAACAAAAAAATAAAAATAATTATAAGTTATACAATACAAAGGTGAAACTATAATTTATTTTAAATGTAAAAATTAAAATAATAATTTATTTATTTTTAATTGAAAGAAGAATTTTATTAATATTTAAATGCATTATGGAAGGGGGAATCTTCATGTAAAATTAAAAGAAGGAAAATGCTTTTATAAATTAAACTATCCTATCACTTTTGAAAAAGCGTCAATGATTTTAATAATCGACCAAGAAAATTAGTACATAATGTGACACACTATCTGTTTCCAATGTGAACTGACCAGCAAAATCGATTGCCTAGCTATTTTTCTAAGTGGTATAACCGCATCTTTTCTCTACTTTTACAAACGCCACGACAGGTGGAGGGGAGCATCTTTCCAGAAGAGCCGGTCGCTGAGCTGTCGCTTTTGACTTGACGGCACTGTCGGCGACGTCAATATACGTGAGCAGGATTTAAATTATGGTCTTGCAAAGAATTACTGGCCGTTGATTTCAAATTTTCTTAACCCTTTTCTCAGATAAGATGTCGCTGCTATAAATGGCTAGTTTATTTAATGATCAGACTCGCATCGAATGCAAGCTTATCAAGTCTGTATTGTTTTTGGTGTGTTTAGCAACTGTATTTTCTCAAGCCTTTGGCGACTTCATTTTGTCGGCATAGAAACTTCAGAGAGGAATTTTAGCTTCACTCTCATATCCTTAAAATGGCATCTGTAATCGGAGGAGCTGTTTGCGGAAAAATTTGTGAGTTGGCCGTTGAGATGGCCGTTCAGAAATTAGCTGAAGAAGCAAAGCTGGTGGTGAATTTCAGAAAAGACTTCATATGGTTAAACCAGGAACTCAGATCTGTAAGGTGCTTGCTGCAAGATGCTGATCAACAGTCTCGTCATAGGGAGGATGTGAAACAATGGGTGGAGAGCATTCGAGATATTGCCATGCGCACAGAGGACATCTTTGAGGAATGTGCTGTGGAATCTATTTATGCTCAAAGTTGTGGGTTGAGTTGGAGTCAATGGATTTTTCGCTACAGGATAGTGCGGCAAATTAAAGACATCAAGAATCGCATGGGATCTATTATTCAAAAGGCCAACCAGCTGACGCTATGTCGTAAAGTTTTGTCTGAAGATAGAGCATTACCGAGTACATCTCAAATTGCAGCTGTAGAGTGGAAGAGATCTAGTCTTCTGCCCAGCGATTCACGCCCAGTGGGAATACAGTCCAAAGTTGCTGACATCCTCAACTTGTTGGAAAACTCACCCTCTACTGTTATTGCAGTGGTTGGGATGGGGGGGATGGGCAAAACCTATCTTCTTCAGCATGTTTACAGCCAGACAAAAGAAAGGTACGAGAAATCTATATGGCTTTCAGTTTCTCAGTCCTATTCTATTGCCAATTTACAAAAAGATTTAGTCTTTCAGTTAGATGAAGATTTAAGTGAGCGGATAAAAAATACTGAAGTGAGCAAGTAATAGCTCCGTTGATTCATGAAAAGTTTCTAGGTAAAAGGTGTCTTGTAGTGTTAGATGATGTGTGGAGGGCTAGCAGAGAGGAAAACTTGTTATCTAGACTTGGCCTCCCAAGTGGAAATAATAGCCAATGTAAAATTGTGGTCACCACACGAAGCAAGGTGGTTTGTACAAATTTGAATGCTCAAATGTATGAGATGCAACATATGTCAGATGAAGATAGTTGGAGGTTGTTTTGTGTTTATGCATTTGGAGGATTTGAGGAAGATATAGAGGCATGGCAGCAGCTGAAAGAGGTGGGTCGGAAGATTGTAAAGCAATGTGGAAATTTGCCACTGGCTATCAAAACGATAGCAGCATCTCTGGCCAACACCACAGATCTCAACAAATGGGAGTTGAAGCTCCGTCAGCTCCAACAGGTAATTATTTCAATTGGTGACAATGACCCAATCATGTATATTCTGAAATTAAGTTATGACTCTTTCCCCGCACGCCTTAAAGCCTGTTTTGCATATCTTTCCTTCTTTCCCGAGGACGAGGAGATAGATCCTGAGTATCTAATAAATCTTTGGATAGGAGAAGGATTTATCCCTGCAGGAGAGGACCAATTGGATGTGGCATGGGATTGTTTACATCAGCTTGCCAATCTGTGTCTGCTTCAATTATTTGAAGGTTTGAAGTTTGACTACCTAGCAGGAGACTTCAAACTAGCCAAACATTGCAAAATTCATGATTTGTTGCTAGATTTGGCCATCCACATATCGAAAGAAAATAAATGTGCTTCCTCTGTTGAGGAAGCCTCTACAAATACAAGTGATGGCACTGGCTGGTGTCGGCTTTTACTGGCCAAGAAAGATATAGAAGACAATGCCATCTCAGAGAGTCGTCCTGTTTGTCTCCGTACACTTTCACTGTCTCAGAATCGGAGGATTACAAGCACTCCGCCAAACTTGTTTACTGCTATGAGAGGACTGCGTGTTCTGGATTTGAGCTACACAGGGATCTCCACATTGCCTGCGTCCGTTGGAAAGATGAAACTCCTCAAAGTCTTGAATTTAAGACAGACAGGAATTAAGGAGTTTCCGGAATGTGTGAGACATCTGAAAAGTCTCTTGTTTCTTGTTCTGCCTCTCTATGACGTTGTTCCAGAATTGCCAGTATGGATAAGTGAACTTCAATGTCTTCAACATTTAGAATGCGAGGGTTACTGGAACATGCAGAAGGCAATATCAAAGCTGGCCTCTTTGAGAACATTGCGAGTTTCATGGTTGAAAGACACATATATGAGTTTTGAGGACTTCGCCAATATGACTCAGCTTGAAGAACTACAGTTACATGTTTCCAATGAGATGGACTTGAAGAGTTTACAAAAAGGGATCCTTGTGAAGCTGGTGAAGATGCGTCGTCTGGTATTAGAAAATCGAACAGGTTTTGCAATGTCGGTTGGCTCAGAAATCGATCTTCCGCATATTCCGGAGAATATGATAGCAATGAAACATTTGGAAAGTCTTCAACTAGAAAAGTTTGCAGTGCCGAGTTGGATATGTCGTTTGGCAAATCTCAGGGAACTTCAGTTAAAGTTTTGTCATTGTAGTGATTATCCGGAGTTGCAGAGACTGCCCAATCTAGTGAGCTTAGTTTTGGAAGGGAATGCGAGATGCAGAGAATTGCCAAAGTCGTTTGGAAAGTCGGGAGGGTTCCCACACCTCCGCTTCTTCAGAATTAAGAAATTTTCTGAATTAGTGGAGTTCCCAGAATTGGAGGAGGAAGCGATGGCATGCCTTGAGGAGTTGGAGCTAGACGGATGTCCCAATGTGAAAAAAGTGGGAGAGGGATTGGAGCGGTTAAAAAGATTGAAGGATTTGACTTTTAAGGCACTTCAGGACAGTACACGGTGGGATACGTTAAAGCAAGATGGGGAATATTGGAATAAAATCAAAGCCATCAATCCTGAGGTAATTATTTTCGTGGGGTATTGATAACCCCTTCTATTTGGTTTTTTGTTTTTATATATTAAAGAAATATTATACTGAAGTTGAGTGTGAAGAGAGTAGTTGAGAAGATGATTCCATGAGTCAAAAGTTTTATGGCTTGTAACTATTTATTCTAATGCTGAATTTTGACATTGTGTAACGCAGTAAATATATTCATATTATGGTAATCTCTCATTTTTATTGTTTCATGTGTAATTAATATTATTTTAAATTAAATTTATTTATAAGTGGATACAACATTTATTTATACAAGTCTTAACAAAATAGAAATTTAAGTTTTGTATTAAGAGATCATTAAAAATATTGACATAAAATCAATGTTTCAGTGAAAAGTTTTAAAATCTTAATTATTTTGATTTTTTTGATGTTTAATTTTAAAATATAATCAACAATTTTTATATTAAATATATGTATATATAAAAAATATATTTTGAAAGTTATCAAAATAGTGATAATTATTGTCATCAATACAAGATAATTATTTCTAATTTATTTGATGGATTTTTAATTATATCTATATTTTTTATGTTTTAAATAATTAAATATTTACAATTTTTTTAATTTTTCCATTCTTTTATCTTATTATTTTAAAATATAATTATTATTGCCAAATGAAATATTGACATATTTAATTGTAAAGGAAATTTACTTTTTCTAAATGTAATTTGGGCTAATGTAGTAAAATATATATACACAAACATAAATCAACGTGGATTAATCAATTTATAGTTGAGACTAGATAATTGAACAATAAATGTTTTTAAAGGAAAATAATTTTTTCTTAGATTTAGTTTAGGCTAATCCAATAATATGCATACACATAAACATAATTAATGTAGACAAATTATATGTGATATATAGATTGATATTTTGATAATTTGTAATAAATTAAATGAAGAAATATAAAACAAAAACATGTGTACTTAGTTTTATAATTGATGAAAATAAAATATTATGAAGGCTTGAATATGACATACCAAGCACTTTTTTGTATTAGTGAATAATACATTTGTAATTGGATAAGAATTATAGTATTCTACTACGATTATGTAGGGATTATTATATCAAATCAAATTTATTAGGCATTATTTTCTTGGGAGCAATACTATAATGAGAAAAGAAAAAAAAACCCTACCTCCAAGTTATCGATTACGTTGAATGTTGTAGATTCAATCTAGAGAACTTGGGGTGCATGTACATTGTCTTGTACAATGTTTATATCATAGGAAATTGGGTAGGTTTATTAACCCCATTTTTTCAATTTCATTGCTTCATATTTTGCTAAAAATAAAAATACAACTTAAAATTTAAGAATTTAAATAAAATTTTATGGTGCTCAAAACCTACCCCAAATAAATTTGATATTATTCCCTCCTCTTTTTCAACAATTAGTTGCAGATGGATTTGGAAATTAAAGTGGAATCCATTGTGTTAGAATTTTGGTTAGAGCAATGCTAAACTTAAATCTTAGGAATTTAGAATTCCTTGGTATAGTTTAGGGGAAAATGGTTCACACATAGTTAAGAGGTCCAATCAACCTAAAACCCATAGCTCCTTTCTAATAATGTTCACATCAATCTATGAATAGTCAACAAAAGGTAACTTTTACTCTTAAGGGTGAAGCCTTTTCAAACTAGAAGAATAAATAAGGCATTTATTTTGGGATACTATTCAAATATTTCTCATTAACCGTAAGCCCTTATGTGGGGTTCTTGGAAAAACAACGAAATTGGTTATTGGAAGGAAATTTTTTATATGGGTGAATATCAATACTTCATTTTCAATAGGTTGAGCATTAAATGTTTAGTTATTTATTCATTTAATTATGTATTAATTTTGATCAAGATATGTGATCTAGCATATTCTAGGGATAGTTCTTGTTTTGGGAACTTGGTCTAATTTGTCTCATATAGTAGCCTAAGGGAAATAATCTTAGGATGAGTTTTCCCTTAATGTTTTTTTTTGTTGAACACCTAAGTTCCCTAATAGGTCAACCTCCGCCAGAGAGTCAAAAGAAATGGGTTTCAAATAGATTACTTCCTTCTGTCAACAATTGGGAAATGTTCTTGCAGTGACATGCATGCAACATCACTAGTTGTGTATGGTAGGACATTATGTGGTCATGATTTAAGAGGAGGTTTTAGCATTTCAAAAAAAAATAGTGTCTATGTCCAAAGGTACAAAAAAGGGGCATTATAAAACTCCAAAAAAATGTAGACTTTCCATCTTGACACATTTTTACAATCTCATAATAATAAAGACATAAATAAATAAATAAAAAGCCTTTATAAATGTGATAACATGGAGTCTCAATAGACATAAGGAAAAATGGTTTTCTCTCTCTTTTCCTTGTAAGTCCTAAAATCTCTCAAGGTAAACAAAGAAAAAATTGGATTTTAAAAAGCCCTATTTTATATGTGGGGAAGTTGAAATCCAACACTCATAAGGGAAAGTGCATATTTTCCTTCCATCCCTACCCTTTATTCTCTCTACAAGAGTATGTAGCTAAAGGAAAATAGAAAAAACAAAGGAAATGTGTGGGGAGAAGAAATTCCTTCCTTCCCTACACCTCCACATTACAACAATAAACAAATAAATTCATTCAAGTGAATGTGATCCATTGGAATACCAAGATTATAACATGTATTTTGAATGAATTTTTTTTATAACATCTTAAAAAATTTAAAGAAAATGCAATGGATAGGTGCCAAGCCAAATTCCATAATAAAATCCAACATTCTCTTCTACTCGCACCATCAAATGGTAATCTAGGAACAACATTTTAGCATCTAAAGAAGTTTCACTACATAAAATTCCATGAGAATGTCATACACAACAAAGATTCTCTACTAGAAACAACTATAAAATATGTAAGGATAGAAAAGGAACATAAATATCTAGTAGAAACACCTCAAAAAATGTTGTCTCATGGAACACAATGACTACAAGGTATTCAAAAAATCTATATATTAAAAAGGGATTGAAGATTTCATGTAAATATAATTAATAGGTGTAAATCCATGTACCATGGCCTTTAACAATGCCTACATAGACTACGATTGAGTTGTGCCAACATCCACTAGTGCCAATTCCCAAAATCAAGGCTTTGGAATAGTCTTTAAATGGATTTGAATATTGAAAATGATCTAGAAACTTCAAGTAAAAAGAAATTTGTAGATGTAAAATCAAAGACCTTGATTTTTGTCGAGTTTTATAATAGTTGCTAGTTTTCTCCATGTCTATTTCAAAGTCAGAAATAGGGCATGATCATCCATCAATATATAATGGGAAGAAAGTGGGCTTGTGTTGGGTTTGAAAGTATTAACTAGGTGTATACTAATTGGAATGGAGGCATGGTATTTGTGAAATACTAATATGTGTTAAATAATATGAGTATTCGATTAAATTTGTATGGGATGTATTACGTATACATAGTATAGTAGAAGAATAGGCTTTTTAGGATTGGTGGAAAAATAATAACACAAGTTTATTAGGTCATCCAACTTGACATTTTAAGAATGTGAGTTACTACATTTGAATTCTTATCCTAAGATTAATTTGGAAACCAATCATCATGGTGGAGAATGGTTTAACCCATCAAAGAATATGTGAAGAGTGGGTAAATATTAATGCTTAGATTATTTATAAAACTTAAAATATATGATTTTTTGTTATGGATTTCTAGCTACATGCATGGTATGGATTTGAAATGATAGCTTTAGCATTCTATACAAACCAACAAACAAGATAGTATAATGTAGGCACATAAGCTCAACAAAATAAGGAAATGACATAAATAGAGTGTATGAGCTATTCTATAGAATGTCACAAGGAAATGTAATCATGAATAGACATATAATCACCTATAATTACAAATTAAAGGGCTTGGACCAAAATAGGACTGACGAAGATCATTTGGAAGTGAATGTAAATCAATTACCTTTTCACAAACATTTAGTAGATTTATAGACAAATCCATTTTCTATGATGCAAACCATTAGACCTATTCAAGTTTTGACACATGTGAAATAAATGTGTATATAAGCTAGTAATGAATACATTATTAATATGTATAAATATAGGTGTGTTGAAAGATAGTGAAGATTTCAAAATTAAAACAAAGATTAATTTGGATGCGAAAAATCATTTGAATAGTGGTGATTCATTTCCTTGGGATATTTTTGACATCAAGGTCTTTAAAATTACTTCTCTTAAAATAATGTGTCCCAAGACTACCTTTATCATAACAATAGTAGTTAGTACTAGTAGTTTAAGAATAAATTATGTAGAAAATTTGTTTCAAATGAGGAGAAATGGCTTTGCTAGGCTTAGCTTGACTCTTGAAAATTACACTATACATCCTCTATTACCGCATTAGATTTTAGTGTTTCAAAATATTAACTATGAGGAGGTAACCTTATGTTTGAAGATGTTAGTGATGAAACAAAATAAAATGTTGTTATAGTTATATGCCTATCAAAGTTGTGAAGATATATTATTTTATTATAAATTAATCTTTGTTAATTTTTGAAAAGAAATATTTTTGAGTTTAATTTGTTAGAGCTTATGGTTTATTACCAAAGATTTTTTAATCCCCCAAAAAAGGGTAGTTGAGCAGTTATTGAAGGAAGGGAACTATTTCTCTACAAATGTAAAATCCAAACATGGTAGATAGTATTAAAACTAGGATAAATTCTTACAAAGGGAACTTGAAGAATAGAAGATTTTAATTTCTATTTTTTTTATTTTTTTTATTTTTTTATTTTTATTTTAATTCAAGGGGTAAACGCTTTTGATTGGAGCTATGAACCGGATACAACCATTCAACAATACCACCCCAACGGGGTTTGAAACTTGGTGGCAAGAACAACAATGCCACCTATAAACCATCATACCATGCCAATACCGGCGAAGATTTTAATTTCTATAAATTACATAGAGATTAATAGTTTTATTTTAGTTTCTTATATTTTATATAAAATTAATACTACATCATTTTTTAAGTTAGATGTAGTAGCATTTTTTTCTTTTATTATATTAAGTATCTTTGTCATTTTTATGAGAACTCTATATAGCTTTCTATATTTTTTGTGTGTTCATCTATTTAATTCTTTATATTATTATATTCATGTAATTTGTAAAAGTTTAATATTCTCCTACTTGATATGTGTGAAGCATTTTTGTCTTGATCATTTTTTATTTTTGGCTTGAATATGTTTTTGGCTTCGGATGTGTCCGTGTTTGAGTAAAGTTATTAGAAAGGTGTGCAATGCACCATGTGGTGGTTGTGCAACTTTCATTTTCACCTTCCCTTCGGGAGCGATTCGGGACACATGTTAGCTTGTCGAAGATTTTTTCAAGGAGCTATATTCATGAGTTTGAGAATTTTCACCTATTTGACATGTCATCTCTTCGCTACGAGCAGTTTGCGCTTTTATGAAGCAATCTCTTTTGGGAGTTTTTCGGATCTTGTTGGCCCCTTTTGGCTTTTTAGGATGGAAGCTTTGATTCGGTGTCGTTGGGTTATGTGACTAGTCAACTAGACTTTTTCCACACTATTTTCTAGGATTTGATTGTTTTCAAATAACTATCTTTGCTAAATATCTAAAGAGCATTAATGCAGCAATTGAGAATTGATGAGCAAAGATTCTTGTGACCTAACAAAAGATCCATGATCAGATCATGTGTTATCAAATGCTAACATCTAGTAGTAATTACTTTTGTTTTTTGGTGGTGGTTTCTTCTTTTTGTAGCTATAAATGAGAGGCGACGACAGAAGGAAAGGGTTGGTTCCAAGTTTCAGTTTCTTTTGTTGAGGAAAAGTTTCTATAGTTTTCTTAGGTTATAGAACTATTTTTATAAGTAGAGTTGCAAAACTACTTTTCTCTAGCATGTTATATTGTTTATGCTCAAACTATTATCAAATTGGCATGCAACCTCTATTTTAAAGTTCATTTGATATTTAAGCACGAATTATTTGGAAGAAATATTTTAGACCGTGCATGTATGGCCTTTATCAAGCTTTCATTCTTTATGCTTTTGATCTGAATAAAACACTATGTCAAGCTAAATTCGAATAGTTTAAATTGTTGATTTTCATGCTATAGGCTTATATGGTAGGATAATAACTTGTGAAAATTGGACTCTTTATGTGGAATTCTCTTTTTTTTTTTTAAGAGTTGTTGTTTTGTTATATTGTGTTGTATGAAGAGATGGAGTTTATGCAATTTCTGAATGTTTTTCTATTAACCTTGGAAATATTTATGTTTGATCGGACCTTAATGAATACTACCTACGAAAAGATTTGAAATACTGCATTGTGCTTGTTGTTAGCCTTTGGTGTTCGTTCTCTTCCCAACAATGAAGGGTTGTGGCATTATGTGTCTAAATATATCACTCATATGAAATATTGGGTTTGAAATATTGTAAAAGTTTTTGTGTATCACCATTTTTATGTTTTATATTTACATTTCCTTCTACCCTTTTCTCCAAAACCCAGAGAAGAGTTTGCTTTCTAGAAAAATCTTGAAGGTATTCAATGAGCCACAAATCAGTCCCCTACTCTTTGAATTTCCCATAAGGCTATTAGAGATGCACAAGCTTTGATGATCAACAATAAGTTTACACATTTTGATTACAACCTTGTCTACACATATCATCTTCAAAAAAAAATTCCTACATGAGGAATTGATTTGTGTCTTTTTTGTTTTGAAAAAAAATCCATTTTTTAAATCATCAAACTCAATTTTCTTGTTTTATTTAAATTTTTTACATACTTAAAACCCTACCTCTTTGTACATGTATGCCAAAATCTATCTTCTATTTCTCAAATTATAGCCATGTTTACATATCATAACATTATATTTTTAGTTTAAATTTTAAAAAAAACATAAAGTCTCCCCATATTATGAGGGATATGTGTCTCTTAAGTATAGAGTAAAATCACCCTTCCCATGGTGATTTCTCCAAATTTTGTGAGAACTTATTGCTTCCAACTAGACAAGTTATCCTGATTCTAGCAAAATTTTATATTTCCAAATCTATAAATAGTAACAAATATCTATAAAAATTATTTTATTGGTTCAACTTTGTGAATTTCTCATGTATAAGATATTTTATTGCATTTCTATAGAGTTAGAGAGTTTTAGATTCTTTGTGAATGTTTGTACTTCATGAAAATGTCCTTTCCTTATGCTTTCCACTTCCCCACCTTTATATATTTTTGTGGAGTTGCAAGGTCCAAAAGGGACTCCAAACTTCCCTCCTAGTCCAAATTTCTTAAAAACCTCACATATTGATAAGTTTGCTTCATAATTCATTTCCCTTGGAAACTTGTAAAACCTTAGTGCACCTTTGATCTACCTAAACTGCATACCTTCATACTCCATCATCCAAATTCTTATATACTTCCTTTGTTTCTTTTTAGAGATACAAATTTAGCATGGAAATCTAGAATTTCCTAATTTTTTATGCTTCCCTTAGTTCCCCACAAGTCCACTTTACTTCTTCCTTTTTGGATTTGTGAAGTTCTTAGTCATGGTTGCACTACCCATTAATTACCTAATTCCTCCTACCTTTTGCATTCTCACAACATCCCTTTAAGCACCTCTTTGTAAATTTATGGATCATGCGTGTATTTGTGCACTTTTGCTTACTTCCACTTGTGCTTCCCTTTCCTATATAGTTCTATCTTTCTTGATTTCTACCAATATCCCTTGGGATCTTCTCCCTTTTTGCAAGAACTTCCCTCCATCCTTCCAAGTCCCATTTTCTATACCTCCCCATTCTTTCCCACATTCAATTCCAAATTTTTTAACCTCCTATGAGAATGTCTAAGCTCAACTTCCACTTTTAGACTATATTTCTTAAGTATTTTACTACGAGTGGGTAGGATCATGATGGGCCAATCTATACCTATAAGCAACAATGAAAATACAAAAAAATAGAGTTAAGAAACTTCACATAAAACTTTGAATAGGTTATTAACACAATTTGGAAAATATGTAAGAATAGAATTTATTGTAAATTGAATTTACTTTCTAAGCTACCTTTTTTTTTTTCAGAAAAACTAACTTTATTTGATGAAATTTTAAAATTTCATTGAAGCACTACTATAATTTTTGAAAAAAAAAGTAGGTGCCATTCCAACTAACCTAAGTATGAGAAAAAAATTATTATTTTTAGTCTCTAAATATGAGTAAAGGACACAAGCCCAAATGTGACACATTTTTTTTTATTTTTTTTGGAAGTAAATAATTAGTTATGATTTTTTTAGTAGGGATTTTTAAAAATATTAAAAAACAATTTTCCAACCAACCTAACTTGGTCAAAATAGTATAAAATTCAAATATTTTAACCTATAGCTAGTGGATCATAAAGTGTGACACATCTTTTAGATTTGAAAAAGGTCAAATGGTTTGAAATTTATGAATATTTTTTAATCACCCTATCAATTAGGACTTCAAAAAAAGTGCATCTAGAAAATCATTAATAATTAATTTATTAAATTTATAATGAATAATATCTTGTATTTTTAGAATGACGACAATTTCTTGAATAAACCATTTTTTGTTTCATCAAAATTTGAATATAAAAATTATGTTAGCATGAAGGGTAAAGTTCCAAAAAGAGGAAGAAACCTCTAAACAAAGATTATTTTACCTTTTATTCTTGACACTCCCAAGCCTAATTCCAAAGCTTTCCTAAGGAAAAAATCAAGGGAAAAAAATTATGTTAGAAAAAACGTATTTCTATTTTTCTATTTCTAAACAAATGGATATTTGTGTTGCCAAATTTTTTATTTTATTTTTCATCCAAAACAAATATCCATTTTGGTTTTTATGAAAAAATGGACAAAATGATTTGTTGTACCTAAAAAACCCACTCAAATTATCTTCTCTCAAGAAGCTCATGATTTTTGTGCATTACAAACAAAACCATGCTTTTCTACACTCTTTCAAACAAAAGTTGATTATATCAATCATTAAGGTGCCTTGTTTTTGTTTGTATAATGGGAAAAAATAGTTGGCGTAAAGCCAAAAGGAAGAGTAAACTTCAAGTGGAGGAAATTGAAGCAATTAGAGAAAAAGATAGAGCAAGGAAAAGGATGGTAAGAAAAGGTGTGGTAAATAATCTTCAAGGTAAGTCTTCTTCTTTACCCTTAAATGAAACTAAAATTGGAGTTTCTAATGTTGAATATAATGAAATGTTTGAAAATAATGAAATTTATTATGATACTAAAAATGAAAATGTTGAATTTATGAAAGTGAAAATATTACAAAATATGATGAAATGCCTATTGATAAGAGTAACATCATAGAAAAAGAAGAAGAAAAATATCAACAATTTCATGAACAATGTGGATATGAATCCTATGTCATTGAAATTGTACTCTATAATCCAATTGTTGAAAACTGATGAAATTGATAACACATATGAAATAATGAAACTCAATGCATCTCTAAATTACATAAGAAGAGAAGACCTTTGTGAAGAAGAAAATGAAATTCCAAATCCACCATTTTGTAATGAATCTACATGAGTGACCCCAACAACACTAATCAACATACAAGATGTGAGTCGAAGATACGGGTACCAAATAGTGTGAAGAAAAATGATCGCGAAAGAGACAATAATCTACATGAGTGTCCCCAATGACACTACTCAAGTTAGATGGAATACAAAGGAAAACATCTATAACTCAAAGATGTAAATGGTACATGAATCTGTATGAGTGACCAAAACCAACACTACTCAACATGCATGAAAACTGCAAGTCAAAAATACAAGTACCAGCAATCTCTAATCAAATGAAAATAGGTCACCTCTAGAAATAGAAATCAAAGAATTTCCATATGGTAAGTGCTCTAACTCACTAAAATTCATGTGTAATGCCCCCACCAAGAACCCTAGAGGACAAAACCTAATCAATGAAAAATAGACAATTTTTTTCTTTTTTTTAGTGCAATGTTGTGCAATGCAATTGAACATAACTTTAATTATTATCCTACGTCCCCTAGGGTGCATGACTACATTACTCAAATTCCATTATCCAAATTACAAAACCAAATAACTTATTAATAATTGAACACTAATCGTCATTAAGCATAACATTTACTCATCACAAATGAACATATGAACCATGAGAAACATCTATTCTTAAACATAAGTTATAATTGATTACCTTCATTTCAATTAACAAGTACAATATCACTGATTACAAAATTTCCTTACATACATGAGATATAGCAATTCAGTTTACAAGTACATTTGTACAATGATACTTCCTCAAATCTAGTGAAGAGTGCTCTGCAAAAGATACATGATACATGATCAAGATACAATACATTTACAAGTACAATGATCAACCTTCCAAGAGTAGATGCAATGTTGAAGGAAAGAATTAGATGAAATTGTCATATCATGAAAGAAAAGGGAACCCAATGGAGAACGTAACACATTCCACCAACCATGTGAATCCAAAGGTTCACCCCCTCGTGCTAGGAGGTAACAAAAGGACCCACCATAGCAGTAGAACAAGGACTGGACATCACAAGGTTGACACATTTCACAAACACGAGACATACAAGAACATTAACAAACAACAAGGACTAAACTTCTAGAGGCATAAAAATACTTAAGGAAAATCAAAAATCAAGGAAACTCATGGTTGTTGTAGGGGAAGTTTCATCATGTACTTGGACATAGGTTATCCTAGTAGTTCTTCCTAGGCCCCGACCCCCATCTTGGGTTATCCTAGTAGCCTCTACCAAATTTTGGACCCTCATGCCAACTTATGCAGAATCGACCTACCTCTCATGGAGATGAAGTAGTTGATTATGTCATTCTAGGCCTTCATGTCTCACCTCAAGCCTATAAGAGCACTTGAGGTTGAGCGAGGTATTAACTTATCTTGCTTAATGTTTGAGCTACCCATTCCCCCTAGTTTATTTTAATGTTATCACTTGTTAATAAACTTCCACATGGCTTATCCAGGCACCCCTTTGTGCGTTGACCCCTATTGGAAGCCACTCCCCTTACTGACCACCGAAAACCACAAAAATAAAAAATAAGGCCACTTGCTTGACACAAAACACAAAACACAAATGAATCTCATTGTGAGGCATTACCCATCCCGCTCTCATAGTCCATAACATCATTCACAAAGACAAATATAAAAGTGAAGTGAACGGCCATCATAAACATAACCAAGATAAAAAAAATTCACATCAAGATAAACAATTAAATTCATCATGATAACATCCTTTCCCCTAGAAGACTCAAGATCTCAATAATTCAAACACCAATAACATACAAGATTTCGGAATGGGTTACAATAAGCTCATTTGATGGTATACAATTAAACTTCTAAACTAAATTTCTTCATCCAATATTTAATTAAATTTAAATGCTAATTCATGGTAAGCTAAACATAAATAACTCAATCCCATTTTAAATGGGATTTATTTCCTATTTCACTAAAGTTTCAGTTATATGCAGCAAATTAATCTTAATGCTTATTCATCTAAACATTCATACATATACATGTGTGTGTATATGTTCATAAGAATAAGACTATAGGTTTGAAGAATAAAGAATTCATAAAACACATACGGAAAATATAATTTACACTTTAAAAGCATATTTGTACATATATATATTCTTCTGTTCTAATACAAAATAAATTGATATATCTATTAATCAAAACTCACAAGATTCATGTAAAGGAATTAAATCAGATATTTAGTTACTTGAGGAAGGCCGATACCAAACTTACGCACTCCACTAGACAAATCTCTAAAAGTCCATCTCAACCGTGGTACACATGCACAAGCCACTTAACATGCAAATAAACATAGGTCAAACTTATACATTGGTCTCTAAATGACCTCATAGATGGTTCCCTCATTAACTTAATATATAGTTAGCTCCAGATTTAAGAGATATGAACACATGAATACCATACCCATGCCAAAGACATGGATAAACAGAAAGAGGAACACTAATGTTGGCTTTAATTCAGTAACCTATAGAAGAGGACGGTTTTACCAGAACTACAACCTCAAAATAAAGATGACAGTGTATGTAACAATTGAACATTTTCAACACAATAAGGGTTAATGATATTCAAACTCCCAGATATTGAACAACGTGACCTAGTTTTCAATAGTGTGGACTTAATACTTGAAAGGTTATATGAAATTCAAACAACGTTTATATTGTTGTTATAGATATAACAACAAGTTTCAGCTAAAGTTAACTAGTAGATCGATTACAAAATAGTTTAAGACCTCTGATCTATTAGCATGACAAAAGTAGGGCGGCAACAACTCAAAACTAAACAGGTTTGTTTTTGCTCCAGCTAATTGATTCTTCCTCCTCTAATCACCAGAAGATTCATATATCTTTAATTTTTTATGGTTTGAAAGGATGGTAGATGACAGATTAAGATCTAAAAAATAAATAGAATATTGAGCAATGCATATAGGTACAAATTTTATTAAAATATAGAAGTATGCAAGGCACTGACTTCAGAAGCAAAATTGATTCAATATAAAGATATCTACAAGCTATCAAAATTACCACATTTAGAGGTACGATATTCAAAAGGACTAGCACAGCTATGTATGACATCCCATTTTGTTTCATTTAAAACATGAAAACTTGGTGGGATATTAGATAGTTTGAAATTTTTATAGCCTAAGCAATTTGATAGACCGTACATCTTCTAGTGGTAAAGTAGTGAAAAGAATCAACAATTTACTGATTATTTGGTGCGGTTGATATCATGGTGATACGTATGCTTTTGAAAGAAATTTAAGGGGAATACTGGAAGTAACATAACACTTTTCACTATAATTAAAGTCTCTTCAGATTTAAGATCTCCAAATAATAAGGGGACTAAGACCGCGACTTACAAAATAATTGGACCAAATAAAAATCAAAGAAATAAACGAAACAGGAGTTTCTCCCTTAAAATGACTCCAAATGGATCAGTAATAAACAACACTTGTCTGCATTATCCTTATATGCAGGTTTAAGTATTAGAGGATTTTATTATGAAGCATTTCTTTTGGAAATTAGAAATTAGATCTTGAATGATTTACCAAGCAAATTGATTCCAGTATTAAAATATTTTTTAATGCAAAACAACTAAAACTAGTGATCTTTAAACAAAGATAGTAGGGCTAGTAAGTTAAACACAAAGTATTATAACAGGGAACTGTCTATTTAGCAGGATCCTTTAAAAATAGTGAAAGCAACTTCTAAATAAGAAAAAAATCTTGACTTTCAAGATTAACTATTCACTACAAAATAAAACAGTGGATGAAATTTCTTTGGAAAAGAACATGTGTTATTTGAATATTTGAGCTGCAAGAGATACCAGATGGTATTAGCTCCAACCAAACTTTCCCACTTTTCTACCACAGATTCTAGTTCTTCATAACCAACACCTCAACAAGAATACCAGAATCTCCAAAAGCCAAGCTAATTAAACTCACAGGAAAAAATTTCTTTTTAGAACCCTAGAGAAAAACTTCACACAAAAACCCAAAAAGAAAAATAAGAATCAGTTTCTTTTCCTTCGTGAGCAATAAAACCAATTTCCCCTGTGGAGTTAACTCCACTTCACTTAATTACTCCTTCACTACTTTTTGGTTACCTCTATTTCCGAGATTTTTTCCCCATTTCAAAATTTGTTTAATTTACCTTTCACTAACTTGGCACACAATATGCCATTATTTCATTAATTTATTATATTAAATTTCTTATATAATTTATTTATACACACCTATTAGTATATATATTTTTATATGTAGGCACGCATTTATATATACATATATATTATTTAAATATTCTATTTTAAGAATTAACTCTTAACTTAATAAAATTTAATTCCATAACAAATTTAATTTAATCCTTTAATTTAATTAGACTTTTATATCATTAACTAAGCCCTCCAATATGACATTCAGAATTAAATGAAATTATCAACCAAGCACAAGACTCCAAAATTAGTCAACAAATTAACAATTGGAAACATGACGAAGGTTATACGACCACAAGGAAACAAAATGATACCAAAAGACCTTACCTTACTGATAGGGTACAACAACAAGGATTCATCCTTGAAAAGGATGATGGCTCAAAGTGGGGGACCTAGTGTACCTCTGAAATAACCACTCCATTGGGCTCTAGCACGCTCAGACTTGATAATCAAGTGGAGTTGATGCCCTATACCTGCATCCTACAGCAAAATGAAAGGTCGTACATGTGCATAAAGAAATCATCAGTCACACCATGATGGGGAAATCATAGAGTTGTAGGGCGCTCACAAGTGAGTGATGTGACACCGTCCCCATCACCAACACATAACAACTAATATCAATACATGATACACATACACCAATAATAAATAACATCATATCCATGATGCTCAACAAGAAATTAGCTGATCTACTAAACATGATATAAACAAGAACATCAGATATCACATTATCATTGAACTAACATCATAATTTCATCAATATCACGAAGCTAAGCATCATAATATTATCAAACAGTCTCAACATCTACACATCAAAATATTGCCATGTTTGAATAATAACCAATAGAGTCATAATTTTTATCAAACAGTAACATAGAGTCAAACAAAGCAACATCATATGGTCAAAATGTAAATCTAAGAATTTTTCCCAACATAATTAAACTAAGGGGGCAACACAGCATGTAACTAGCCATTGATGTATGCTAGATCTAAAATTACATAGGAACGAGAACTAGATATGTAGATCACTCAAATGTGAAACCAAGGAAGAATTAGCATAACAGTAGAATCCCCCCATAATGTTGAAAAGGGAGAGCCAAGATAGGTACACTAAAATTGTGTAAAACCAAGAAGTGCACATACGAGAAACAACCTACAAATAAAATGATATGCAAACTAAGAGACACACGCATGAGGCAAGAATCACTAGGATTCACTGTTGTCATAGAAGAGACACTCACTTGGAAAAGGTGTGATGGAAAACCAAAGAAAAACATCAATCCCCCAAAGCACTTTATATCATAGTGAAAATACAAAATACACAACAAGATGTGTAAAATCCCCAAAAAAAGATTCACCAGAATGACACTTTATTTCATTGCATCCTCAAAAGAGAATATGCATGAAAAATATGTCTACAATGTCCAAATTGGATAGAATACTATAAATAAATATAGAAAAACCAAAAATGAATCATCCCAAGAAAACAAAAAATTTCTAGGAGCTAAGATGTCCAAGTAATTCACTAGTGTGAAAACATAAAAAAATGAAATAAAATGTACTTGGAGATCAATCTAGAAAAATTGCATGGATGGCTGTGAAAAGCTTTGAAAGATGATCCCAACGTCGCTAGAATTGTGAAAAATAGAGAAACAGGTCAAACTTTATGAGCTTAGGATTGAAAACAACATCTCTAACTTTAACAGGATGTATTATGCATAACAGAAAAAATAAGTAATGAAACCCACACCATTGGAAAGCTAGCGGAACCAACTTTCTAACAATATCTCATTTGCCAAAATCTAACATTGTACACCCAAGTTATGTCCAAAAGAAAAAAAAATTGGACCTTAGGATAAAGAAGGGGACTTGGGGTCCTTGGCCAGTCGATTGTATGAATGATGTCATGTTGACATCAACATGACGTCGATAGGAATATACTAAGAATATTCCCTCCTATCGGCAAAAAAATACGTTGGTCTATAAACCAAAAAACTCACTAGAATATGTGTAAAAAACTAGAATATTCCCTAGTAAAAAGATGGTTTAAAATTTGTCGGTAATAGGCAAGAAAAGCATTGGAAATTTTTAAAAATGGCTAGAAATTTTAAAAAAGGCTGACATACTTTAGCCATCCTGTGAATGCCAGTAGTGTGCATTAAAAAGTGCCCATTTTTTTGTAAAAAAAAAATTTAAAAATATTTTATACTATGTTTTTTTGTTTTGATTTATGAGAAATTTCTAAAAAATAAGAAATTTAAAAAACCGCTAACCTTTTTTTTCCTTTCTTTTCGATTTCCATGCCAAAGGGGTCATACAGGAGTTGTCCAACCTCTAAGGCAATTTTTTTTGCCTCAAAAACAATTGATGAAAAAATAGGGAAAATTTATAGTCAAAATTCATCGAATCATCCTCTTGAATCCAATGATGAGATCTTTCTTGCACCAAAATAAGCCAAAAACGTAGCTACCCTCCAGATCCGAAAAAAACAATCACTTCAAACCCTTACAAATCTAACCTCAAGAGTCCAAATCAGACCAAACAATAGCCAAATCTAACTTTCTCAATAGCTCTAAATCCAACAATGAGGTCCTTTTTGCACCAAAATGCACCTAAAGATCACTCACCTCCAAATTTTGAAAAAAAGAAGTAAAGGGGATTCCAGATTTGAAGCCCGTAACCCTTATTGAAGAAAAAACCCTCATAAATCAAGAAGGGGTTCATTGAATCCATGCTCTGATACCATGTTATAATTCTGAAAACATTAGCCACAAGATCAAACAACAAACAAAGACACCTTCCATGTAAGAGATCTGCAAATAAAGAATTGCAATATTCCTCAATAAGAAAAAGCTACAAATTGATCCTCAAGAAATTTTAAGGAAAAAATGTGCTTAATGCTTGAGAGTTCGAGTAGAAGATTAAATCTTCAGAGTTAATTCAATGAGGGTTGAGTGCTATATAGGAGAAACCCTAAATGATAATAGGATTAGATCATGACAAATGTCAACATTACAAGCGATGAGACAAAATGATCTAATAATAGCTCACTTTAGTTAACATAGAAAAGCACTTAGTTAACTTAATAAAGAAATCCTAAGTTTAACTTAAGTTCATGAGAATAAATTAGACTAATAATTAATTAAAGATTAATTAACTATTGGCTAATGCATGATAACTCTAACAAGAGGGAATCTTGAATTTGAAAGATTGTAAATCCCTCCAACAAGAATAGATTACCATAAAGATTGTAAATCCCACTTCCAACAGAAGAATTTCCAAATTTAACCATTAATGAGTGCCACTAGAAAACCATGCCCAACTTGGTCCAAAAATGATATTTATAAATATTAATAAATTTATCCCTCAAAATGATTTAATTTATTTAAATTTGAAGAATTAGATTTCTTGCTTCATCCTTTGATCAAGGATTACTATTTTGGGCTTACTAAAAATGTTGTTTTAGAAAGGGGAGATGACAATACTTTATTAGTAGATTGCTTATAAATAATACATACATTTATGAAAAAACTTAATTCCTATACGAAAAATATAAAAACATGTAAAATTTAATAGACAATGTCTCTAATGCATTTCTATTCATGTGCAAATTTTTGTAGACTTATAAACTCTACCCTATTTTCTAACAATGTTTGAAATGATTTTTTTCTATATGAGATAAACATGTTTAAAACATCAATGTACCATATTATCTAGCTTTTCCACTAGAGAGACATATTCCGCACAATTTCAATTAATGTTGCATTAAATTTCTTACAAGATTAAGAAATACAATTCAAAAATACTTCTATATTGATAAAATACAAGTAATAGTATCCTGAATCAAGTTCTTAACTACGTTAAGAGTATGATTCATTATTATTTAGTTACAAATTCAATCTAACAAATAATAGACTGCATGTCAAAAGGTATTGTAAAATATTTATACATAAATTCATATTGTACCCTAGTAAATGTATAAAATTTGGTCATTGAAGGTACAATAGGACATCCCATTTTAATAAATTTTCCTTCCTTGACAGCATAAAGCATGGGGATTATATTTGATAGTTTAAGGGTTATAACCAATTTGCAATAAATGTTACAATTTAATTCCAATAGCAAAAAACAAAATAAAATAAATAAATAAATAGTTAAGGACATTTTCACCTCAAAATTGTGCATAGGCATGTTAAACCATCAATTTAGCTCCTAAAATGTCAGCTTTTCCAAATACAACATAATAGAAGTTAGATAATTTTTAAAAACTCAAAGAAATAGAATCCATTTATTATTCTACATACAGTCAATGTGAAGAGATCAAAAACTTCACAATTTAATAAATTATAATGGATATGAGCCATGAAGGAATGTGTACAGTGACACAAATTTTCCAATGGTATGCCAATATTTCTACATTGCAACCAAATCATGCAATAAATTCGGATGTGGAAAAAAGGAATAGTAAAAACCAAGATTTCCTAATTGATGAGTTATTATCCTAGTGTTCAAATACCTCAACAACCAACTTTACCACATTCTCATAAACATGCTTTTGAGTATGGATATCTATAAAAACCTCATCAATTTGATATATTTCATATTTCTAATTGTTTTTTTACAACCAAAATCCCTTAAGGAAAATAGTAAAACTTATAAATAAGATATAAAAGTATAAATTATTATAAATGGGTCACAAAAAAATTTAAATGTAAACAAGTGCTAAAAAAACTCCTATAAACACATCAATGACTACAATAACCAATATATTTATTTTGGTTCATTATTTTAGGAGTTTGAGGGTACAACGATAACCAATGGCTTCTATATTATTATTTTATATTTTATTTGTCTATAATTACAACTCATCTTTCATCTAACCCATAATATATAATCAATTTAAGCATTATTAATAAATAAATAAATATTATTCTTCGGCCCATGGTAATATAATATATAAGGGTGAAGCCACATAAGTGGTTTACACTTTTGTGGAGGAAGGAAATTTCAAAATTTCCACACTCTTCATAGCAAAGTGGTTCGGCCGAACCATATGGCTTGACCGAACCATATGGTTCAGCCGAACCCATGGCTCGGCCGAACCAGTCACCGAGCCTAATAAAAGTCATATTTAAGGTGGTTCGGCCGAACCTGGGTTTGGCCGAACCCCTTGAATATGACAAAACCAAAAAAAGTGCTTTCACTTTCACACTTTCACTGTGAATTACTAGTCACTGTCCCTGCGCGCGGCGAACAGAATCCGAACGGCGACCCTACAAAATTTCTCACCGGCGAAAGAAAATTTCGGGTCCTCTCTTCAAACTTCATCATTCCAATTTGCATATCGACCACTATTGAGCACGAGGTATTTAAAATTCCATTTTTTTTGAGTTCATAATGCCTGTATTTGTTTAATTTCGAAACCCTATATGCAATTTTTTTTAAATTTGTTGAATTCAAATTGCACTTGTTTGATTGTTTGAAAGTTTTTAAAGCATTTTTAATATAGTATTTTGCTTCCCCGTTTTGCATAATCCAAGGGTTTGAGTAAGGAAAAACGAGTTTCCTCCGAAAGTTAGTGCAAAAAAACATTATAATAGCTCTCAACATAGTCTAAAAAATGGAGATAAATACATTCCTAAAGACTAGAAATGTAGGGTTAAGCTCACAAAATAATTTTAAAACTACAAATTTAGGGTCAAACTTGTAGATGAAAATGCAAATTTCATACATGTAGGAGTGAACCGTGAAAGTCATAGCTTGATTTGTTAAGGTGTTATAATATTAAATCTTATAAAAAATCAAGAATCATATCATTGATTACGTACATTACAATAAAATATCTCCATATAACAAATGAAGCTAGTTCAATATCTTCATGTAGTGTGTACAAATTGAAATATAATTGACTAAAACTATAAGTTACTCTTATTGAACAATTTCCTCATGTAGTGTGTATAAATGGAACCATTGATTGAAAATATAAATCAAACCATCAAGAACAAAGACTTGATTGTGTCTTCATGCCCTCAATTAATATCATTTACAAAGTTTGGTCTTGGAAACCATAAAATTAACAATTACATTCTCTACCCTATTATTTGATGTATTATAATGCAATTTTCTATACTCCCAAGCAAATTCAATGGTCACAAGTTTGTAGAGACACTCTAGAAAAAGGTCTATCATGTGTTTAAAATACTATTCATATTGTAACACTAGAGATTCTAAGTAATATGAGAATGCCTTCATAATTTTATATAATGTATTTTCATCATCACTAACTATAGTAGACTAGTTTCTATCACTATTCAATTCATCTTCTTTCATTAGTCCATCATGACTTGATTATTCATCCTCCTTTATATTTAGAGAATAAGAACAATATATAGAACCACTACAAAATCTTCACATATCACTAAAAGTTGATGTTTGGTATAAACGTATCCGCATGCAAACAAGAGCCACCTTTGGACATTACTATTATCAAAAGGACCACTATATGAAAGAATGTTGCTTCTATATGAAAGGCTTGTAGCTATTTTCCTACATTGATTATTCTTATGTGGGAAAAAAATTCCCAATATTTTCCTTAGCCTCAATCTCGAGTGCATTACATAATGTTTTTCTCAAGGTTTTTAATGTTAGTAACTCTATTTTAGTAAAAATGGAAGGTTCACTGATACTTTTGAGAACTTGGAATTGAAAAGAAGAAAGGTATGAAAAAACACTTCCTAAAATAATCTTAGAGGAGAATAATGTTCAAACATTATATATTCGCAATTATATAAAGGAAGAGTGCATGGAATACACTTGGATTTTAAATATTTGAAGTAAACCACCTACAAATATTCATTGAAGTGTAGATTTATAATGAAAATATTGACACCATCAATAAAAAAGATGTGTATTAACCAAATACCCATATAGGCATACATCAATATATGTCGATATAAGTATAACATATATACAAAATAACCATATAGGCTTACAAGAATGTCATATAGGCATACAATGTCACGTATATATGCAATACAAAATATATGCCCAAAAATGCCATATAGGCATACAACAAAGGATCCCAATAAAAAGTCATTCCCCTATAGGTGAAGAAAATAGATCATGGGCGACCTTTGATCGTTGGGGGATGGAGATGCATATGACAGTGGTCTACTTCGAACTTAAGGGCTAATCCCCCTATTTAATTCTTCATGGAGCTTTACTTGTTACAATAAAAATTATAGCCATTAATATATAGAATTACATTATAAAAAATAAAATATTTAACAAAATAATCAATTACCACTACCAGATGATCTCTCTCCTCGTCCGCAACTATGGCATGCTCAGGTTGTGGCATTCCAAAGTCTTATAGAAACCATCCAAATAGAAATTAAACTACAAACCAATAATTATTTTATTTTTCAATAATAAACAGCTATAACAATGAATGTAATTTGAAATTTACTAATATGCCTCATACCCCCATCAAAGGCATTGAGTTGTCTATTATAGTAGAGACACCATACTCAATTTCCCTATCAACATCAGGAGGAGTCTTTGCTTTTATCATCTGAAAATAAAACAACATTATTCATAAATTATTGAAATGGTATGCTAGTGGTGACAATTAAGAGGATAAGAGTGAAATGGTATGCAACAAGCTAGTGATGCCACTAGCCTATATTTTTGGAGTTCAACAACATGAACAAATGAAATTCATAGATTATGAAGTGCATAACAACCTGAAATCAAATTAATTAAAAAGGACAAAGCATACTAACAAAATATCTAGAACCTTCAAGTCATTAAACATTATTCAATTATGAAATATAATTTTTTTATTTTAAAATTATAAATACACTATATTACCTAAGTGAAACTTCGATCCCCGCCTCCACTGGTAAGTGTTGTTGTCGAAGCTCCAAGATTAACCTATTCAACATCCAAAATGAGATATAAGAATACCATTTATATAATTTTTAGCTATTCACATGTAATAATTATAATTATTTACTAGTTAAATACCTCTGCAGTACATGTGGTTGCGTAATAGGGAGGTGGAGGACCGCTAAAAATAGAGTGAACATTATGACCTTGAAATTTCATTATAATCATTCAACTAATTTAGTTAATCTTGCATTTCAAAAATTAAATTTAATAAATTAAATTTAATGAAATTGCTAACATTTACCTAACTATTAAGGTCGAATACCTCATGAAGGAGGGAATTTTTCATCACCATCTGATCAGTTGTAGATGTACCCTAGGCACTTGCATCCTGACTATGTGTGGGATCATAACCACAAGGTGACTCGAAAGCATGAAAATAATAAGGTGGAACTCTACTCCCTGAAGACTCATCGTGCTCACCCTATGCTAGAGGTCTGGTATGTTGTATGAGGATCTGGGTCATGGAACTAATCAACTGCAATGTATCGACCTCAACACTCTCCTTCACAACAAAAGGGATAGTCACATGCTAATATGTTGGTCTAGTGAGTTCTCATCTTGCTGGTCATTGTACATTGATACGTGGCCCCACTTTGTCCTATGTGAATCCCCCACCTCTACCTTAGAAGTCTCACATGTCAAAATAGTTTGGGATTTTATTGAGGACAAACTCACAGTAGAGTTTCCTCAAAAAATATTGTGGCACCTCATTGTTGTTGCATGGAGGATGGTCAAAAACCATCCACCACCTCTTCCAAAATTTCTTCTTAATTCCTTGGTGGTTGCACCAATGGATAGGGAACCTCTTTCTTGAAGGATGTAAAGGTTGATTCGTTCTAGGGTTTGTGAATAGGGCGCACAAGTCAAATTTTGTATTTTTTCATCTTTCACTTGTTTATAGGATAATTTATCTAAATAAAATTCTCTAAACTCTTGTCTCTTCTCCAACCAACTACTTATTTGCTTGCTAATTGAATCTGCATGTGATAACATTGATTCAAGTGATTGAGCAAGCGTGGTTCTATGTGAGGTTGAGCTTGCGGGATTTTTTAACCTTGCAATTAACCCCTCAATTTGTTTTTTGTTATTTTCAATTTTCCCCATTAAATTTTTTTGAGTTCTTGGAGCATGTTGAGGAATTATTGGAGTTTGTTGGGGTTGTTCTTCAAAAAGGATTTGGGCATGAGGTGAATCAAGGTTTTGAGGAGGAGAAGAAGGTGCATCATCATTTCCTGAAAAATTAAATAAATTTATATCAAAAAACATAGTAAATCTACCTATTTAATAATGAATTCACACAAAAAATAATAACTTACTTATTTGACCTCCCTAACGTCGTGGTGGAATTTTGACAAAGATTTGGTGAAGAAACGAAGCAGTTTGATCCTTCCTAGAATGTAAGCATGTTTTTGAGGATTTGCAAGTCACGGAGGAAATTAGGAACAACAAAAAAATGGAATGATGAAGTTTTATTTTTGTTAAATAAACTAAAATACGCTCGTGTTATAATGTGAGTGCATTTTAGCCTTTTAATGGTTGAGCCTAAGGTTTGATCACTGCAAGCCACAACATGAGTGTGTTATAATGTGCTCATGTTTTGGCTTTTAAAAAAAATTGGTTAGCCACTTTTTGGCCCCCCATCTTTTTGCAGCATCCCATAAATGTGTTTGACTCTTGAATGCATCATCAAATTCTTGGAAATATTAATTGCACTAGTATTATCATATAATATGGGAATGGGCTCATCATATACCACCTTTATATCCTTCAAGGTTTGCTTCATCCAAAGCACCTGGGTGCAACAAGACGGTGCTGCAATATACTCATATTTTGTTGTAGATAAGGATATTGAGTCATGATTCTTACTGAACCAAGAGACCAATCTATCTTTTAAGAAAATCTCACTTCCACTTGTACTTCTCTGATCATCCACACATCCTACCCAATCAGCATCAATATAAGCATTCAAAGAAATTTATCATCTTTCTTAATGTTAGGAAAAGGTGTGTTGTCCACCTTGCATAATTTTATAATGTTATATTTATTTATTTATTATGTGGTGCACACCTAGATAATTTAGGGATATGTGCATCACATGGTCTAGCATTCTTGGGGCCACTTTATGTGTTGTATATAACATTGGGACATAAGTTGTAAAAATGTATTTATTTAATCTTGGAGAAAGTAATTTAAATAAAGTACCCAATATTAAATGTGCAGTTAATGGTTTTGTAAACTCATGGTATTAGTCACATGGTTTTATGTAATACCACTTGGTTTTATGGGAGCTTGCTTCTATAAAAGCAACTACATGGGTAGTTGTTTAAGGTTGGATATTTGGCTATCTTGGCTAAGGGGTTGAGGTTAGCTCTTGTTAGCATTTGTGAGGGTTGAAGCATGGCATGGGATGTATGGTTACATGCTTGTTCACATGGAGTGCTTGAAGAGGGCTTGATGTTTCAAAGGTTTTCATGGAGGACTCTAAAGATGTATTGTAATGCTTATTGTTGAATAATATATGAGGCATGGATGCTTTTGGAGGCTAGGTTCTTCCCTCTTGAGGGTTTTTCCAGGGTATATCATGTGTCATCTTTGATAGTATGTTGTCTATTCTTTTGCATATGGATTCTGAATAATTGTTTTGCATAGATTTCTCTATTTGGGTTATGTGGAAATTATCTTGGGTGAATGCATATTTCCTTTCGTTTGGTATTAGAGCCACAATTTTGGTTTGTATAACCCTTGTTGTAGTAAATTTGGTGCATAGTTGAACCCAAGGATTTTCATGAAAGAATGGAGACTTTGCAAGATATGAGGGTTGTGTACAAGTGTTTTTTTGCAAATTTGAGGTTTTGGGGTTATAGATTTGTGGTTATTTTTTGTAGATCTAGGGTTATAAATCTTTGTTTGAAAAAAGGTTTTTATTGGATGTTCATTGTGAGGGTTTTGTAGGGGAAATGTTGCAGATGACCCCTTGAGATAAAATAGACCTCACCATTGGATTCATGTTAGAACATAATGTTATTAGGGGTCATACCCTTATAAAATTTATATTGTTCTAATATAAGGTTATTAAACCTTATATATAATATGTTTATTAAGCATATCCCATTTGAAATAATTATAATCTAAATAATTAGATTATTGATTATTTATGAATGGGGGTTGTTGAATAGGTTTGACTAACACCCTTTCAAGTATTATGTCACCCTTTCTCCTATATTTAAGGAGGCTTTCTCTCATTTGAGAGATGTAGAATTTGGAGATTCATAGTGAATTGTATAGCTATGCACATGAGGTATTATTGGCCATGTGGAAGTATGGAGAAGTATTCCCCAGGTTTGGTATATGTTATAATAGACCATTACTGTAAGTGTTTTAATAAAATGATGCTTTATGGGGTTTTTTACCTAAAAGGATTTTCCCCATGTATATCTTGTGTAATGTGTAAAATCTGTGTATGATTCTCATTATATTTATTAAATATATCTTGTTTATAATAATTAATATCCTAATTTCTAACATGGTATCAGAGAAAGTTAGGCTATACTAATCATCTTTACATGTACTAGAAGATATGAAGAACTTGATGAGAAACCTTTCTATGCTTAACAATATATGTGTAAGGCCATTTTTTATATGATTTCCTTCTCTGTTATTTTGAAAATTGATTATTTCATTTTGTATTTTTAATTTGTTGATGGTATATAGTGATTTATAATTTCACTAAGTAGCCCAATCTGTCTTGAGTAAAACCACATGTATGACTAGATACTTTAACCCATTCCTTCTCAATGTCACCAGGATGAATATAGAGAATATGTTCATATTAATAGACCTAAAATTAGAGCACTTATGTGCCTTTGATCTTTATATGTTCAATTTTCTTCATCATGTAAAACTATCTTTTGAATGCATAAAAAGAGATACAATCCAGTGATCATCAAAAGACATATTTCAAAACAACTTGTAAGAACATCCATTACTTGACTATATTTTGTCTCTTTTTGAATATGAAATTTATAAAATTTAAAATATTTTTTTAATATAATAATATAAAAACCTTAAAACCCATCATATAGAACTTGTCTAATACACTTATGTCTTTCTACGATATGATACTATATCCAACATATGCTCCTTTTAATAAATTGGAGTCCTTTGTAAAAAAATGAAAGGACATGTGTTTTCTAAGGAGGAGCAAACTAGATCGTATCATGTTGATGAAAAATTGGAATAATTAATGAAATTCAATTTCTTAAAGGGAAGGCATATAAGGAAGTCAATATAGTTTTAAAGTGGGTTGTTAACCTTTAAAGAGTGTCATTATCCTTTAAAAGAGGAATACTATTTGAATGGTTAGAGATGCAATGCAATAAGACCTTTTTGTGAGTGCAAATGGTGAAATACCTTCTCATTTGAAGGTGTGGAAGTGAATGTCTTGAATGATGAAGGAATGAGTGCACTTGACATAGCATCAACAACAACTCAAAACAAAACCAATTGTGCCATCGTTGTAGAGATACTAAAAGTGTTGGGCCCACAGTTGTCGTTGCACCAAAAGATTGACCTGTTAATGCTCAATACAACCGCCAAAATTAACGGATCCACAGTAAGCGGTTAGTCCACGTCACGAATCCCGAGAGGAGCATTGATCATCTGCCAACAAAAAGGTAAAGGATGCATTCAATGGAGACAAAGACCAAAATCTAATACAGCTTCTCATCCAAGGATTCAAAGCAAGGGAGAGACAAAGATATCGTTAATACACATGGTAGTGACTTCACTAATTACCACCATCACATTTGCAGCCACTTTTCAAATCTCAGGGGGAATTGAGGATCACACATAATTCCTTGTCTCTATTCGAAAACCGTACCATCCCAATTCAATGGCACAAACTTTGTCTTACATGGAGAAACTTTTCACAGTCTTCAGAGCCCATTGCATCATACAGTTCCTAGCAAAATCTTTCCAAAATCTGCTTCAAACTTGACTTCCTACGCACACAAAAACAACAAAGAAATGGGCAGTGCCCCCCTCATTAAAATGCTTCATAACGATACTTTCGCGTCTACAGGGAATATAGGTAGAGAGATGGGTAATCACAAAATGCCTCTCGCCACTTGCAAACTGAAAATATTACATAAAAGATTGGAAGGTACATTGGGCATTGTTGTAGCAAATATCTCCAAAGCGTCGATAAGATCGCTTCCACCACGTACCTTCAGGGTGACACTATCCCATCGACTAAGCTCACTGCCATCAATTATCAGCTCACTCGGTATATGTTATTGCTGTGTAGAAGCCCAATATTAGTGAAAGTGATGGCGCCGAGACCTGAGTAGAGGGTGAACTTACATTCTTTGAATTTGATTTTATGTCTTTTAGAAAACATCAAAGTAGACAAAATTATATGTTTCTCAACATGCACCGAGAATTCCTTTTTATTTTGCAGTAGTTGTTGATGGGTTATATTTTTTGCAAGCTACTTAGTGGTTACATGGAAAATGAGCTTTTTAAGAGTGATTAGGAATATTTTGCACTTAAAATTTTATACTTCCCTACCCAAAAAAAATTTATACTTCCCTACCCAAAAAAACCAGAATGCAAAAATCTGGCAGCAAACAAATCTCAAAACTACATTATCAGAGGCTTAGAAATAAATCTCTCAAGCACTCACCATATCTATATTTCTCTTCAAACTTGGGAGCTTAGATATCAAATGTCAAAACATATGTAGTGAAAACACATCTTGAGATAATCCTAAGCACATTAGAATCATGACATATATACACTACATATGTTCAGATCTAATCTATTAGATCTATTAATTACAAAATCATAGTAAAAAATCATGAAGATTCATACAGAATAATATATATTATTATGAATTTGAAATTTTGATCCTGTTTAATGCAATAATGAGTCTTGTACAAGTTCAAGAATGTTGAAATCTATAAGTATTAGTTTTGTTAAATAATATATATTACGAATTAGTAGAAATTTTATTAGCTCATTGAGTGAAAGGTGCCACCTTTACCCTAAGACAATTTCTAGCATTGTCCTCCTACATTGAATAAAATATTTCACAAATTAGTTCACTAGAATTGTAAGAAAGTTCTATCAACATTCTAAATACACTTTAAATAAACATTACTCATAATTCTTCCATTTTTTTTTAATACGCATCTGCCATCACTCATACAACTATAATATCTGATATAAATTCATTGAATTATGTCTTGATGGATTTTTATGGTTCATTCCAAAGTATCAAATTTAACAAAAGACATGAGGGACATGGGAAAGAGGTGCTCTACGAGATGTAAAAATGATGGAGCAATTTGCAATTTGCATACTTTCTTTATAGATATTATTTTCTAACATAGAGATAAATTTAACTCATGATTTTATACATGCAGGAAGATGGGAAAGGGAATTATGTTTAAATTTTGCAAGTTTACAAAATTTGTGCATGTAAGATACATAGGTGCTCTTCACAACCATATAATGAGGTAATTATTTTTCTCAAATAATTTTCATTGTTGTATATTAAAATGAAAAAAATTATTCTTGTTTTTCCTAAGATACAAGGATGACAAGGTGAATCAAAAGGTAAAGGATTTTTTTAGACAAAGTAGGAATTACATAAATTTTCAAATATTTTTGGCTACTATATTTTCTTTTCTCAATTTAGTGTACTTTAGCTAACATTTTTATGAGCTTCAAGTATCCTCTAAAATTATTGGGTGTAAAGAACCTACTTGTGATGGGTGGCTATCGCCCTAATACACTGCCCGAGGAGAAAGCCTAGAAAGGATAGCTCACCTATTGCTTTTTTTTTGGATAATTCCTATATAATTAGTAGCATGGCTATATTTTTCTTTAAATGAAAATGATAAATTATTCATACTTATGTTCTTAAAAACATCTTATGATCTCCTCGCTAATAATCATTAGACTATTTTCTAGATTTATGTTCATTGGCAATTGACAATTGCATATTAAAAAATATTTTTTCTAAACCAAGAATCAAATTTATTTGATTATTGTGTTACTAAATATGTTGGTGATCCCATTTATAGGAAATCTACCGTAGATTATGTCTTCAAAATAAATGGTGCAGGTGCTCTTACATGGATGGTGTAATAATTTTTAAGAAAGCTATCTTCTATGGTTTCTTAATCAAAATCCAAAATAAAATAAAAAAAGTAGCTCCTAAAAAATCAAATTTGGCTTTGAAGATTTATGAAAGAGATTCAAATGGATACTTGTAAAAGTACCACTTTACTATATGATAACTAGAGTTATTTTACTCTTACCAAAGAATCTCATTTCCAAAGAGAGAAAAGAATATTGAAAATCATGGGCACCTCACTCAAGAGAAAATATTCCATTTTAAAAGTTCTCTCTATTTATATTCAAGTGGAAGCATTTAATCACTAAAGTTCTCTCGACAGTTTTTTTCAAGAGAAAGTATTCCATCATAAAAATTATACTCAAGTGAAAGTATTTTATCATACAAATTCTCTCCAGTTCTATTCAAGAAAAAGTATTTTATCATAAAAATTCTCTCCAATTCTATTCAAGCAAATGAATGTTATGAGAAAGAAGAAAAATATTGAAATAATAGCCATCACTTATAAAAATACCTCTATGCAGTGATTGGCCTTGGGTGATTCCATTGAGGGGGAGTGTGCATAAAACCACCTCATGGATAAATCCTAGATGTAAGACCTAACAAGCATAATATAAGACCTATAGGCATTATATGCTCCAAATTCAAATAAAATGCTTAGCCTTAGGTGATGCCATTGAGGGGATGTGTGCATGTCAATACCGCCACCTAATGGCTAAATCCTAGATGTATAAGTCATATAGGAATATATTAAAGTTCTTCTATTTGTAAATCTTCCACTTATAAAAGCATTGTGTTAAGTCCTACAGGCACATTGTATTAAGTCCTACAAGCACTATGTAATGAACCTGGGGTGAGGTTGATTTGAGGAGACCCAAACTCCAATAAAAATCTTTACAAGACCTCATATATAGCATCATTTTTAAAACACTAGGATTACAAATTATGACAAGATGACTTTCATGTAGTCTAGAATACATGACTTTCATTTTAGCATATATTTGTGCCCCTATTTATTACTATCAAAGAAGACATGCGTTATTGGGGTACTTCATTTTTTCTTTTATGGAAATTTGCATGTGATGCCCCCTATTAACATTAAGGGGGAGTGTTAGAACATAATGTTATTAGGGGTCATACCCTTATAACATTTATATATTATCTAATATAAGGTTATAAAACCTTATATATTATATGCTTATTAAGCATATCCCATTTGAAATAATTATAGTCTAAATAATTAGATGATTGATTATTTATGAATGGGGGTTGTTGAATAGGTGTGACTAATACCCGAACCTTTCTCTTATATTTAAGGAGGTTCTCTCTCATTTGAGAGATGTAGAATTTGGAGATTAATAGTGAATTGTATCACTATGCACATGAGGTATTATTGGCCATGTGGAAGTATGGAGAAGTATTCCCCAGGTTCGGTCTATGTTATAATAGACCATTATTGTAAGTGTTTTAATAAAATGATGCTTTATGGGGCTTTTTATATGAAAGGGTTTTCCCCATGTATATCTTGTGTAATGTGTAAAATCTACGTGTGTATGATTCTCATTATATTTATTTTATATCTTGTTTATAATAGTTAGTATCCTAAGATCCTAATTTCTAACAATTCAAGAGGCCCGAGAGATGAAGATTAACATAAAATTTAACATCTTTTGGTTATAGGAAAAAAAAAATTCCTCCAACCCAATTCGACTGTATGGCCATCAAATTTATAAAAAATAAATAAATAAAAGTATTAATCAAGTACATTTGAAAATGATTTTTTTGTGGTAAAAATTATTTAAAACCCTAGTTTTATTTTTAAAATCAATATATATATATATATATATATATATATGTAATTTTGGGGTGGAGGGGTCCATAGACTTCCCCTCATACCCCAGGTGGTACTGACACTGCCAACAAGGGTGTCAACCCTTACCAATGGCTGTCAGCCATCGTCAACAGTCAGTCAGCATGGCTAATCCAAAGGGGCCTTCTCCCTTGACTTCCGGCTGCTAGTCCGGCAGGGCCGAAAAAAATATATTTTGCTGCCAACTTTTAAAATATAAAAATTAAATTGCCACCCAATGTTTAAATATTAAAATTCAAAAATTTCCGCCATGGCTTTTAAAATCAAAATTTAAATAAATCTAATCTTTCAGTAGGGTTTGGAGGAGAAGCGGGTGGTGCTACCACCGGTGGACCACTGCCCAGCCACTAAGGGGGCATTTTTTCCTTTATGCTCAAATTGGGCAATTTTTTTCTAAGAGGCATGACTTCACCCAAGATGTTCATTTTTTGACTTCTTATACTCGTTGGAAAGGTGTTTCAGTGCTCTTCATTGTGGTATTAGTGGTTTTTTCCATATTTTTCTATTTTGATAGTAATTTTCTTACTGGAATTTAGATGTCCCTTGCAAGCTTGGAGAGGTCATATCTTGTGCATACATAGTTGGATTTTGGACTTATTATGGTCAAAGGAAATCTTTTTCACAGCACTACATAGTGGTTTAGGTTTGGAGATGTTTTGGCATGGTTTATTTTCTATTATTTCCATCTAAGTTATTTATGGGTTACTTTGACTATGGTGATTTTGTGATCTTATGGATTATTAGATCTTGGTGATTTGATTTTGGATTCATTGTATACTCATATGTACATCTCTAATTACTCTCATTTGACATGGTTATGAGTACATTATTGGATTTGTATGTTGCATTGTTGTATCTACAAGTTGTGCAATGTTTTAGGTGGTCTATACTTATAGGTTGCATTTATGACCTGGATATGGGTTGTTTATGCCCATAGATGATTCAATTTTGTTGCATATTTAGTTTGGTGGCTTGGTTTAGTCACATGGATTTCTAGCTCTTTTATCATGTTGAGGAGGAGAGATGGTATTATTAGGTGTAGTCATGATGTGAGACCTATGTAGTTGACTATGTTATGCAAAAATATGTGACATGGTTGGATTGTGTTGTTGGTTCATTTGGTGGTGATCATGGCATCACGGATGTTCCTTGTGCTTTAGGGACTTTGCCATGACATGATTGTTTATGCAGGTGTTTGATTGGTGGTATTGGATTGGTTCTTAATTTAGTTTTTTTTTTGTGGTGAATCTTCTTGGCTTGAGGATCATGCTTATTGTTGTTCTTCATTGAGAAGGTTGTTATCATGATGTCATGGATATCTTGGTTACACAATTCAGTGAGAGCTTGTGACAATGATGGTTTGGAGATCAGGGTTTGTACTCTTCCCTTTGAGAGCTCAGTGTTGATTTCTTTGATTGTGTTAAGGCTATGGAGGATCTTTGTTTAGAGGATGGTTATCATGTTTCCATGGAGAGCTCAGTATCATAGTTCAATGTGAGCTTGTGGCGATGATATGGATTCATCACTTGGTGGTGGATGATCTTCTATAGTGTTTATTGGTTTCATGGATGGACTCTTGGATTATGTTTCTTCTATGTAGTGAGGGTTCTTTGACATCTTGGGTTTCATTGATAGGAGATGGTTATCTTCATGTGGTTTGGATATGGTGACATCTTGATTAGCCATGGAAGACTTTAGTCTTTGGTTGAGGTGTCATATTTTGTATTTTGACATGTGTTCCTTGTTATGATATGATGGTTATGTATTAAGTCATGGTGTACTCTTGATCGTACGTTAGATTTTTGGAATGATACAAGTGCATGATATGTTCATTGGATAATATGATCCTATTTTGAGGAGGTGTGAGGTCATGATGTCATGATGGGTTCTTGATTTTGCAGATGTGCTTTTGGTACTTTGACTTTGATCTTGGGTTGGTTCTCTTAGTATTGGGTACATTGATCATTTTCTTGGGAGCGTCATGATTATGCTACACTATATTTGGATTTTGGCATGGATTGATCGATTATAGGTACTCATGGATACTTGGAGACATAGGTGAGGCTAGGAGATCTCTTGATATTAGAGACATGTGTTGAGACAATTACTCATTAATGAGGTTTCAGCTAGAAGTCTGAGGAGCCTACACCTTGGTTGGATGTGAGTTCAACATGGACATATGAGATTATTCTTAGATGATTCATGATGACTTAGATATCTTGGAGAAGCATTCTCATTCCCCACTCTAGGTCTACTCAATGATATATAATTTTAGAGGTATTGTCCATTGTTACTTTCAGATGCATTATGTTTTATGCTTTATCTTCTCAAGCATATGGATATTGAGCTACGGATGGTTAGTTTTGGATGGTACATTTGAGGGATTTTAGCATGTTTATCTCCTTATGCATTGTGATATTATTCATTGATGTTGAGTTTAGGAGATGTTATTGGGCTTATTTTCTTTATTGGGAATGGATTTGGTTTGATCTTTCTTTGGTTTGAGATGCATACATCTTGGTTATGGTTAGATGTGGATAATTATTTTCTCTTTGGGTTTATATGAAGGAGATCCTACTTGACACAGTTGGCATTTAGAGGTGTGTGTAGAATGATATGCTATAGGTTTTGATTTGCATGTTCTCTCTTTGGTCTTGTTCTACTTCCTAGATGTTGGTTTCATATTACATTGGTTTTGAAGTTTGGTTGGAGATATGGTGATCACTAGGTGTGTGGTCATGTGTTTTCACTTGGTTTTTGGGTGATGACATGTTGGTTCCTTTATCTCTTTCCTTTTTTGGGTGTGGATAACTTGGGAGAGCTATGGAGAGTTATGGTGAGAGATGTATTGCAGTGTTTTGGTTTGCAGGTTTTGCATCTCATTGTGGATGTTCCTTGGTACTACATGATGTTGGTTACACTTCTATGTGTTGCTAGTGGTGGATATTTGGATGCCTTTATCATTTTCAATTTTTCATTACCTTATCGAGTGGGAGTTCCTGGATGTGTATGTTCATTATATGACAAGTTTGGAACTTGTAGCTTGTGATTACATGTTATGGGTTGTATATGTTGATGGCATGAGATTCATTGTTATGATTTGTATAAATTTGAGGTATGGATATTTAGATGTGTTATCATTTGTTGTTGGTGCTATTTTTATCTATGGTGATTCTATCTTGTCAACTACTGATACATACTTTTTACCTTTGGATTGAGTGTTTGTGTATTGGGATATCGATTGGAGGCAAGACTTATGCTTCATTGTGATAGATAGTGTGGCATCTCTTTGGATGGTTTATTATATTTGTGCATGGTCATGATGGAGGATGAGAGCATGTATTCTTGAGGTAGTGGTCACCTTGATTCTTTTTGTAGGTATCTTGATGGAGCACATGGAGCACTTTGATTCCTTGATGGTATATGTGACTAGATAGATTGTTCCCTTATTCATGTGTGAGTTTACTTGTTTACCCTTATGTAATGTATACAAAAAGTGGGAGAATGTTAGGAAAATTTGTGTGTCCACCTTTCATAATGTTATAATGTCATATTTATTCATTTATTATGTGGTGCATTTAGGTGATCTAGGGATACATGCATCACATGAGTCTAGCATTCTTGGGGCCACTTTATGTGTTGTATGTAACATTGGGACATAAGTTATAAAAATGTATTTATTTAATATTGGGGAAATTAATTTAAATAAAGTACCCAATATTAAATGTGTGGTTAATGGTTTTATAAGCTCATAGTATTAGTCGCATTGTTTTATGTAATACCACTTGGTGGTTTTGCGGGAGCTTGCTTCTATAAAAGTAACCACATGGGTAGTTGCTTAAGGTTGGATAGGTGGCTATTTTGGCTAAGGGGTTGAGGTTAGATCTTGTTAGCATTTGTGAGGATTGAATAATGGCATGGGATGTGTGGTTACATGCTTTTTCACATGGAGTGCTTGGAGAGGGCTTGATGTTTCAAAGGTTTTTATGGAGGACTATGAAGATGTATTGTAATATTTATTTTTGAATAATACATGAGGCATGGATGCTTTTGGAGGATTTTTTTTCCATCTTGAGGGTTTTCCCAAGGTATATCATGTCATCTTTGATGGTATGTTGTCTATTCTTTTTCATATGGATTATGAATACATGTTTTGCATATATTTATCTATTTGGGTTATGTGGAAATTATCTTGGGTGGATGCATATTTCCTTTCAATACCATAGACCATAATCTAGAGTCCCTTTTAAATATCTTAATATTATTTTTATTGCTTTCTCATGTGTTTTCTTAGGATTAGCTTGATATCTAGAAACCAAATGTACTACATGCATAATATCAAGTCTAAAAGTAGTCAAGTATAATAAACCTCTAATAATAGACCTATAAAGTGTTTGATCAACCTCCAAAGACTCATCATTTTTTCTCAATTGAAATCTTATAATCATAGGAGTACTTACAGGTTTGGAATCCTCCATGCCAAACTTCTTTAACATCTCTTTAACATACTTAGCCTAAGAAATAAATATACCATCATCTAGATGCACAATTTGAAGCCCAAGGAAGAAAGACAACTCACCAATCATAAGCATCTCAAACTCTTTTTGTATCTCTTATGCAACCTTCTTACACATATCATCATCTCCCACCAAATATTATGTCATCCATATATACAACCATAATCAAAATATTGTCTTCATGAACCTTAATGTAAAGATTACTATCTACAATGCCCTTCTTGAAACCTTGATGAAGTAAGTATTTATCCAACTGAGCATATCAAGCTCTAGGAGCTTGCTTGATTCCATACAAAGCTTTCTTGAGTTTTCATGTATCCTATCTAGATCTTTTGATATTTGGAACCCATCTAATTGCTCAATATATACCTCTTCCTCTAAATCACTATATTTAAGAAGGTTGACTTGATGTCCATCTGATAAAATTTGAAATCCTTGTGAGCAAAAAAGACAAGAAACAATTGTATTGCCTCCATCCTAGCTACTAGAGAAAAAGTCTCCTCAAAATCAATACCTTCAACTTGTGAATATCCCTTATATATTAATCTATCTTTGTTCCTTACAACTTCACCATCTTCATTCAGCTTGTTTTGGAATACCCACTTTGTTCCTCTAACATTCTTATTAGCTGGTATGAGAACTAATTCCCATGTCTAAATTTTTTTTATCTAATTCAATTCCTCTTCCAATTCCTTTATCCAACCATCATCTTTTCTAGCATCAGTAAATTTATTGGGATCTACATTTGACAATAAACAAAGATTCACTTGCTCACTTGCTTTTGCAAGCCTTCTCCTAGTCAACACACCTTCATTCTTTTATCCAATAATCTAATATATAGAATGTTTTTTTAGCATATTTTGATAGAGACTTAGGGGCCTTCTCTAGTTCTAGTTATTTCTCTCATTTATCTTCTTCTTCTTCAATCTAGGGAGGTATATCAAATCCTCAAACCTCTAGTTCTTGTGAGATCTAACACAAATCTTCATCTACTTTAACATTTGTGCTTTCAATCATCTTTTCCAATCTCTTATTATAACATTTATAGGCCTTGCTTCTTGTTGAGTAACCAACAAAGGCCCCTTCATCACACCTTGAATCAAACTTTCTAAGATCTTATTCATCTCTCCTGATGTAACATTTGCTACCAAAAATTATGAATAATCTAACAGTTGGTGGCCTTTCATACGACAACACATAAAGGGTCTTAGTGTTGACCTCAGCTACACTCTGTTAAGAAATTAGATAGAAATGTGAATTGATTCCTTCCAATGCATATAAGGCAGATCTACATCTTTCATTATTTCCCTATCCATCTCTTGCATAGTCCTATTCTTCCTTTTCGTGCAACCCCATTCTATTGAGGGCTTCTAGGAGCAAATAAATGTCTCCTAACACTGTTATCTTGACAAAACTTTTCAAATTCATTTGAATTAAATTCACCTCCTCTATCTAATATTAAGCATTTTATCTTAGCATCCATTTCATTCTTATTTTTTTCTTTTAAAATATTAAACTTATCAAATGCTTTTTATTTTTGTCTTAAAAATGTAACCCAATTCATTCTAGAGTAATCATCTATAAGCAACATGAAATAACTTTCTCCTTGTTGATTCCTTATTCTTGTAGGTCCACATAGGTCAGTGTGAATCAACTCCAATGGCATTGTAGTAGAGTACTCCTTGCTCTTGAAACTTGTATTTTTTTGCTTTCCCATTTGACATCTATTACATAAAGTGTTTGCATGCTTAGTTATCTTAGGAATATCTCTCACAGCATGAGTAGAACTAATATTTACCATATTGTCAAAATTGATGTGTCCCATTCTTTTGTGTCATAGCCAACACTCACTAGACTAAGCCAATAAGTAGATTCT